>JAJSOF020000015.1:138781440-139168940 GCA_025594305.2 Periplaneta americana | reverse complement strand
GGCTCGATAAATACTTAATATAATCGCCCGCCATTTTAGCTCTTTCGTTGGCGTTCGCATAAAGCACACGAAGATATTTTCCGCTCAATTATTTGCTGAATTACAGTGCGTTTGATTTATTATCATAGGAGCTACGACATGACAATGTTTAACGGTGTGGCAAATAGATCCCTCGTATGGTAGCTCGGTAACATAAGAACAAAAATGGCGAAGGATACTACGTACCTAGACTTTATAGAGCCTTCACTTCCTAAGACGTAAGCAAAGAGGAGGAGTCACGCCGGGAATAACAGCGTCGGAACTATAGTAAGGTTACTTACTAATTTTGTTTATTACTTTTCCAGTAATTCATAATCTGTCTGTCTGCCTGTTTCTTCATATTTCTCGTCTTTTCTAACCATGTGAAGTGTATGTCGATATTTTTCTTACCGTCGTCCTATATTTCCAATAGAAATCCATCAAAGTATGACGGGAATCGAACCGTAAGCTGTTTAGATGTGCTGCAGTATACTTGAAAAATGAATTACTGTGGACATGAACGGAAGGCTGCTAAGTGACGTGTGCAAGGTGATATTTATTACGAGCTGCACCCTCACAGTGCTGCCAACTATCAATATTTCATCTTGACATCTCCCACATCCTAATGCAGTTATCCGTCAAGTGGAAATCAATGCCTGCCTGCCTATCTTGTGCTCCACGACAATCTGTTACGATACGTTCACACAAGTGGTGCATTGTTGGCTTACATTAAGTAACGAATTATTAGAAACTATGTAATCTCGACTTCATTATTTTTCTGCTTCAATGTACGCGTTAGTTACGGAGTAGCCTTTACGCTGCATAGACGAAATAAGTACAATTTTATCCTGTAACGGTGCGATGACAACAAATTCACAACGCTTATGGGAGAAAAAAAAGACACTTGATTGAATGTTAAATATGGGTACGCCAATATAGACAACGAATGGTCGATCTGGGTGGCGCAGTGCAGGCCTTCTGTGGCCGAGGTTGCGGGTTCGATCCCGGCCCAGGTCGATGGTATTTAAGTGTGCTTAAATGCGACAGGCTCATGTCAGTAGATTTACTGGCATGTAAAAGAAACTCCTGCGGGACAAAACTCTGGTACACCGGCGACGCTGATATAACCTCGGCAGCTGCGAGAGTCGTTAAATAAAACATAATTTACAATTTTACATCATCTTTCTTATTTCTCGCCTTCCTTCATAGTCTTCTTCTTATGATCCATATATCTTAATGTCGTCTATCATCTGATATCTTCTTCTGCCCCGAACTCTTCTCCTGTTCACCATTCCTTCCATGCATCCTTCAGTAGGCCGTTTCTTCTCAACCAGTGACGCAACCAATTCCTTTTCCTCTTCTGATCAGTTTCAGCATCATTCTTTCTTCACCCACTCTTTCCAACACAGCTTCATTTCTTATTCTGTCTGTCCATTTTGAAACGTTCCATTCTTCTTCATATCCACATTTCAAATGCTTCTATTCGTTTCTCTTCACTTCGTCGTAATTTCCATATTTCCGCCCCATAAAATGCCACACTCCAAACAAAGCACTTCACTACTCTTTTCCTTAGTTCTTTTTCCAGAGGTCCGCAGAAGACGCTCCTTTTTCTATTAAAAGCTTCCTTTGCCATTGCTATCCTCCTTTTGACTTCCTGGCAGCAGCTCATGTTACTGCTTATAGTACACCCCAAGTATTTGAAGCTGTCCACTTGCTCTACTGCCTCATTTAGAATTCGCATGTTTACCTTCTTTATTTTTCTTCCTATGACCATGCTCTTCGTCTTGTTTGCATTTATCTTCATTCCATACTGCTCACAGCTGTAATTTAGCTCCAGTAGCATATCCTTTAGTATCATCTCCTCTTCTGCTAACAACGCCATATCATCAGCAAATCTTATGCACTTTATTCTTCTTCCTCCTACTATCACCCCTTCTAGTTCTGAAAACAGTTCTTCACTAAATCCTCCAAGCAGATGTTGAACAGGGTAGGTGATGATAAAGGGCATCCTTGTCGTACTCCTCTCCCTATTTCACTTCCTTTTGACATTTCTTCTCCTATCCTGACTTTGACTTGTTGTTTCATACATAAATTACTGAACAGCCTCCTCTTCTTCCAATCCACACCTGTTTTATACAGAAAAAAATACATATAACATAGAAGTATAACATTAAAGAAGACTTTTTTTTTTCTTCTTCATCAACCAAATTGCAAATGTTCACCACAAAATTAATTTTAAATGATTCATTTTCAATGGTTCACAATCTCTCATTTTCTTATGAGTTTGAAAAATCTTCCGATAGAATTAATTGTAATGGGTAGCAGTAGTGGCAACATTTGAAAGACGAAAACAGCTGAATAGAAATGGAAAAGGGTTGTTATACAATACGTTCGTAGCTCGGCCAGACAACTAAAACATTCAAATTTGAAAATTGTACTTTCAATAATTGTTCCTTTTAAAATTAATCATGTTTATTTTTTATTTCATCATACTCAAAAGTTTTCCTGTTTATTTCATCATCCCTAATTAAAACTTTTCCAACATTTGTTTATATTATTTAGGTTATGTTAAAACGGTCCGGCCGAGCTATGAACGCCCTGTAGTATTATCTGTGATAGCGACAGAACGCGCTTCCGTCATGCTGTACAATTTTCGATCGGTGTTGTAGCTGATTTTCGAGACGAGATTTCACTACGTAAAACGTAGCTTTCAAATTCATCATGATGCTTAGTGGGCACTGGACACATACACTGGCCGAAATTTCACTAGAAAATGCTTTACCCATGAGGTCTCGAACCAGTAGATGTAGGGAATAAAATCTATAATGAAACAAAAATCAAGATACTGATGATAGTGTCTTCCCTTTAAGTTTGCAGCTCACAGACAGAACACATTTTTAATGCAAAGTTTTCCGTGGCTCTGTGAAGGTGTGGAATATTCCATTAGTTTTTCCACCCTGTCAGTTTCTATCCCTTTTCAAATATTCAGGTCGGGCTCCACCGGAATGTGACGGTACAGAGAAACTCGCCCGCTTGGAAAGATCGAATTCCATCCATGTCAATTTCGTCACTAGATTATTTTACAAACCATCTTCACAACAATTCTCTGCACTAGAAACAAAAGAATATACGAAGGTGTGCCTCACATCAGTACTTAGCAAATAATTTAAGTTGAAAATTGAGACATCTTCAAGTGCCAGATTGATAGGATCGGTTGTCATAGTAACCTGGTATTCTCCTTTGAGTTTCATTTACCTTCATAATTTCGGTAGTCATCTGTTTATATATTTCTATGTATTTAATAGGGACCGAAAGCGTTTTTTTTTAATTTATTCAATTTTCTGCACTAGAAACAAAAGAATACACGAAGCTGACCACCACATCAGTACTTATCTAATAATTTAAGTTGAAAATCGAGACTTCTTCAAGTGACAGATTGACGGCATCGGTTGTCATAGCAACCTGGTATTCTCCTTTGAGTTTCATATACCTTCATAATTTCGGTAGTCATCTGTTTACATATTTCTATGTATTTAATAAGGACCGAAAGCGTTTTTTTTAATTTATTCAATTCTCTACACTAGAAACAAAATAATCCACGAAGCTGACCACCACGTCAACTTACCTAATAAATTAAGTGAAAATCGAGACCTTTTGACAGATTGACGGCATCGGTTGCCATAGTGACCTGGTATTCTCCTTTGAGTTTCATTTACCTTTACAATTTCGGTAGTCATCTGTTTACATATTTCTATGTATTTAATAAGGACCGAACGTGTTTTTTTTATTTATTGAGTTTATTTACACACACTTTAACATCTGGGGTCATATCGTGTGTTTAGGATCTGTCTGTATACCAGTTTTTATGATTATTGACTTCTTGTTTCTATTGTGTTTTTAGTAGATTATTTTACCACGCTGTATCAACATCTTAGGTTATTCAGCGTCTGAATGAGATGCTGATAATGCCGGTGAAATGAGTCCGGGGTCCAGCACCGAAAGTTACCCAGCATTTGCTCAAATTGGGTTGAGGGAAAACCCCGGAAAAAACCTCAACCAGATAACGTGTCCTGACTGGAATTCGACAGACGCGCTAACCGTTACTCCAAAAGTGTGGATTCTATTGTGTTTTTAGATGCACATTTCTAACACAAGGAAGAAAGCAGCATGGCATCGCATGGAAAAAGTTACCTAGTTAGGGGTTTTCCCTCAACCCATTAAGAAAGATTAAATGGTGGGTAACTTTCAGAGCTGAACCCTGGACATTTCTCTCCATTTCACTCACACGCTAGATAACTATCACAGTTGATAAAGCGTCGTAAAATAAACCAATTTAAAAAAAGAAGCATGGCGTAGCTGTCTCCAAACATTTAATAGTCACGGATTTCTAATTTGAAAGAAACACTAGTATAATAATTCTCTTCACAATATCCCATTAAAAGAATCAAAATGTAACTTTTAATATCCTGTCTATTAGAAAAGCCCTAATCAAGCAAGATTTTAGATGGAAAGAAGTTTTTTGGCTGTAGGGGAGTAATGGGTACAATGAGACACAAAATATTAAGATATATGTATGCAAGTGAAATTTCAAGTATTTTTAAAATCAAGTGCAATAGAAATATGCATTAAAACATGGAGTACAATAGTACATAAACAGAAATGTTAATAGATAAAGGACATAATATACAATGCGTGTTTGTCAAAAAAATGCAAATGTCTCACTGTTCCCATTCAGGAGGGTACAGTGAGACACAACAGTGTCTATTAACGTACATTGAAATGATTTACATTTATTTCAAAAGAAAAGAAGCTTGCTGTCTCTTTATCTTGACATGTTCTGTAGGCTTATTTAGAATCATTTTGATGTCTGACTTCGAAACCATTGAAACATCTGGAACATTTGGAAAAGTGTATTTTCCATGACTTTTCAAACTTTTGCGAAAAAATAAAATGAATTTTTGGTGACAACAAAGCTTATAATTATAAGAATTTAATTTAATTCTTTATTATTTTTTAATATTTTCTTAACTTTTGTGAATCATTTTTTATTTAAGAAACCATTAAAATGTAATGTATCCACTATTTTAAGCTATAGTTCCTAAATTGGTTATTAGTATGTTCACTTTTAATGTTAGTTACCCGTAAATGGAATATAATTACAGTTGAGTTTGCAAATCATTGGTACATGGGAACAGTGAGACGTCTCAGTGTACCCTTCAATGGAATGTCTCACTGTTCCCTTTACGCATAATTTGTTTAAAAATGGCGCCATCACTTCAAAATCAAAACAAGAAAGACGAAACTTTGCCAAACATAACGTCAAATACCATAGTATTAGGTAACAAAACATTCATATTTCTGTTTCATTTGTATATCCAATATAACCTTCATTAAACACAAGCCAAAATTTTACTTCTAGAGTGAAAAATTACGAATTATTTTTTCATCACTCACCTTTATAACTAGAATCTACTGTTACTTTACTCATGCAACATACAACTCCACTGTTACAAACATTTCAACATCAAAATTTACCATCTAATAAAAAATGTCTCACTGTAACTTACCCACTTCTCTCCTATGTCAGGTGACAAAAGACAAAAGAAAGGAAACCTGTTACTGCGCATTATGAAGCCGTCGCCTTCTTCCGTGCTTCTTGGCTGTACTTGGCCTCTTGACGGACTTGCTCTGTTGTTTACAGTTGTCTAGTTAGGTAAAAATTGCGTTATCTAATTTCTATGATAAGCGTATCGCGACGGTAGGCGCATATGAATGGCTGTACCCTGCAACAATGAGGAGACAAATGAGCATGCAAATTGTTAGAATGGAGACTGCTTTTGTTTAGATAATAGCGGCCCATGCCTGCGTTCTGCAGACAAAAGAATCTGTACATAAAAACACACGTTGCTATTGTGCTGTATTTCATAATCTGGTGCGTGTTCTTTGTGCTGCTTTGTAAAGTAAATCAGGATTACCAACTACGGCCAAAATGATATGGAAAATTTGTGAAACGAAAATACAGAGTAGCTGAACAATTAGTCATTAGGGATAATGGTCCAATATTGAGTATCTGACGCGTAACTTCGATAAAAGAAGAGAAACATTATCATTATTATTATTATTATTATTACATTATTATTATTATTATTATTATTATTATTATTACTATTATTATTATTTTTTACTATTATTATTATTATTATTATTATTATTATTTACTATTGTTATTACTATTATTATTATTATTATTATTATTATTACTATTGTTATTATTACTATTATTATTACAATTATTATTATTATTATTATTATTATTATTATTATTATTATTATTGTTGTTATTATTACTGCTATTATTATTACTACTATTATTATTATTGAGACGGTGTCGGGTGGAGTTCCCGGGTACCTCAGTGGTAGAGCGCTGGTACGTTCAACCAGAGGTCCCGGGATCGATACCCAGCCCCAGAACAATTTTTCCTTGAAATATTCAAATCTGCTTTACAGGGAGCTTCACCTGAAAGACTAGATTTGCATATTATTATTTACTATTATTATTATTATTATTATTATTACTATTGTTATTACTATTATTATTATTATTATTATTATTATTATTATTATTATTATTATTATTATTATTATTATTACATCAGTTATTCATAGATTTCAAAAAGACATATGACTCGGTACAGAGAAAAGTTTTATATTATATTCTTATTGAATTTGGTATTCCCAAGAAACTAGTTCGATTAATTAAAATGTGTCTCAGTGAAACGTAGAGCAGAGTCCGTATAGGTCAGTTTCTATCCGATGCTTTCCCAATTCACTGCGGGCTAAAGCAAGGAGATTCACTATCACCTTTACTTTTAACTTCGCTCTAGAATATGTCATTAGGAAAGTCCAGGATAACAGACAGGGTTTGGAATTGAACGGGTTACATCAGCTGCTTGTCTATGCGGATGACGTGAATATGTTAGGAGAAAATCCACAAACGATTAGGGAAAATACGGAAATTTTACTTGAAGCAAGTAAAGCGATAGGTTTGGAAGTAAATCCCGAAAAGAGAAAGTATATGATTATGTCTCGTGACCAGAATATTGTACGAAATGGAAATATAAAAATTGGAGATTTATCCTTCGAAGAGGTGGGAAAATTCAAATATCTTGGAGCAACAGTAACAAATATAAATGATATTCGGTAGGAAATTAAACGCAGAATAAATATGGGAAATGCGTGTTATTATTCGGTTGAGAAGCTTTTATCATCCAGTCTGCTGGCGAAAAATCTGAAAGTAAGGATTTATAAAACATTTATATTACCGGTTGTTCTATATGGTTGTGAAACTTTGACTCTCACTTTGAGAGAGGGTGTTTGAGAATAAAGTTCTTAGGAAAATATTTGGGGCTAAGAGGGATGAAGTTACAGGAGAATGGAGAAAGTTACACAACACAGAACTGCACGCATTGTATTCTTCACCTGACATAATTAGGAACATTAAATCCAGACGTTTGAGATGGGCAGGGCATGTAGCACGTATGGGCGAATCCAGAAATGCATATAGAGTGTTAGTTGGGAGCCCGGAGGGAAAAGACCTTTGGGGAGGCCGAGACATAGATGGGAGGATAATATTAAAATGGATTTGAGGGAGGTGGGATATGATGATAGAGACTGGGTTAATCCTGCACAGGATAGGGACCGATAGCGGGCTTGTGTGAGGGCGGCAATGAACCTTAGGGTTCCTTAATAGCCATTTGTAAGTATTATTATTATTATTATTATTATTATTATTATTATTATTATTAATAAACCTAGAGGACATCGTCGACCAGGAAGACCGTTAAGAAGACTTAGATGGGGCCGAAACAGGTCTAATTCGTGAAGGATGATGATGGTGATGATTATTATTATTATTATTATTATTATTATTATTATTATTAAAATATTTTGTTAAAATTTTTAATTTTGAATAGAAGTTTTCTCATAATAATACATAGATTAAGGGACACTGGAGCCGAATTTTGAAACTTTTTTTTTTTCGGAATTTGTAATTTATTGCTTTCACGTGTTAAATACAGCAAAAATTCTTCTCTTAAGAAAGGAAATCGGTTGGTGTACTCACTTACAAATTCAAAGCTATAGATCTCACAACTCTTCAAATAATTTCCAAAACATCCGCTGACGTCACATCTTCTGCCATTTATACTATACCATCAGAATTACATTTCTCCCTGGTATAATTTGCTTGTAAATTTATATACTCGTAGAAATATAGCGAAATTAGCCGAGTTTGCCCTATTATAATGAAATTAAAATGGATCGCTTTTCTTGCCTCTGAGTGTATCTATCGATAAGGGAACCTATAATTGTATTTAAGTGCGTGGGGTATAAAGACGGAAAAAATATATATAAATGTTATTTCAAATCCAAACCATGCTGACAATAATCACGGACGGCATATAAAGTTTTCACGTAATTACAGGAATTCAATTAATCTTAGTCCCTTTTTTCGTGTAATCCAGTGAAAGGAGATTCATCTTCCTATTGGGGTTAATATTAAATAATGTAATTCAGGTATGTATTTCGAATAATGTTTCATAAAAATGTATTATAAACCATAAAATCATTCGCAAACTGATAAAACGACTGAACTGTTGCGCATCAAAAACATGCAATGATGAAGATTTTGTCACCCCTGTCGACACTCCTTTTTTATGCCAAGCCCCGTTTTACATTGTCAACATGTCCGCTCTTGATTCGATACAACGTTGTTGACAGATGAAAAAGTGTTACCTACATATGACGCAGCAAGATTCAATTTTGTAACACATTTTATGCACAATTCCCATGCTTGTTTGTGTAACATCACATACTTATAACCTTCGTTTGTAATAATTGATGCACATGTTAACATGGTTTTAACATAAACATATACAGGGTGTTGCGTTTGGAAAGACGTAAAATAAAACTCGCTTTAAAATTAAAGGTCTTGCTATTTATTTAGTAATCTGTAAATGAATTCTAGAAGGACGGACTTTGTACGACATCAGATTTCAAATTGCCATTACTGGGGCACCTGGAATTTTGTGAGTGGATTTTGGCGTGAATTATTTTTAAGGTAGAAAAGTTCTCCTTCAATTTTTGTAATAAGATAATCATTGTAAATATATAAGCAGTAACATGAGCTGCTGCCAGGAAGTCAAAAGAAGGCTAGCAATGGCAAAGGAAGCTTTTAATACAAAAAGGAACATCTTCTGCGGATCTCTGGAGAAAAAGCTAAGGAAGAGACTAGTGAAGTGCTATATATGGAGTGTGACATTGTATGGGACATAAACATGGACATTACGGCGAAGTGAATACAATAGAATAGAAGCATTTGAAATGTGGATATGGAGAAGAATGGAGCGTGTGAAATGGACAGACAGAATAAGAAATGAAGCTGTGTTGGAAAGAGTGGGTGAAGAAAGAATGATGCTGAAACTGATCAGAAAGAGGAAAAGGAATTGGTTGGGTCACTGGCTGGGAAGAAACTGCCTACTGAAGGATGCACTGGAAGGAATGGTGAACGGGAGAAGAGTTCGGGAAAGAAGAAGATATCAGATGATAGACGACATTAAGATATATGGATCACATGAGGAGACAAAGAGGAAGGCAGAAAATGGGAAAGATTGGATAAAGCTGGGTTTGCAGTGAAAGACCTGCCCTTGGGCAGAAAAAAGAATGAATGAATGCATTTTATGTTTACGAAATTCAACAAGATTTCGCGAATGACTTTCTTTCTGCGAAATTTTGAACTTTTAAGATTTTTGTATTGAAATATTACCTGAAATAAGATGTTTTTCGAATCTTTGTAGAATATTTCGCACGAAATATAATTTTATAAGATTTTATTTCGACTCGTGCAGAAGTATCATGAAGCCAGTCGCCATATTAGATTTTATTTTGACTCGTGTAGTAGAATGATAAAGTTAGTCAGTCGCCATGTTGGAATGCAATCACGAATCCAATGAAGAAACAGAATTCAAGTCAACAGCAGTGTTTTTACCAATGAGGACTTCAATTTTTTGCTGTTTTTCATTTTCAAGCAGCCATTTCAATGTCTTCAATGAAGACTTTCTGTTTATATTTGCGTTCTATGGGATAGACATCTTGTGGATGTACTCTTTTGTTGTTGCTGTCTTCATTGTTTCCTTGCAATTTCTTTATAATATGGAAACTTTCTTACGAACTCAAGAACGAATGCTTCTCCATTATGTGGTTTGTGCTAGGTTCATGTCTATTTTGTGTGTTTGGTGAGGTTATGTAGTTTTTGTTAGTATTAGATAGGCTAAAGTTTATAATATTATAATACTGTAAGGGTTTCAGGCCCAATTTCACCAACATATTACAAATTTACAATTAACTAATTGAGTTTAACTTAAATACAGAAGTTAAATCATATTTAATTCGTTTCCATTTCACCAGTACGTCCAGTAATGGAATATGGTGCAGCATGTTGGGATCCTTACAGATTAGAACATATTAAGACACTGGAAAAGATTCAAAACGGGCTCTCAAGTGTTGTCGGAAAAATTCACCATTAAAATGGGACACACTCACGGACAGGAGAACGCGAATTCGATTATGCGCAATGTTCAAAACATACAGAGGTGAGCCTGCCTGGAGAGAAATAAAAAATAGGTTGCAGCCGCCAAATTACTCTTCAAGGAACGACCACTCATATAAATTGAGGGAAAGAAGGCAGAGGACGGACACTGGAAAGTTTTCTTTTCTTTTCTCAATCGTACTATCAGGGACTGGAATGCTTTACCTGCAGACTTACTAAAGGCTTTACCAACAACCAAAAATGCATTTCAAAATAGGCTTAAGGACTTTACTAATAGACGGTAATTATACACAGTATTTAAAGGGTGTAAATGATATGTTGTTATTGAAGTGTTGTATCAGTGAAGAATTATGTTGTGTCAGTGAAGTGTGTTGTATCAGTGAAGAAGTATGTCGTGTCAGTGAAGTGTGCTGTGTAAGTGAAACGTGTTCCTGTCAGTGAAGCTTTATAGTTTATAGTGACAAGTGCATAGTATTTGAACAGTGAAATGTTTTTGAAGTGTTAGTGAAATCATGATAGAATCAGTGAAATGTGTCGTAGTTCCATTGCAGTGAGTGAGTTGACAGCGAAATGAGTGTAATTTGAAAGGTACTTGTGCAGATATGAACATATATACTCGTGGGTTTTAGTTCGATCTTAGTTTTAAGATACAAATTAGAATATTTCAAATGTTATTTTAAGTGATCGTTTTATTTAATTTAGTATATTCCCTGTTGTTATTATTATTATTATTATTATTATTATTATTATTATTATTATTATTATTATATTAGTATTAATTATTAGTATTATTATTAATTGTATTTTTAATTAATAAGTTTATTATTGTCATTATTGAGTGTAATTAGTTACCACTGCCACCGGGTATATACCCATTGCAGTGTGAATAAATACATACAATACAGTACAAAATAATACGCAATTAAAACAAATTCGATTAATTTAATTCCCAATTCAGTCATCAAGGCCTTTTGGATCACAGTAAAATCGTAATTCCGAAGGCCATATGCTCTGTCAATGTAGGCACTGGCCTGTAGTGAATTCATTTGTTATATCACAACAATAAAATGTCATCAGAAATGGAATTAAACAAGATAGAGGGAGAAGTAATAATTTTTCAGAAATTCTAAAAGATTTATTACTGGAGGTAATCTCAAAATAAATAAAAATGATCCAAAACAATATGAAAGGAGATGGAAGAAAATACCATGCAACAAGCGAAATGAAAAGACGATAGATTTGCGCTATTTCAATGCTTCATAATAAATTCGTTACTCGTGTTACATTAGTTGCTGTGGCAACCGAAGATTGATTAGATCTTTCATTAAAAAATAAATGAAGGCTATCCTTTAAAGAATTAAATATTATGAAGTACTTGTATACCAGTTAGAAATGCTAAATCGCGTTCTATAGGTACATTTGAAATATCCAATGCTTATGTTTTGCTTAATCTAAACTGAATTTGGAAATCTTTTTCGTCTATTGTATTAAAATAATATTTTTTAAAAAATTATCATGGTCCGTCTGGTAAGAAATCATCATCTTCAAATAGCAAGTCCATCATTGTTCTCGCCATGATGAAAATAATAGTCGTTAATGAAGAATTAATTATTTAAATGACTATATATTAAACAGTTAACTTAAATGTAGATTAAAGAGAGCTTAAAGCCCTATTTGTGTTGGTGAAATATATTGTTCCTTTAAGTGCCAATTATAAAGACTTTAAGTGGCAATTGAAGTCAAATATATTTGGTGAAATCGGACATAAATAATAATTGTTAATTTCATGATTAGGTTAAAATTGCCACGTTAAATCTTTAGTGTTTGTGTTAAATGCTTATTTTTAGTGCCATAACACTAAGTTACACAGTAACTTTTTCGAAACTGGTAGATGTAATATTGTTTGTTGTGCCGATATATTGTAAATTTGCAGCATTGTAAGATTTTTTTTACATCACTATGACAAAAATATATTATTAACCCACTATCACTAATATTAATACACTTGTCGTCAACGAATTGATTCAACTTTTTTCAGGTCCTTATCCATTGCTTACACAACACAATTAATTCTTGTTCTGTGGCTATTTAAAAATGTCAGAGTAGCTGACAAGGTCATACATGCTTCTTAAATTTTACTTTAAATGTAATGTATATTTATGAAATCAAATATTATTGTAAAGGAAAAAGAAAGATACGAGAAATTAAATTCAAAGTTTAGTGCATTTTTTTCTTGTAGTTGTACTGCATTTGTTGTGGTGTGTAAGGGAAGGCCTGATGGCCGCAACTCCACCAGAGTAAATAAATAATTGAAAAGTCGAATAAATAAATATTTGAGTATTTAATTGAATAATTAAGTAAATAAGTTAATAAATGAATAAATATAAAAATAAATAAAACAAATTAATGAATTAAATAAATAAATTAAAATAAAATAAATACATAAATATATTCATTAAATAAATTGAGTACATAATTAAATAAATTAAATACATAAATAAATAAATAAAAAAAATATATAAAATATGATATATAAATGAAATTAATTAAACTAATAAATTATTTAAGCGGACACGCTACAGAGTTTTCATCGATTTTGGTCAATGTTAAAAGTTAATTTTTTTTTTTTTTTACTGATGCACTGTATTGACTAGGAACAAACCCATGCACCATTTCATTGTAGGTAGTCTTAGCATCATTTTAAAAGTTTAAGAAACAAATTATCTTTATATAAGACCCAGATATTTCTTTACTAAAATTATAAACACTGTTTTATATATTTTTTTCCGAGTACATTTTTCAACATAAAATTTTGAAAATAATTGTGCACATATAACTCATCAACATCTATTCGATTTTAAAATTTCAAAAACTTGCAATCAAAATTGTGGAGATTAGTAATCTCAGTAGCGTGTCCCCTTAAAAACATAAAAAATAATTAAATAAGTAAATAAATGAAATACATAAATTAAACCAGTAAATGAAATAAACATATTGTGAATTTTATTAGTAACAACAATGTAATTTATTCGCCACAACAATAATTCCTTTCTACAATTCGCCTTAAACGCTCTCGTCAACAATTGGATTTTCACTCAACACAGTATTCGTTATAGCACTCCACCGACGACAATGACAATTTACTTGGACTATTACGAACAACAACGAACTGTTAATCTTAACTAATATTTACAAAGCACTATTTACAAATCAGAACTATCAGTTCTCAGTTCACAGTTCTTCTATCTCAGTCACTCGAGTTCACAGTATCTCGAACCACAGACCTTCAGAGACAGTTCACTGTACTCGAACTAGGGTCCCTCCAACTGCGGCCACTGCACTCGAACTCAGATCCCTCCAACTGCGGTCCACTGCACTCGAACTCAGGCCTTCGGATGCTGACGCAGATGCGGACGCACACTCGAGTCGAACTCCGGCTGGCTTGCTTGCTCTGGCTTACTCACTGACTGAATAACTGAAAAACTGCTGTCGTTCCTTCGCGACCGTAATTTATAACTACAGCGACGTAGCCTCGAAAGTTCCACGCGTCTCTAGAGATGGCACTCCAGAAAATCCAGAGCCCTCTCCTCTCTACCAGCACCAGATGCGCGCGCACTCTCTCTCCACTCTCTCGCCGCGTTGGCTCTTTCCCCTCTCCGCCGCGCGCCATCCTAAAGTGCTCCGCGCGATTTTCTCTCTTGCGGGACGCTGGTCGTGAGTTCGAATCTCACGTCGCTGTCACAATATAAACTAAAATAGATAAATATAATTAATTACTAAATTCAAATAATTATTTAGAAATATAAAGAAATCAAGTAAGTAAATAAATAAATAAATAAATAAATAGAACATATAAATTAAATAAATAAATGAATTAATAAACACATGAATTAAATCAAGAAATTAAATATATAAAATAAAATAGATAAATAAAATTAATTAACTATGCTAATTAATTATTTAAAAATATAATAAATAGACGAAATAAATGAGTGAAATACATAAATAAAATAAAATAAATTAATTAATTAAATTTAATAAAGAAAGAAATGAAATACATAAATTGAATCAATAAATGAAATAAATAAATAAAATTAATTAATCGATTATATTAATTATTTAAAAACATAAATAAATTAAATACATAAATTAAACAAACAAATTAAATAATTAGATACAGTGAAATAAAAAGTAATGAAATAAATGAATTAATGACTTGAATAAATGATAAATAAATAAATTTGATTAAATACACAAACAAATTCATAAAGGAGGTAAATTTAATATAGCCTATAAATTAAATTAATAAATAAAGGATTTTTTTAAACTTGCTAGTTTTTCGCCTTATTTTAACCATCTTGTCCCTTTAATTCATAATATCTGCTACGCCACAAAACAAAACCGCAGAAATCTCGTAATACAAGTACAAGCAAAGGGAAAGGATTGTGCAAGCACATTACAGAGATAACACCCAATCTGTCAGGCTTACATTTTCAAGTGCTTTCTTTCATCAGGAATATTACAAACCTCCACATCCAGGACATTTCCTTGTTTACACATTTCTCTATACACGCTGTCTGTTGCCTCACTACTAACACACCCTGGCTCTGTGTTGCGTACATCTTGTAAAATTAGCCCCTAGCCCCTTCCCACCCCCACACGATATTCTGTCACCTGCGGTCTCTTTGTTCTTATCAGCAGATCCCAATTGACTCCAGCTCTTTGTGCAAACCGCTCTTTATTCTTCCAGTCCATAGACTGCAGCTTTCAGTTCGAGCTCGTGTTTTGTTTTGTACTCACTTCTCCAGCGAAAGGAAACTGGAATTTGTTCTTTAACGGGGATCGGAAGTGCAGTATAGAAACGAGCTGAATCAATTCGTGTCTGATGAAAGTTAGCATTGAAAAGAGTTTTATGACAACATCCTAAACCCATTACTCTTGTCTGAAGAGAAAGTGTCTTTTGCTAGAAAAAGGAATCGATTTCAACACTTACTGACAGAGAAACACGCAATTTTACATTTCATTGTACGAACAGTGAAGTTAATGTATCGTGAAGGAAAAAAATCTATTTCCAGTTTTACACAGAGATACATAAAATAGACGCGATTCAACTTTCAACTCTGTTATCGATGGCGTGTTTCAATCTCATTTGTGATTTTTGAGTTTATTACTTTTAGAGGTTTTCCGTGTTGTAAAATGAATATCAGGGAATAGAATAACAAATAGGATATTGTATAGTTTATACAACGCAATTCAATAACTGATTAAAAACTAACAAGTAATTTACAAAAACATTTGGATTGTGCGGAACATTCATTTTTGATAATTATGTAATTTGTAGGTTAGAGTAGATTCTAAATTACACCCACTTGTGGTATACCATAACCAATACCAGTATACTAATATGCGTTACAAGAGCGGTATGTTGAAGTTTTCATGTTCGAGGAAAAGTTTGAAAAAGCGAAACGTAGTTGAGCTTTTTTAATTTCCGAGAATTGAAAGAAAACATACCGCTCGTGTATCGTACATTATTTTGTGCGAAGATCGTTTATTACATACCTGAAAGAGGAATTTCTAATTAGTTGCAATGAAATCTCCATCTTGGTTTCTGTTCAATGGCGGCAAATTTGTAAAACAAAAATATCTATCTTCAACATTGTTGCTTTAAAATGTTTTCTGTGTTTACTATACTCCAGCAGGCCGTGATATACGTCTGTCTCCCCCCCCCCCAGTCTATAAATGCGAACTTAAAACAAACGGTAAGGTTATGTTAGAGTTTACTTGATTTTAGAAAATATTTAAAAACAATAATTAACAGTGCAATTTAGGTGAAATTGCAGTGGTAAGTTTACAATTTATAATTATTACTATATTGAACGTCTCTAAAATAATATGTTAAAAGCCTAAAGCAGTAAAATCAATATGTCACTTAAGCGGTAAGAACAGGGAAATTGTTATGTGTGTTAGGTTGGGAATACTGAATGTGGAATTTTAGACTTACCGCGGATTGGTTTTGTGCGGAAACCAAGCAAATACGCACGATCTCGCACAAAAGTTATTGATACAGTGCTGCTCATCGGAGTGACTACTACCGCGGAGGAATCGGAGATTACGAATAAAGCTCTCCACCGGTGATCTCCGGTACTATCGTAGGTGGAACAGGGGACATACGGAGGGATGCGGTGGTTTGGAGCGAAGCGAAGTTGGAGGACGTAGAGCTGAAGGACGACCGGCGCGTACGGACTGAGGGTAGTTGTGAGTGGAATAAAATGGCACCAAGTCGGATATCCGTCGCATGGAAATTCTTTAATTTAGTTGAAAATGATAATAAAGTCGCACGCTGTGAACTTTGTGGGCGAATTTACTCTAAGGGTGGTGGTACTTCGAATTTGTTAGACCATTTGAAGCGATGCACAATCGCGAACTTGAAGAAAGTAAGTAAGTAAATTTAACTGTTCAAAACACTTTTGAACTCTTTTAAAAAGCGTGTTTACTTCGATTTATATATAAAAGTTCTAATAAATAATTTCGTGGTTTTGTGTGCAGACAGAATAACATTGCGAATGAAAAACTGAAAAGCAGAAGAATTTCAGCAAAAACCAGCATATTGTTACGAGATGAAACTCTAAACTTCAGTGATGAGCCGCTTACTTGAAATGAAATATGAGTTGGTGATTGTGTTGTCAGAAAAGCCAAACGCTCCTAGGACGCTAACAGGTCCGTTTTTGGAAATCTCTGTGGCGTGGACCTGGTTAGATAGATTCGCTGAGTAGACCAAAATTTTAAAATGTAGGTATGTAAGTATTTAGGCTAACATTAAGAGCCGAAGTGGTACTCGTACTTGCTGTCAAAAAATGAATTATTACCATTCAGATATACATTGACGGTTAATTAGTGATATCATTGTTTTCGTAGTTTTAAAATTACGCAAAACATTTGATAAATATTTTTTAACTCCTTTAGTGCTACTGTTCCAAAGGTCCACGTCTAACAAGTCTTGAAATTTCTAATGAAAAACTAAAAGGCAGAAAAGTAATTCTATTATCCATGTGCTAAAAAGGATAAATGTTCATCTCCCCTCTTGCTTAAAAGTCCCTTGTGCAGACACTTGCATTTCCCTATTTCGACTATGCTGACATTTTACTGAGCTGACCTCTCCAGCGACAATGAAAAAATGAAACTTCAACGTGCTCATAATTTGTGTGTACGTTTTGTAAGCAATGTTCGTAAATATGATCACAACCCCATCCCTGGAAGCAATAGGTTGGCTTAAACTAGATAAGAAAAGAAATTTACATTCACTTCTCTTTCTCTTCGAAATCTTGAACTCTTCTATTCCTTCGTACCTGTCGTCTCGCTTCACTTACCTTTCTTCCCACCATAATCTGAACACACGCTCTCGTCATGAAACAATACTAACAATTCCCATCGTAGGTACTCATCTTCTTTCACAATAGCCCTGCCAAGACTCTGGAATTCGCTACCTGCTAGCATCAGGCACTGTCGAAATAAAATTGAATTCAAACGAAAACTTACTAGGCACTTGGTCAGTAATTGATTACTTGTAAATAGTTTCTTTAATCTATGACAAAATATTTCAATATTCAGTAATTTCATCACTATACAATTTTGTTATTCTAGATTTAATTTGTAATTCAGTAAATATAAAATATTCTTTGTTTCTCTATGATAAATTATCTAGCTTTAATTATTCAGGTAATCTTTTCGTAAACATTTTATTGTAATTGAAATTTAATACTAACAATATTATTTGTAATTGTAAATTTAATACTAATTGTAATTTTATTGTTGATATTGTAGTTGGAATCTCCTGGTAGAAACAAGGCCTTATCTCTACCAGGTTAAATAAATAAATACTAATACTAATACTAATACTAAAAATTCATACATAACTTATATGGAATATTTAAAAGCCAACTTGAGTTATTAGATTAAAATAATGAGTTTCATTCTGAAACTAAATAATAATATAATGACAATTATCCTTAAGTTGATATCCGCTTATATTTTTTTTTATTACAGAGGAAGAGTGACGAGTTTTAGAAGAGACAGTTCAAATACTGACGCCCTTTAACACAATGATCACAATCCTGTCTGGTGAAAAATCTTAATAAATTATTTTGGACAGAAAACTTTAACCCATTGATATCACACGTTTCTTTTGTTCCATTCTGAAACTCCCTTAATATATTTTACGTTAAACTAAGCCGATTAGAATAATAATTGACAAGAACTGTTTGTGAATAAGCGAGTGTTTCCAGGAGAATTATAAATGTTTACATTAGCTACTGAAAAACTTTACTTCTGCGTTAGTTTCCAGTTAATTTTAATGTTATTAATTTGATCAATGACATAAAACTAATACGCCTTTCCACATATACTATGAATTTCAAAACTAGAAAAAAAAATCTGCCAGCTAACATAGTACTTCAAGCAAAACAAGAAAAAAGAAGAGCCGAAGAAAAAGAGAGAGAGAGAGAGAGAGAGAGAGAGGTAATTAAAGAATAGAAAATAAACAACATAAAATTACAACTTATTTTAAAAGATACGTGGACGTCAGCGGACTCCAATCACTACCTGATCCGATTAAAGGAATGCTCAGCGGAAAGTGTGTGTCTGCGCCACAGCACATATACAACCTGCGCGGCATCAATCGGAGGTAACCGGAGGCATGGATAAATATATAATAGGATGCGAAACTGCTGTCAGCACCATCTGGATTTGGGGGTTTGAAATAAGGTGATCAGCGCCCAACATCGTAGGTGGTGAATATTAGAACTACGTGTTGGGTACATTACCCAGAGTTCTCTATTTATCCGTTCGAGATATTGCTGTACGGGAGAGTCGAAGAGCCGAGATGGCGGACTGAAACTTGCTAATAAGTGAAAATAAAGTGATACATGTGTGTATAAGCAGTGTATGTTAAACAGTGATGTTTATGGACGCTGTAAAAATAGTGTTGTTGAATGTATTGTAAAGTAATAGTAATATAATAAATTGAACTATCTAAGTAGTTCTTGCAGACTTTTCCATTGTGCTGTGCAATAAATACCTAAAGAATACAATCCCAATTATCTAACCTTTTGCTTAATTTTTTTTCTCTGTCTGGTTATATTTTAATCGGATAGTGTGAAACACATCGTCTCTTTTATCTTCCTGTTGGCTCCGGTAAGAATTTTTCAGTAGAATATGCTGTGAGGAATAAAACTGTAAATGTTTTATTTTAAATTGGGTTAGTTTTGAATATCGATGAGGATGGGAGGGAATACTTTCTGCACAGTTTAACATTTTCGTCACCAGGTGCGCTTCTAAATGCATGGAGTAATTACTCTTTTCGCTACTTGGTGCGCTGCTAGATGTAATAACGCCCCTCCCAGAAATAGATGGCAGCAAGATCAATTTCTACAACAGCGCCTCTAGTATGTATTACGGGAAACTCATTAAGTTTCGCATCCTATTATATTTATCCATGCCGGAGGTCTCCGATTGAAAGAGCACAAACAACCGCTCCGGAGAAAACCTAATCATAAGCAGCAATATAGTAATTGATAACAAATAAATATCTATCTATCTAAACCTACACCCTGTCCAGTAAAGATAATGGAATGAGGCGGACCGTGTAGAAAACCCAAACCTTAAAGATGTGAGCTTATAATAACAGTGACAATGAATGAATAGGAAATGGGGACTTAAATAGTTAGCAGATAAGAACACACTTTCTCCGTGATCTGTTGGTCAGGATGATGGCTTACAGATCTGGAGTCCTGGCTTCTATTCCCGGGCTCAGCTCTCAGTGTTGCCTGGGTGTCTAGAGTCTGGAAATTTGTATGAATGTGAGTGTGATTGTGAGTCTGCCGGGTTAATATTAATTAACCAATCTTCAAAAAATATAAAAAAAATCTATACTGATAATAAATCTGTAGCCGAAATTTTTCTGGTAATTTTCGATTTTCCAAAAATAATTGGTCCTAATATATGTAATTAACCACCCTGAAACCGAAAATCGCTTTTTTGACATTTTTGTTTGTATGTCTGTCTGTCTGTCTCTCTGTCTGGATGTTTGTTGCCTTTTCACGCGATAATGGCTGAACCGATTTATATGAAAATTGGAATATAAATTAAGTTCGTTGTAACTTACATTATAAGCTATATGGCATTCAAAATACATTATTTAAAAGGGGGGTTATAAGGGGCCTGAATTAAATAAATCGAAATATCTCGCTTATTATTGATTTTTGTGAAAAATGTTACATAACAAAAGTTTCTTTAACCATCATTTCCGATCAGTTTTATTCTTTACAAAAGTTTGATAGGAACTGATATTTAATGAGATAAATGAGTTTTAAAATAAAAAACTGCCATCTAAGGCCGTGTAACGAAATAAAAAACAAATGACTTCGTCTATAAGGGGCTTGGTCAGCAATAATCGAAAGCTATGAAACATAGCCTACAGAGAATGTTTCTGTGTTTGTATGAAGTAATATCGGAAGCTAAATTAACCGATTTGTATAATTAATTATTATTTCACCATTGGGAAGTGTAGTTTCTCTAGATGGACATAATGCTATAATGTTATTACAGTAACTTCTGAGTGAATCGTGGACTGGTAAGATTAAAATAGCTTCTTATGCGCAGAAAACTTGATAGGCTGTTCTGTGTATTCGTTTCCTGTATTTCTTAAAAGAATGTTTATGTACACATTCATTCTAATCTCAAAGAATTAACGAACAACGAGAGTGTATTGATTTAGTACAATAATAGTATGTTAGCTTAGCATTCCATTATTTTATAATTCAAATTTTGACTATGCTCAATTGAATCGTGTTAAAATACATAAAATACATATGTATTAAATGCAATGCAAAAAAATTGGGTAATGAGCCAAGCAGATTTTTTTGCGCTATTGTAAAAGTTGTTCCTCCTGAGATTCAAGAGCCCCCTTAACAAATTAAAACTTACTTATCGGAGTACATCCGTTATCAACACTTTTTATATAATATATAATATATATAATATAATATAATATATAATATAATATAATATAATATAATATAATATAATATAATATAATATAATTTATAATTTAAGGGTTCAGAACCATAGTGGGCCAAGCTCCATTTACTGAATACGTAGAAAACAAGGGTTAAAATTAAGTTATTACCATAATTCAATGGAAACATATAGCAAGTAAAATAAAGTATACACATTAAATCTAAATGATGTCAGTCTTCATTAAACTATGGTTGCATGTAATAAAAATTAGAAACATGTTAAAGGAATTGTCATTGCACCAAATGAGTGTCTCTGGACTAAAATAATCGCATTTTAATTATTTGGATGCAATTTAAATTAAGTAACATATTAAACGATTTATCCTTCTATCAAACACGAATGTTCCCTGGATCAAACGTCCTATTTTAATTATGTAATTATTTTATATTTATTTCTAACGGGTGCAGCGGAGCGCACGGGTACGGCTAGTATGTAATGTATCAGGACTGTCGCTGGGCAGTAACCTGAACACAAGTTCAAGGTCACATTGTTGACAAGTAACTCCATCTGTTAGCATAACCACAAATCACTAATAAATGCTGTAGAGTTAACAACGAAAAAAAAAAAAAAAGATAAGGATAGTTAAATATGGTTCAAAAAAGGTAAATTTTGAATTGTTTCTATTAAAATAGTCTTTGATATGCGAAGAATACCTACATTACATACAATTTGATACTCTTTCATGACCTTACTAAACATGTGGCTCACGACAGGAAGAACTTGGTTGTAAAATTGTATTGTATTTATTTATTTACATTTCATGGTATCCATACATCACTTCTCAGCTAGAATATGGAACATGTCAAACAAAAAAAAAAAATCTTAATAGTACTATAAAGTCTTGCGGCCGGGTAGCTCAGTTGGTAGAGCAGCTGGCTACAGACTGGAAGGTCCGGGGTTCGATCCCAGGTGGTGACAGGATTTTTTCTCGTTTCCAAACTTTCAGAACTGCCCCGAGGTTCACTCAGCCTCCTATAAAATTGAGTACCGGGTCTTTCCCGGAGGTAAAAGGCGGTCAGAGCGTGGTGCCGACCACACCACCTCATTCTAGTGCCGAGGTCATGGAAAGCATGGGGCTCTACCTCCATGCCCCCCAAGTACCTTCATGGCATATTACGGGGATACCTTTACCTTTACCATAAAGTCTTTTTTTTTTTTTACAGTCTGCATGCTCCATTACTGTGGAGTAATACTACATGCATTGGTTTAACTTAAACTATGTTCATACAATTACTTTATATTGTTCTAAAAGTTTCTTTATAGGCAATATAGATGGATGAATTTTGTACTTTTCTTTCATTGTAATTTGTCAAACTGTATATTGTTAGTAAATTTGACATCAAGTTCTTCTGGTATTTGTATTGTTGCACTAGTTTGTCTTTATTCACTGGCCAGTTTTCAGACTTTAGAACTGCCGCTTTCAGAATGGACCAAAATCTTTCTCTCTCAATGTAATTTACAATTGTATAACAAATGATCTATCGTTAGTTCGTCGTTGTTGCATGGACATAATGGGCTATCTATAATTTTATATTTATGTAGATAAGATTTTGTTTTTTGTTGTTGTTTTATATTTCCGTGTCCTGTTATTATAGTTGTGAAGTTTGGGGTTATGTTAAGTTTCAATTTTAACCGATCGTTTATATTTGGGAAGAAACATTTTGTGATTTGTCCTTTTGCTGTGTTGTCCCATTAGTTTTGCCACTTCACTAAACTGAGAGTGTGTATTTCACCTTTCACTGCACTTTTTGGTGTCTTGCTGTAGCTCTCTGGAATATCCTCGGAGCGTGCTGCCTCCTTCGCAAGTTGATCTGCTAATTCATTCCCCTCGTGTCCAGCGTGGGCCTTAATCCAGTTGAATTCTATTTTCCACTTCTTCCTCTCCGCTTCCTTTACTTCTCCTCTGATTTCTTCTATAAGATGCGTATGATTTGTTTGATTTCTAAGGGAACCTAATGTTATCCTGCTGTCTGTAAATATTGAAATTTTTTGCTGTTGATTTTCCAGAGTCTGTACATGTTGAATAGCTTTTAATATGGCTAGTTGTCCAGCCTGATTGTTGGAACATTTGCCATTCAGTCTGTATTTTAGCGCTTCCTCCAGGTTGCCTTCTTTGAATATAGCTACTCCTGCTCCAATACGGAGTTCACCTTTGCTCCCGTCTGTGAATATTTTAATTATATTGTGAGTTTTTATTGTTACAACAATGTAATTTATTCGTCACAACAATAATTCCTTTCTACAATTCACCTTAAACGCTCTCGTCAACAATTGGATCTTCAGTCTACACCGTATTCGTTATAGCACTCCACCGACGACAATGACAATTTACTTGGACTATTACGCACAACAATGAACTGTTAATCTTAACTAATATTTACAAAGCACTATTTACAAATCAGAACTACCAGTTCTCAGTTCACAGTTCTTCTATCTCAGTCACTCGAGTTCACGGTAACTCGAACCACAGACCTTCAGAGACAGTTCACTGTACTCGAACTCGGGTCCCTCCAACTGCGGTCCACTGCACTCGAACTCAGGTCCCTCCAACTGCGGTCCACTGCACTCGAACTCAGGCCTTCGGATGCTGACGCAGATGCGGACGCACACTCGAGTCGAACTCCGGCTGGCTTGCTTGCTCTGGCTTTCTCACTGACTGAATAACTGAAAACTCTGAAACTGCTGTCGTTCCTTCGCGACCGTAATTTATAACCACAGCGACGTAGCCTCGAAAGTTCGAATTCGCGAGTCTTCCATTTCGACGGATTTCTCGGCCTCTCTAGGCAAGCAGAAGATGCGCGCGCAAACTCTCTCCACTCTCTCGCCGCGTTGGCTCCTTTCCCCTCTCAGCCGCGCGCCATTCCAAAGTGCTCCGCGCGATCTTCTCTCTTGCGGGACGCTGGTCGTGAGTTCGAATCTCATGTCGCTGTCACAATATTATATTCGTTGTCCTCTTTTCCTTCTCTGATATTTATAGTCACAGTCTAGTACATACCTGCAGAACTTTAGCTCCTCAGAGCGACTGCTTTACTCCCCTTTCTTACCCCACCCACCTTTTCTACCAGTGCGGTCATGGCATTCTAGTTACGCTCGACTCCATAAATATTAATTCTCGAGGCGGCAGGTACACAATACGCTATCAAGAATTACAAATGAACAGATAATAAAATCCTTAGGAATATACCTTTAGAAAGTAAGAGAAAAATTAATGAGGGAAATAAATAAATTAAAACATATGTAAAATAAATTTAAAATTACATGTATGCATATAATGTAAGAAGGTCTACCTATGTATATATCGTCCTATTACTAGTAAAGCCGATTAAGTCCACTTTTTATGTAAAATAAATTAAGTACAGTCCTCGACTTGACTTTCCGTGTTCTGTATTCTACTAAAATGGAATAAGTCCGAAATTTGCATGCAGGCAACAAACCAATTACTTTATTTGAAGAATTTATTGTGATTTTTCGTACATTAATAAAGTTTTAATTCCTGTTTTTACAAAATTTGCATTACTGGTCTTAACTGGTTTTACTAGTAATAGGATGATAAATAAATTGTACGTTGATAAGTGACTGATAGCTATATGACCGGATGTCATTCAACATTGTAACACACTCCAGTCAAATAACTATATAAATAAATAAAAAATTAATAAATACACAATACGCGTACTGCAGTTTAAAGAGAACTGGAACACGACAAAATCTATATATACCAGTGTAGAAATACTACTTCCAAAGGAAATGGGAATATGATTATTTTGTTGTTGAAGACGAAAGAATTGCTTGTTTACTGTGTCCCATCCAATTTATTTCTACTCGTCATTTCAATATTAAACAACATTTCAACACAGCCCATATTAAGAATTATGGAATGCCAAACTTTCGGGTATGTTCATTATTACGAACTGTATATTGATTATTTATTTATATACTGCTAAATTAAGGACGTCACTCGTTGTGTTCATTTTGAATTGAAATTAATAGTGACTTTCAAGGTTCATTACTTAAATGCTATAAATTTATGTTTCCGTAGGTGATGATATGAGGAAATTTTTCGAAAATCTTCTTGTTTTGTTGTGAGGAACATGGGTCCAAGGTTTTTCGAAGTATTTCTGAAACACCCTGTAAATGGAAGCAGTTTTATCGATGAAATCAACATAAAACAAGATGTTTTTAACATAATACAACTTTTTATGTATCTTATATGTCCATATTCTCTAAATTTCTCATCTATTTCACCCACAGTTCACTGAAAAATAGCTGAACGGTTTGCATGAGTATCGTTAAAAAGTTTGCATACTTCTTGTTGTGTACGTCTTCTTTTATTAAAGCCCATTATCATCACAACCTCTATTCTCTCATTTCCTCTTAAAAACATCCTGTTTTATGTTGATTTCATTAATAAAACTGTTTTCGTAATACAGGGAGTAACAAAATATATCGACAATAAAATTGTTACCATAGTAACCACAGCTACAGTGCTTCTGCATAAAACAAATGAGATATTTAAAAATATGTTCTTTTAGTTGGTTTTTAAAACACTACAGAGTGCTACATAAAAGTGTTCTCGATGATGTTGCAATGCATACAACAATAGTCGGAAAAATATATTTTTTTTTTCATGAAAATATTACCTTCTAAATACAAGATCTGACATTTGTATCTTTTGTCCAAAATCCTCATTTAATTTTAATTCCAATTACGCGTCACTTTTGAGACACCGTGTACATGTGTTGGAAGAATTGTAAAAACATCGTTTTGGGACGTGAGAATCGGTAGGTATATAATTTGACATCTGCGAATCGATTTTTAAGAACGTTTCCATGGCAATAATGTGGAGGAATGAAGTTGGAAACGAGCGCAATAAAATGCATGCGATATTTCGTGACTATATACGGGCTGGTTTACAAATTACCGAGTGAGAGGTCACGTGATGACCTGATAAAACTTCTAAATTAATTTGGGTTAAAATTGCTCCGACTAAAATTACAGACGATAGCGAACCAGATATGTAATGCCAGGCATTTTTAATATTACATACTGTACAGAACTACTTAAGTACGTATAAAACCTATACATGCAGGTCAAATATTTTACTTTCAAACACATTTCTCTTACGAAATGTATACGAATGAAAATGTCTGTCTGTTTGTCTGTCTGTCCCTCTTTAAGTTCATATTTGCTCTTATCTACATACAGTATCTATCTTTATATTTTGTTTCTTTATGTTATCTCTAGAGCTCAAAAAGGCATATGACTCGGTTAAGAGAGAAGTTTTATATAACATTCTTATTGAATTTGGTATTCCCAAGAAACTAGTTCTATTAATTAAAATATGTCATAGTGAAACTTACAGCAGAGTCCGTATAGGCCAGTTTCTGTCAGATGCTTTTCCAATTCACTGCGGGCTAAAGCAAGGAGATGCACTATCACCTTTACTTTTTAACTTCGCTTTAGAATATGCCATTAGGAAAGTCCAGGATAACAGAGAGGGTTTGGAATTGAGGGTTACATCAGCTGCTTGTCTATGCGGATGACGTGAATATGTTAGGAGAAAATTCCACAAACTATTAGGGAAAACACTGGAATTACACTTGAAGCAAGTAAAGCGATAGGTTTGGAAGTAAATCCCGAAAAAACAAAGTATATGATTATGTCTCGTGACCGGAATATTGTACGAAATGGAAATATAAAAATTGGAGATTTATCCTTCGAAAAGGTTGAAAAATTAAAATATCTTGGAGCAACAGTAACAAATATAAATGACACTCGAGAGGAAATTGAACACAGAATAAATATGGAAAATACCTGTTATTATTCGGTTGAGAAGCTTTTGTTATCTAATCTGCTCTCAAAAAATCTGAAAGTTAGAATTTATAAAACAGTTATATTACCGGTTGTTCTGTATGGCTGTGAAACTTGGACTCTCACTTTGAGAGAGGAACATAGGTTAAGGGTGTTCGAGAATAAGGTACTTAGGAAAATATTTGGGGCTAAAAGGGATGAAGTTACAGGCGAATGGAGAAAGTTACACAACGCAGAACTGCACGCATTGTATTCTTCACCTGACATAATTAGGAACATTAAATCCAGAGATTTGAGATGGGCAGGGCATGTAGCACGTATGAATGAATCTAGAAATGCGTATTCAGTGTTAGTTGGAAAACTGAAGGGAAAAGACCTTTTAGGGAGGTCAAGGTGTAGGTGGGAGAATAATATTAAAATGGATTTGAGGGAGGTGGGATATGATGATAGAAACTGAATTAATCTTGCTCAGGATAGGGATCGATGGCAGGCTTATGTGAGGACGGCTATGAACCTCCGGGTTCTCTAAAATCCAGAAAGAAACCCTGATGTGAAATGTACATTTTTAGCTGCTAAATTAATACAAATTTTGTGACAAACACTTTGCTCACTAAAGATTCCAGACCTTGTGTAACCACTACCCCCGAACAGCTTTCTACTAATGTACTGTGGGGGAGTGTTTGTTAGATTTATGCAGGCAAATAAACCAGTGTGTAATTTTTATCCATCTTGTATCAAGTTACAAATGGCTCTGGTGAGGAAAAAAGCAAAATGAAAGCTTTACAAATCTCGCGCAATCAATCCTGCAACAAGGAACACGATAAAGACCTGGGAAGTACTGTATTTATGGAAACAATTGATATGGCGGTAACACGAGTACTTGACACACAGGTGGCAGCACGCTATGTGCTGAAAACAAAAGAAATAAGAGTTTATCTCAAACTGTTTCCAGGGTTACTGTATATTAGAGACTGTGTGAATTATGAAACAGTTGAGTATTGTATTTTGTTTCAAGGTTTAACACAGGTTAGACTTGAGTCAATTGAGTTCTTAGTGGTTTTATAATTACCATTTTGAGCTTCTGATCGAAATATCATAGGTTGAAACTCGGCGAGAAGATCCTGGAACAAATTAGACCGGGATTTATTTACCTGATGTTGTGACGGCAATAAAATTAATTTAGTTGTTGTTTATTGTAAGTCTGACCATATGTACAGGATTTGCCAATTGATACATAATACAATGAACTTTATAAGTAATTAATTGTGAACTATGGATGCAATAAATTATGTTTTGGATTTTAAATAAAGTTTCGACATTTGTTTGTCTTCACACTCTCCTTATTTATTAATCACCCCCACTTATATAAATTAACTATTTTTGAATATTGTTTTGTAAAGAGCATTGTGAAAAAAGAATTAAAAAATTAGATTCATTTGAAAATTAATCACATTTATATACGAAGTTGTATTTTGTAAAGAACAAAAACATTAATCCGTTTAAAATTAATAACACTAATTTAAATTAACTATTTTTTTTTGTCTTTACACTCCCCGTATTTATTAACCACCCCCATTTATATACGAATGTTGTATTTTGTAAAGAGCAAAAACATTAATTCATTTGAAAATTAATATCACAATTAAGTACTACAGAATTACACTGAGTTAAATTAACTATTTTTGTCTTTACACTCCCCGTATTTATTAATCACTCCAATTTATGTACGAATATCGTATTGTGTAAAGAGAAAAACATTCATTCATTGAAAATTAATATCACAATTAAGTACTACACAATTACACTAAGTTAAATTAACTATTTTTGTCTTTACACTCCCCGTATTTATTAATCACCCCATTTATATACGAATGTTGTATTTTGTAAAGAGCAAAAACATTAATTCATTTAAAAATTAATATCACAATTAAGTACTACAGAATTACACTAAGTTAAATTAACTATTTTTGTCTTTACACTCCCCTCATTTATTAACCAACCCCATTTATATACGAATGTTGTATTTTGTAAAGAGCAAAAACATTGTTTCATTTAAAAATTAATATCACAATTAAGTACTACAGAATTACACTAAGTTAAATTAACTATTTTTGTCTTTACACTCCCCTCATTTATTAACCATCCCCATTTATATACGAATGTTGTATTTTGTAAAGAGCAAAAACATTGATTCATTTAAAAATTAATATCACAATTTAGTACTACAGAATTACACTGAGTTAAATTAACTATTTTTGTCTTTACACTCCCCTCATCTATTAACCACCCCCATTTATTTACTAACGTTGTATTTTGTAAAGAGCAAAAAGATTGATTCATTTAAAAATTAATATCACAATTTAGTACTACAGAATTACACTAAGTTAAATTAACTATTTTTGTCTTTACACTCCCCGTATTTATTAACCACCCCATTTATATACGAATGTTGTATTTTGTAAAGAGCAAAACCATTCATTCATTTGAAAATTAATATCACAATTTAGTACTACAGAATTACACTAAGTTAAATTGACTATCTTTGTCTTTACAGTCCCCTCATTTATTAACCACCCCCATTTATGTACTAATGTTGTATTTTGTAAAGAGCAAAAACATTGATTCATTTGAAAATTAACATCACAATTAATACTACAGTATTACATTAAGTTAAATTAACTATTTTTGTCTTTACGTTCCCCGTATTTATTAATCACTCCCATTTATATTCGAATGTTTTATTGTGTAAAGAGCAAAAAATCCATTCATTAGAAAATTAATATCACAATTAATACTAGAGATTTATACTACCTATATTAAATTAACTATTTTTGTGATTACACTTCCCGTATTTATTAATCACCTCTATTTATATACTACATTGCGTTGCGTAAAGATAAAAAAAAAAAAACATTTCGTCCTTGTCACCTGTTCTCATTTTTTTACTCGCCTATTTCTATCTTGACTTTTCGGGCCAAAAATATTTACAAAATTACAGGAAAATGGTTTTATAGCAGTATGACGTGAATGTAGGGAGAATTATTGGTGTAATTTCATAGAATTTTACTACCTCATCTTTATGTAACAACATTTAACAACCACTTCGTTTATGCGACAGTAAAGTGCTCAATATTTGTCCCTAAGTACATTTATGAAGCGCGTTTTTTAAGGCTCGATGGCACTCCAATATAATTGGGATCAAGTGCGTATCATACATTACATCACACACTTTGCAGTATCAATGACACTTCAATGTAATAATGATGGGCACACGCGGTATATTACATTATGTACGCACTTTGAAACTCAACGATAATCTAATTTGACATTGTCACTCTTAGTACATAAATACTCATCTCAAACTATTATAAACTGTCTTGTGATCATTCTGTAACACAATGTTTGTAAAAATGTCCACCTATCTGAATACAGATCTGACATTGGAAACGATTCCAAATTCCTGACTTGTTATCTCACAATCGGCCACAATTCTCTTTCGTAATTTCATCAGCAACGAAAGACAAAAATATGCATGATTTTAACTGGCTTAACAAGCAAAAATGTAACGAGTTTAAGTCAGGCGAGCGTGGAGGCCATGCGACTGATCCACCTCTACCTATCCACCGAACTGGAAACCTTCCGTTCAGATAATTCTGGACACGATGACTAAAACTCGTGGGAGTGACATCGTTCATAAAGTGTCCTTGTCACAGAATGATTAGTGGCGTATCGTCCAAGAAATCAGGCATCTTGTTTTTTCTGAAAATGTTTGTCCAGTAAGTGTTTTTTTGAAATAGGGTTACGTGCGTCCCAAATAATCTACAACCAACTAGGAACCGTTTTGTTATCTCACAATCGGCCACAATTATATTGCGGAATTTCCTCATCAGCAGCGAAAGACGAAAATATGCATGATTTTAACTGGCCCAACAAGCAAAAATGTAACGAGTTTAAGTCAGGTGAGCGTGGAGGCCAGAAGACTGATCCACCTTTACCTATCCACCTAACTGGAAATATTCCGTTCAGGTAATTCTGGACACGATGACTAAGATTCGTGGGAGTGACATCGTGCATAAAGGGTGCTTGTCGCAGAATGATCAGTGGCGAATAGTCCAAGAAATCAGGCATCTTGTTTTTCTGAAAATATTTGTCCAGCAAGTGTTTTTTTGGAAATAGGTTTACGTGGGTCCCAAATAACCTACCACCAATTAGGAAGTCAAGTACTTTATTTTATTGCCTAAATAATATAACGGACACATTCTTGAAGTTATGCGTTGTATTATTATACAGGGTGTCTCAGGAGGACGGTAAAATACTTTAAGTTAATATAGTTTGGATTAATCTACAGCTATAACCTGATATACCTGTGTCTGAAATGTAACGGTTCGGAGGTTATTGATAGACGAACATTTAAATGAAGAGAGGCATTATAGACGTATTTACTACGTTTTAGAACATTATGATATGAGAGAGTCAATGAAACCTTTGGTAGCTTGCCAGTTTCAGATAACAACCGGAAAACATGGGAAAACACAGAACTAGATGGAACCCTTCGATTGGAAAAATATTGTCTGTATTCCTCAACAGCAACCAATGCATTGTCATCACTTTTTTAAGGTTATTTTACGACGCTTTATCAACAGCTTAGGTTATTTAGCGTCTGAATGAGATGAAGGTGACAATGCCGGTGAAATGAGTCCGCGGTCCAACACCGAAAGTTACCCAGCATTTTCTCATATTGGGTTGAGGGAAAACCCCAGAGAAAACCTCAACCATGTAACTTGCCCCGAATCGAACCCTGGCCACCTGGTTTCGCGGCCAGACGCGCTAGCCGTTACTCCACAGGTGTGGACGCATTGTCATCACAAAATCAATTAGGAACAAGCATGTCTGTACATTCACTATGCAAATACAGGGATTAAATATGAAGTGAACGTGTATTCAGTTGTATGTGTTGCGCAGGCGTTGCGGTGCTCAGATGCTGCCGTGTGCTAAAGATCTGGAGTAACACGCCAAGTTTAGTACAAGGAAGTGCAAGACGTTCCAGTATTTCTCCACTTAATTTCTTCCCAACCGTCTGACTTCGGAAGTAGATAGCCTATATCAGGTTAAATAGACGTAGGTTAACCTAAGCTACATTATCCTAAAATATTTTACATTTTCCTTGATACATCCTGTATATTTTGTAGTACATAACTATTGTTGGCCACAAGATATTGCTTATAACGATAGTAAACCAAATCTATATTATATATATATATATATATATATATATATATATATATATATATATAAATTTGAACTGGTAATGGAAATTACGGAAAACGGCTGAACGGATTTTAAAGAGTGACCCCTCATTTTCATGCCTGGCATCCAAAGTTTTTCGGAAAAGTAGTAGTTTTCAGTGAAATGTCAATTTTCCTACATCATTTTCCTATTTTCCAAAATCCATCTGTTGCCAGTTTTGAGAACTAATTTTATCCAATCACGGCCGACGTGATTGAATTTCAGAACAAAACACAAACTACAATAAACAACAGGCTATTACACGAAGGCCATGATCTGCAGGATTGCCGACATATTTAGAGCTCAATTCAATTTGTTATTAAAAACTGATTCTGCAGTGTATAATTTTGTGAGTACAGCTGTGTATTGGATATTCAAATCTACGAAACTTTAGGTGGTTTGATGACATTATTACCATTAGAAATTAAATATTATTATAGTTAATATCATGATGCATCTATTCTTCATTAATTGTACATAATATTGATGCTATATTGATGACATGAAAGTGAAACGTTTTGTGGTTATGTAAGTAAATGTAGAGAATATCTTAATTTAGATCTTCATTTCTATAATTTACTGAGTGGCTGCTATATATAACTACAAAACTTAAGTAATATAATAATATTGTTATTAAAAATCAAATATTTTTATACTCATTAGTCCAGTGGGGTTGGGTCTTTTCCATATACTTAATGGCGGTGTAGTGTAGATATTGATATGTGTCATTGTCTTCAGTATTGGCTCGAGAGAGCGCAAAAATTACAGTTCCTAAGGAAAGATAAAAAGGTATTGCTTACTGATAAAATAAGAGGCCTAGAAAATTTTGTAGCCTCCAGATCATTTCAGCAAGATCTCTTAGTAGGATAAAATGATTTTTCGCTCTACATTTCAAGTTCTACATGCAGCAGCTATACGAAAATGCTATTGTTCGAAAGCTTAGCAAACCTGACATTTTTTTAACTTTCGCCTACAATCCACAATGAGCTGAAATAGCTACTGCTATCGTCCTGACATTGATACTTGCGTTTTCGCGTTGAAACTCAAAAACTGAAGTTGGATAGGTTCAAGAGAAAGTATTTGGCCTAAAAAAATCCATTCAGAGGGAGTATGTTTCATTATTATGGAAGCAAATAACTATCAAAAAGACAAGTATTCTTCATTGAGAATAAATCTGAAAAATGTTTATTTGAACGTCTAACGAACTTAGTTTGCAGCAGCATTTGCTGCACAAGCCATTAGTATATATATATTATTATATATATATATATATATATATATATAAAATGAAGTAAAAAAAAATATATATCAAATACAAATTTATTGCCTTTTCGTCAGGACACGCCGCGAATTTAAAGATCAATTAAACTTCCGCAGGCTATAATTGCACAAGAGGTCTACTGTGACAAGCCATCGAAGCTGTGACACTTAGGTAACACTTGAAGAGCTGTGGACAGCATTCGCAAGTGTTACGCTGTGCTCTGGTTAATTATACGTCAATTTAATTGCCGGGGAAGCATGCGAAATTAAGGACACGGTCTAATTGCCGTTGTAGAGGGCCTTGCATTGCTCCCAATGAGAACACTTGACCCGGACGGTCTCCTGGCAACAGCTGAGTCCCATCACTTCGTCTGGTGTTCTAAGACGTACCAAGCAAGAGAGCGAAGGCCATCCAGGTGCACCTAATACTGTGCCAATACGGGAATATCCGTTGTTACATCAAATCTATACTAATAATAAATCTGCAGCCCAAATTTTTCTGGTAATTTTCGATTTTCCAAAAATAATTGGTCCTAACATATATAATCAACCACCCTGAAACCGAAAATCGCTTTTATGCGAGATCGTGCATATTTGCTTCTTTTCCGCACAGAACCAATACGCGGTAAGTGTGAAATACCACATTCAGTATTCCCAGCGTAACACACATAACAATTTCCCTCTTCTTACCGCTTAAGCGCGACATTCATTTTACTGCTTTAGGCTTTCAACATATTATTTTTAGAGACGTTTAACATAGTAATAATTATAAATTGGAAACTTACCTCTGCAATTTCACCTAAATTGCAATGTTAATTATTGTTTTTAAATATTTGCAAAAATTAAGTAAAGTCTACTACTCCACGAAACTTATTGCATTCCTGATACAAGTAACATTAAGGAGAGCTGTGAAAAAAATCAACAAGATTCCAGATGCCGATGTTATTACTGCAATATGTTATATAAATAATATTGTTAAAATATTAAAATGAAAAATAAATCATTACATAACCTTACCGTTTGTTTTAAGTTCGCATTTATAGACTGGGGGAAAAAAGACAGACGTATATCACGGCCTACTGGAGTATAGTAAACACAGAAAACATTTTATAGCAACAATGTTGAAGAAAGATATTTTGGTTTTCCGAAGTTGCCGTCATTAAACAGAAACCTACATGGAGATTTCATTGCAACTAATTAGAAATTCATCTTTCAGGTATGTAATAAACGAACTTCGCACAAAATAATGTACGATACACGAGCGGTATGTTTGTTTTTATGTTCTCCGAAATTAAAAAAAGCTCAACTACGTTTCGCTTTTTCAATCTTTTCCTCGAACATGAAAACATCAACATACCGCTCTTGTAACGTATATTACTATTCTGAAATCTTTGTTCGTATGTCTGTCTATCTGTCTGTCTGGATGTTTGTTACCTTTTCACGCGATAATGACTGAACGGATTTCGATCAAAATTAGAATATAAATTAAGTTCGTTGCAGCTTAGATTTTAGGCTATATGACATTCAAAATACATTATTTAAAAGGGGGGGGGTTATAAGGGAGCCTGAATTAAATAAATCGAAATATCTCGCTTATTATTGATGTTTCTGAAAAATGTTACATGACAAAAGTTTCTTTAACAATCATTTCCGATAAGTTTTATTCTTTGAAAAATGTTGATAGGACTGATATTTAATGAGATAAATGAGTTTCAATATTAAAATAACTGCCATCTAAGACGGTGTAATGAAATAAAAAACAAATGACTTCGTCTATAAGGGGCTTTGGACAGCAACAATCGAAAGCTATGAAAGATAGCCTACAGAGAATGTTTCTGTGTTTGTATGAAGTAATATCGGAAGCTAAACTAACCGATTTGTATAATGAATTACTATTTCACCATTTGAAAGTGTAGTTTCTCTAGGTGGACATAATGCTATAATGTTATTACAGTAACGTCTCAGTGAATTGAGGACAGGTAAGATTAAAATAGCTTCTTATGCACAGAAACCTTGATAGGCTATTCTGTATATTCGTTTCCTGTATTTCTTAATATAATGTTTATGTAAGTTACACATTCATTTTAATCTCAGAGAATTAACGAACAACGAGAGTGTATTCATTTAATATGCAGTAATAATATGTTAGCTCAACATTCCATTATTTTATAATCCAAATTTTAACAATGCTTAATTGAATCGTGTTAAAAATGCATTAAATGCAATGCAAAAAAATTGGGCAATGAGCCAAGCAGATTATGTTGCGCTTTTTATTTTCTGTTTAGGAGATATGACTCAAACCACTGGTATGCTATGCCTTTAATACCATAGTATCTCTTTACTACGTATGATGAGAAAATAAAATTGACGTACACAATTACAACATGAATAGTAAGTTACAAGCTGTATTATACCCTGCTTGTGTTTTTTTTAATTGTAGAACATACGGATTTACTATTGCCGTAACAAACCTATGTATAAAAACAATGAAGAAATTAGGAGGCTTTGACAGTTTGTAAAACAAGAGAACATCACGTTTCGTCTTGGCTACCACAAATGATGTGTGTTCTCTTGTTTTATAGATTATCAAAGCCTGCTAATTTCTAACCATGGCCCACTGATAAGTTATTTCTTCACTGTTTTTATACATAGGTTTGTTATGACACAGGGAAAGTATTTGTTGTAACATGTAAACCACAGAGGATCGGGGAAAGGGTGGCCTCTTCTTCAGGTCTCTAGAGCTTGGCTGATTCCTTTTTTCACGCATTGTTACGGGCTCTCAGTGCGGTCTACGTGCATAATATGGCCGGCCTAACCAAGTTATGTTCCACGTGGGAGTAGCTGTCGGACGGCCCACACGTTTTAAAGGGGAACTTTACGAATAATCTCAACGAAATATTATGCTTGAAAAAAAATGTATCTACCCGTTGTAGCTGTACTAGTGGAACATTTCAGAATTTATTATTATTATTATTATTATTATTATTATTATTATTATTATTATTATTATTATTATTATTATTATTATTATTATTTATCGTGGAAGAAATGGCCTAATGACCTTTCTATCACCAGAATAAATACATAATATTATTATTATTATTGTCATTATTATTATTATTATTGTTATTATTTATCTTGGAAGAAAAGGCCTAATGGCTTTACCATCACCAGAATAAATACATATTATTATTATTATTATTATTATTATTATTATTATTATTATTATTATTTATCGTGGAAGAAAAGGCCTAATGGCCTTACTATCATCAGAATAAATACATAAATATTATTATTATTGTTATTATTATTATTAATATTATTATTATTATTTATCGTGGGAGAAAAGGCCTAATGGCCTTACTATCACCAGAATAAATACATAATAATAATAATTATTATTATTATTATTATTATTATTATTATTATTATTATTTATGGTGGAAGAAAAGGCCTAATGACCTTACCATTACCAGAATAAATACATAAATATTATTGTTATTAGTAGTAGTAGTAGCAGTAGCAGTAGCAGCAGCAGCAGCAGCAGCAGCAGCAGTAGTAGATTGAGCTTTTTTTGTTCCGATTTAAATTGATCATCAAAAGCATTTGCGATCTCAGTTTGATCAGTGATGTGCTCCCCATCAATAATTAACTCAGTAGGCAAGGATTTTGATTTACGAAATGATTCTACATACTTCCAAAATTTCTTAGGCTCATTTTTCAAATTTCTATCAATAGATTGGAGCCAGAGTAATTTATCAGAATTTATCTTATTTTTTACTTGTTTTCTAAGGGAAGAAAATATAAGATAATGATAATCAGATTTGGATTTTTTAAAATTCTTGTGAGCTTTATTTTTTTTTTCTTTATGAGTAAACGAAGTGAGTTTGAAAACCACTTAGGATAAGTAGATTTTTTTACTCGTGATAAAGGTACAGCATCAGCAATCGCGTCATTTATTGTATGAGTTAATGAAACTACGGCTTCATTGACATCAGTAGACTCGTGAAGACTAGTCCAATCATGATTAAAAAGAGTTGTGCATAATTTCATATAATCATCCTGAGAGAAATTAAAATAAGAATGATTAGAAGAATATAAAGGAAGAGATAAATTGACTTCAAGATTAACACAAATAGAAGGGTGATAATTGTCTTGACGAACAAGAGAATGATTAGCTAGGTAAACAGAACTATTAATAACATTGGTAAAAACAAGGTCAAGAAGATTTTTATTATTCAAAGTAAAATTAATCTGATTTAAACCAAGAAGGCAAGAAGAAGAAAATAGATCAAGAGACTTAATTTTTGCGTAATAATGGATGTTAGGAAGACTACAACCAGATGCCCAGTCAATACCAGGAGAATTAAAATCACCGAGAATAAGTATTTTAAAATTATGTGAATCAAGATTATTCTCAAGAAAAGTAAGATCATTTCTTAAATTTTTGGGATCAGTGTCTGGAGAGAAATAGTGATTACCAATTAATAAATTACTACCATCAGAAATGTTCATTTCAATCCAGACACATTCATTAATTTTTTCTAGGTCATATCTCCTGCATATAATAGGAATCTGATTGCTTATCGCAATTAAGACGCCTCCACCTTTACATTTATTAGTGTCATCACGCACCCTGTCAGAACGAAACACAGTATACGAATGAGGAAATAGATTGCTACTAAAAACAGAATCAGATAACCATGTTTCTGTGAGACAGATGATTGCATCATTATTGGATACTATATTTTGAAAAATTTCATCTACTTTAGTGTTAAGTCCTCGTACATTTTGGTAATAAATCTCAAGGTGATTATAAGAACTACACATGACAATAGAATAACATAACTAGGAGGAAGTGCCCTGAGTATCACTGGAAACCACTGGCGTAGCAAAATCATTTTTGTTGTGCGACCGTCACTTAGGTCGCAGTGATTGCTAGCCGGATGGCTACTCCGTTCGTGTTCTCCTCATTCTCGTGAGGATTTCTGACACCACCATTGTACACAACGATGGAAAACTACTTTTCGGGAATAACTGGAGCTCTCAGGATACTATAGGAAACTACATGGCTACTAAACTAAGTCTGAAAATGATTGCGTTATTGTACACTAGTTGATTTATTCTACACTGGTCAAAAAAAGTTAAGCATAATTAGGCATATAACGGTTTTTATTAATTAAAATAAAATAGATAAATTATAATTGGGTTTCTTGGTTCCACGGAATAAACTTAAAAGTAGAAATAGACTATTTGTTAACAATGGACTCAATATGAAATGAAAAAGTTGCATTGTTTAGAAACAACGGAAAACATAAGGGAAGTTGAAATTCGTACATCATCAAAGAAAAGGAAATGGTGCTTTCAGCACCCTGTTTAATAACGTGTTGGTCCTCCACGAACCCTGAGGCACTCTTGTATGTGACGGGGCATACTCAGTACCAACGCATCTAAGCTCTCCTGAGGCAAATTGTCCCATTCTTCCAAGGCAGCATTCCTGAGTTCTTGAATCGTTAATGGGTGATGTGGACGATTGGAAATGGCTCTCCTGAGAAAGCTCCATGCATGCTCTATGCAGTTCATATCCGGTGAGCATGCTGGCCAATCCATTCTTCGGATCCCATGTTCTACCAGATATCGCTGCACACTATGAGCACGATGAGGCCGAGCATTATCGTCCTGTAGAGTGAACCCTTCTCCTACAGTCTCTGCAAAACCACTTACTATGGGTTGGAGGATGTTGTTCTCATACACGGCAGCAGTCATGTTTTCCTCTATTGAAACCAGTGGTGTGCGGCGGCCAAACATGACACCTGCCCAAAACAAGATTGAACCACCAAACTGTTGGTCACGTTCCACGGTCATTGAGGGATGATTTCGTTCCCCTGTTCGTCTCCATACGCGAATAGAGTTGTTGTCAGGGTGTAGGCCCATCCTCACTTCGTCTGAGAATAAAGTTCTGGTCCATTGGCCTCGTGTCCAATTCTCATGTGCTCTAGCCCATCTTGCACGAGCACCCTGTGATGTGGACGGAGTGCTGGAGTCTTGAGTGGTCTTCGAGCATACAACCCTATGTCATGAAGTCTATTGCGCACAGTTTGGCTACTTACAACAACACCAGTGGCTTCGCGCAGGTCATGGCGCAGAGTTGTAGCTGAGGCTATAGGGTTCCTACGTGCAGATAACCTTACATACCGGTCCTGACCTGGTGTTGTTTTGCGTGGACGGCCCTCGCGAGGTCGATCTGCTATTGACTTGGTTTCGTGGAACTTTCTCCACAGGCTGGAAACAATACTCTGATTCACATGAAGGATGTTAGCAACATCAACTTGTCTCATGTTTTGTTCCATCAAAGTGATGATTTTGATGCGGTCTGCCATTGTAAGGGTGTTCCGAGCCATTGTACTGCACTATGAAGCACTATGAAGCAAAACAACACTGATTGAACTTTGCTCGAATTACAGACTTTGTTTACTGCACTATGAAGCACTATGAAGCAAAAGATACTGATTGAACTTTGCTCGAATTACAGGCTTTGTTTAATAGCCGTGATTTGGATGTTACCTATTGATGCAGAATAAAACAAATGAAAGAGTCTGAATTGGTAAACATAATACATGCCACATAAAACCAAAAGAAACATAAATATCAGGTATTATTAGGTAAACTGGAAATATGCTTAGCTTTTTTTGACCAGTGTATATTTACAAAAATATTGTGACAGCGACGTGAGATTCGAACTCACGACCAGCGTCCTGCAAGAAAGCAGATCGCGCGGGGACGGCGCGTGGCGGAGAGAAGTAAGGGAAGAAGGGCCTACGCGGCGAGAGAGTGGAGAGGGAGTTTGCGCGCGCATCTTCTGCTTGCCTAGAGAGGCCGAGAAATCCGTCGAAGTGGAAGACTCGCGAATTCGAACTTTCGAGGCTACGTCGCTGTGGTTATAAATTACGGTCGCGAAGGAACGACAGCAGTTTTCAGTTATTCAGTCAGTGAGAAAGCCAGAGCAAGGAAGCCAGTCTTGTGTACCGGAGTTCGACTCGAGTGTGCGTCCGCAACTGCGTCAGCAGCCGAAGGCCTGAGTTCGAGTGCAGTGGACCGCAGTTGGAGGGACCTGAGTTCGAGTGCAGTGGACCGCAGTTGGAGGGACCCGAGTTCGAGTACAGTGAACTGTCTCTGAAGGTCTGTGGTTCGAGATACTGTGAACTCGAGTGACTGAGATAGAAGAACTGTGAACTGAGAACTGATAGTTCTGATTTGTAAATAGTGTTTTGTAAATAGTAGTTAAGATTAACAGTTCATTGTTGTGCGTAATAGTCCAAGTAAATTGTCATTGTCGTCGGTGGAGTGCTATAACGAATACTGTGTTGAGTGAAAATCCAATTGTTGACGAGAGCGTTTAAGGTGAATTGTAGAAAGGAATTATTGTTGTGACGAATAAATTACATTGTTGTTACTAATAAAATTCACAATATACGAAGTTACTTACAAGGTAATTCATCAGATGACGCTTATGTTTACCGGTTATTGTGTGTGAAGATGTCTTGAATGTCATTAGGAGGCTTAAGCCCAATAAATCCATGGGAACTGATGGCATACCTAATTTCATTATTAAAGGTTGTTCTCAAATTCTTATTCCTCTATTAACTTTTATTTTTAATCTTAGCCTTACAACGGGTATTTATCCTTCTTTATGGAAGGAAGCGTCTGTCATTCCGATATTTAAGAATGGCAATAAACATTCTGTTAATAATTACAGACCTATTTCAATACTAAGCAACTTTTCAAAAATTTTTGAAAAAATTATTCACAAACATGTTTCATTTTATGTTAAATCTAGGCCTAAATTAAATCCTGCTCAACATGGCTTTATTAAAAACAAATCTACAACAACGAATTTGGTCAATTATCTCAATCTTATTATGCCTACAGTTGAATCCCAAGGCCAAATTGATGCCATTTATTTTGATTTCAGTAAAGCATTTGATGTTGTTCCTCATCAAATCTTAATAAGTAAATTAGATCAGTTTGGACTTTCCATTAATTTATCTTAGCTGGTTTGTAAACTATTTAACCAACAGACAATCTTGTGTTCGGTTGGGAAACTCTCTCTCTGATCCTTTCACTATTCTTTGTGGTGTTCCGCAGGGCTCCACCCTAGGTCCGTTATTATTCCTGCTTTTTATCGATGACATGTGTAAGCCCATCAGTTCCCATTATCTTCTCTTTGCCGATGATTTTAAAATATTTAGAAAAATTAATAGTCTTACTGATTGTCATTTACTTCAAAATGATAAACATGCCATTCAACGTTGGTCTGATTATAACGGTATGAAAATTAATATTTCTAAAACATGAGTTATCTCTTTCTCTAGGAAGACAACTACATTGAAGTTCAACTATTCGCTATCGAATGCCGCCATAATCAGGAAGGACTGTATAAAGGATCTCGGTATATATCCTGATTCTAAATTGTACTTTCATGATCATGTTGATCACTTATTTAATCATTCACTAAGAATGCTTGGTCTCATTAGGTCTGTTACTTATTCCTTTTCCTCTCCTGATACACTACTTACATTGTATTATGCTTTAGTGAGGTCTAAATTAGAATATGCATCTGTTGCGTGGAACTCTATTACGTCTACTGATTCAGCTAAGCTAGAAAATATCCAAAGAAAATTCATTTTTCTTTGTGCGTTCAGATTCGTACCCAACTCCTCTTCTTTAAATTATGAACTGTCTAGTAAATATTTTAACTGTACCAGTCTGTATTCGAGACGTCAGGATATTGATTACACTTTCTTTAATAATACTATTAATGGTGTAATTGATTGTGATTCTTTTATACATAACACCTACCTTAGAATTCCCGTGAAAGGTTTTCGTGGTCAAAGAATTTTCTTCACTAAATTATTTAAATCCATTTCTCCAATAGCCAGATGCATTAAAAGTGCCAATTTGCAAGATCTGATTTGATTTTACTTATGCATGGTATTCCTTACTTGTTATTTAATATCTTTTATTATTTGTTAGATATTGCCATTTATTTTGTTGTATTTGGTGAATGGTTAATGTTGACCATTATATTGATTGTATTTCATCTCACTGCCATTTCTGTCATTCATTCTCATAATCATTTGTTCTGTTTTGTTTTGTTTTTTATTTTGTGCTAAACTGTAATTGGCCTTGTGCTGTTGTTTGCACATTAATATTCGAAATAAATAAAATAAATAAATTATTATTATTATTATTATTATTATTATTATTATTATTATTATTTATCGTGGAAGAAAAGGCCTAATAGCCTTACCATCACCGGGATAAATACATAAATATTATTATTATTATTATTATTATTATTATTATTATTATTATTATTATTTTTATCGTGGAAGAAAAGGCCTAATGGCCTTACTATCACCAGAATAAATACATTATTATTATTATTATTATTATTATTATTATTATTATTATTATTATTATTATTATCGTGGAAGAAAAGGCCTAATGGCCTTACCATCACCAGGATAAATACATAAATAATAATAATAATAATAATAATAATAATAATAATAATAATAATAATATTTATTATTATTATTATTATTTATCGTGCAAGAAAAGGCCTAATGGCCTTACTATCACCAGAATAAATACATAAATATTATTATTATTATTATTATTATTATTATTATTATTATTATTATTGTTATTATATATTGCTCTAATATTCTCTTGCCTGTTTTAACTTTTTTATTCAATCTTAGCTTAAAAATAGGAATTTACCCGTCACTTTGGAAGGAAGCATCCATTATTCCAGTTTTCAAAAATGGTAATAAAAACAGTGTTACTCATTATAGACCCATTTCTATCCTAAACAATTTTTCTAAAATTTTTGAAAAAATTATTCACAAACACATTTCATTTTATGTCAAAAATAAGATCAATTCGGCCCAACATGGATTTACAAGAGGGAAATCTACTACTACTAATTTAGTTTCCTATCTTAATCTCATAATGCCTATAGTTGTAAATCAAGGTCAAATTGACTCAATTTATTTTGATTTTAGCAAAGCATTTGATGTTGTTCCTCACAAAATTTTATTAAATAAATTAAGTAATTTTGGTCTCTCCACTAACTACGTTAATTGGTTTGAAAATTATTTAACAGATAGACAGTCTTGTGTTCGACTAGGTAATTCTCTCTCGGTTCCGTTTAATAGTTTGTGCGGTGTTCCTCAAGGGTCTACATTGGGACCTCTCTTATTTTTATTATTTATAAATGATATAAGTAAAAGAATAAGTTCTAGCTGCCTTTTATTTGCGGATGATCTCAAAATCTTTCGCAAAGTTAATAGTTTGGTTGATTGTCAAATTCTTCAAAATGACATTAATTCAATTTCACAATGGTCTGTTGAAAATGGAATGAAAATTAATCAATCCAAAACTTTTGTTATTTCCTTTTCACGGAAAACTATCTCCCTAAAATTTAACTATTCTCTCAGTAATGTCGTAATTACTAGGAAAGACTGTATTAGAGATCTTGGTGTCCTACTTGATTCAAAATTATATTTCCATGATCATGTGCAATATATTTATACCCATTCGTTAAGAATGCTTGGTCTAATTAGGTCTATAACTTATTCTTTTTCCACTCCTATGTGTTTATTAATTTTATACTATACGTTGGTTAGATCCAAGCTTCAATATGCATCTGTTGTATGGAACTCCATTACTTCAACTGACTCGGCTAAATTGGAGAATATTCAAAGAAAATTTATTTCCTTGTGTTATTATAGATTTTTACCAAATTCCGATTATAACTATGAGATTAAATGCAATTATCTCAATTGCGGTAGTTTGTTCACCAGACGTCAGGATCTTGATTAGGCCTATTTATTTTTTTGTAAAGTCCTTAAGGGTGATATTGATTGTGAATCTTTCATAAGCAATATCAGTCTTCATATTCCTGCTAATGGTTTAAGATTTCATAAATTGTTTTATAATAAGAATCCTAAATCTCTCTCTCCGGTCTGCAGATGTATTAAATATGCTTATTTGCATGGATTCAACTTGGATCCATTTAATGTGTAGTATGTCTTTGAGTTTTTAACTCACTGATCTAATTTTATAATTATTTGTCCATTTTATTTCTTGCATTTGGTCAATTGATTAATGTAGACTATTCCAGTATTTCAATTATCTCATTGTACTAATTTATAATTTTATAATTATTATTTGATCAATGATTGATGTAGAATATTATATTGATTGTATTTCATCTCATTGCCATTTTCTATCATTCATTCTCATCATCATTTGTTGTTTTGTTCTGTTTTGTATCGTGCTAAACTGTAATTGGCCTTGTGCTGTTGTTTTGCACGTTAATATTATAAATAAATAAATAAATAAATAAATAAATAAATTATTATTATCATTTATTTGCTGGAAGAAAAGGCCTAATAACCTTACCATCACCAGAATAAATACATAAATATTATTATTACTATTATTGTTGTTATTATTATTTATTATTATTATTATTATTATTATTATTATTATTATTATTTATTATATCTTATGTTAGGATTTCGTAACAAGCTGTTTTTTACGAGGCAACAGAGAAGGTTTGGAATTGAACGGGTTACATCAGCTGCTTGTTTATGTGGATGACGTGAATATGTTAGGAAAAAGTCCACAAACTAGTAAGGAAAAGACTGAAATTTTACTTGAAGCAAGTAATGAGATAGGTTTGAAAGCAAATCCCGAAAACAAAAAAACACAGTATATGATTATGTCTCGTGACCAGATCATAGTACGAATTGGAAATATAAAAACTGGAAATTTATCCTTTGGAAAGGTAGAAAAATTAAAATATCTAGGAGCAACAGTAACAAATATAAATGACTCTCGGGAGGAAATTAAACGCAGAATAATTATGAGAAATGCCTGTTATTATTCGGTTGAGAAGCTTTTGTCATCTAGTCTGCTGTCAAAAAATCTGAAAGTTAGAATTTATAAAACAGTTCTATTACCGGTTGTTCTGTAAGGTTGTGAAACTTGGACTCTCACTTTGAGGAACAGAGGTTAAAGGTTTTCGAGAATAAGGTGATAGGAAAATATTTGGGACTAAGGAGGATGAAGTTACAGGAGAATGGAGAAAGTTACACAACGCAGAACTGCACGCATTGTATTCTTCACCTGACATAATTAGAAACATTAAATCCAGACGTTTGAGTTGGGCAGGACATGTAGAACGTGTGGGTGAATCCAGAAATGCATATAGTGTTAGTTGGAAGACCTGAGAGGAAGAGACCTTTGGGGAAGCCAAGGCGTAGATGGGTGGATAATATTAAAATGTATTTGAGGGAGGTGGGATATGATGATGGAGAGTGGATTAATCTTGCTCAGGATAGGGACCGATGGCGGGCTTATGTGAGGGCGGCCATGATCCTCCGGGTTCTCTGAAAGTCATATGTAAGTAAGTGCAAGAAACTTACCTTAAATTTCATATTTTTCTGCTAAAGCATAGCATTGTATCAGGAGAAGTTTTTGCATTTTTGCCTTACTGCTTCAATATCGAGTATTCCACGTCAAGACAAAAGCTTTGAGTATATGGGGCTATTTCATCAAATGACCAGTTGCTATAGAAACGCTTACCTACCACAGAGCTTCTATAATGTACTAGGCAAGACACATGAAAGCCAATACTCTTTTTTTCTTAACGTGGAATACTCTCTTATTTTTGTGCTTCTTTTGTTTATTCATTTCTGATCACTATTTGCCCTGTGGAATTTTCTGTAGCTATGGTTACGTAATTTAAATCAGCTTAAATAATTTTGAACAGTTTAATCGCGTGCATTCCACCATAAACAGATTTTTCCACGGGAGTTTTGTACAAAATCCACGCTAATAGCATGCTAGCAGAGTTCAGAACGAGTTGCCGGCGTTGTAATTGGCACCACATTGTGAAACTTTCGGTGGGAACGTAATTTTAAAAAGTCAGTTTACATCCCAATAAATGCTCCACCGATGTCGAAGCGAAGGCTAACTATAAATTCAGCGTATTATGGGTCAAAACTCCACTCAAAGCATCAAATTAATTCAGAATTTCCTATGAAACTTTCCAGAGCTTTTCGTTATTCTCATGAAGTATAATACCACTATATACAAAGACAAAAAACGGTGCAGTGTAAATGACACAATTTATAGTTTTAACTACATTATTTTCAAATGATGTAAAACAAATATAGAATGTAATACAATATATCATTTCGGAGGAAATTTAAGTTTCCCGTACCAGAGATCAGTGGCGTATCCCAAATATTAATAACCACTTACTTGTAACAGAACGTCCATTGACTAGAAATTAATGATCAGATATTGAAGTTACTACTAAATGTATTTTTAGAGAGCTTGAGGGCTGGAGGGTTAATAAATACATAGACATATTATTGCTAAACATACACTAATACTTTTGATAATATCTACCATGATATATTTTATGATAGCCATACATAAGCTTTACCACTATATCTTGAAAGAATGCTGAATTCAATTACATATACAGGGTGTTTCGCCTGGTTTATGGAGGTGATTCTTGAGGTTATTTGAAACAGAAAATGTAAATAAATTAATGGGATCATATTCATAATTACGGAGTTACAACGCATTTAGAAACGCGTCATAGTGAATGGACCTCTGGGCATGTTTGTTGCCATACACTTAGATTACTGCATCTGTGGGGGGGGGGGGGATGGAATACATCGTGTATCAGGTTAAGGTTCAAACACGCCAAGAGTTGCTTCAGCGCATTCTGGATGCCGCGGCGAGAATAAGGAACAAACGTGCGAAGCTGCGAAATGCTACACGCGCGGTTCACACCCGTGCGTACCGTTGCCTTGAGATTCAGGGCGACATTTTCGAAAATGTGATTTAAATCCACTTTCAATGAAACAGACTGATACATAAACAATCATTTTTTGTATTTTAATTATTTTTTTAATTTTCTTAGTGAAATCCTGAAAAAAAAAAGTTTTTTCTACCGTTTTCAAATTAAAGTAACTCCGTAATTATGAATATGATCCCATTAATTTATTTTCATTTTTTGTTCCAAAAACCTCAGGAATCACCTGCATAAACAGGGGGAGAAATTCGTGAATCACCCTGTAGTTCAGTTAGTGAGTGAAAGTCAGGATAAGAGAAGAAATGTCAGAAGGAAGTGAAATAGGGAGAGGAGTACGTCAAGGATGCCCTTTATCACTTACCCTGTTCAATATCTACTTGGAGGATGTAATGAAGAACTGTTTTAAGAACATGGGAGGGGTGATAGTACGAGGAAGAATAATAAAGTGCGTAAGATTTGCTGATGATATAGCGTTGTTAGCAGAAGAGGAGATGATACTAAGGGATATGCTACTGGAGCTAAATGACAGCTGTGAGCAGTATGGGATGAAGATAAATGCAAACAAGACGAAGACCATGGTTATCGGAAGAAAAATAAAGAAGGTAAACTTGCGAATTCTAAATGAGGCAGTAGAGCAAGTGGACAGCTTCAAATACTTGGGGTGTACTATAAGCAGTAACATGAGCTGCTGCCAGGAAGTCAAAAGGAGGTTAGCAATGGCCAAGGAAGCTTTTAATAGAAAAAGGAGCATCTTCTGCGGACCTCTGGAAAAAGAACTGAGGAAGACAGTAGTGAAGTGCTTTGTGTGGAGTGTGACATTGTGTGGGGACAGAAACATGTACATTGCGACGAAGTGAAGAGAAGCAACTAGAAGCATTTGAAATGTGGATATGGAGAAGAATGGAGAGTGTGAAATGGACAGACAGAATAAGAAATGAAGCTGTGTTGGTAAGAGTGGGTGAAGAAAGAATGATGTTGAAATTTATCTGGAAGAGGAGAAGGAATTGGCTGGGTCACTGGCTGAGAAGAAACTGCCTACTGAAGGATGCACTGGAAAGAATGGTGAACGGTAGAAAAGTTTGTGCAGAAAAATATATCAGATGATAGACGACATTAAGATATTTTGATCATATGCGGAGACTAAGAGGAAGGCAGAAAATAGGAAAGACTGGAGAATGTTGGGTTTGCAGTGAAAGACCTGCCCTTTGGCAGAAAAATAGGGATGAACGAAATAATGGTATATTTTCATTTTGCCGAATAGGGATACTTAGTTATACATAAAAATCCCAGGGCTGAACGGGATTCGAACTTCGATAGTCTTGACAATGTAACCATAGCAGACGCAATTTGCATATGTGCATTTTTTATGTTAATACAAAATTATCGACACAAATATCTGTCACGTTAAATTTCATTACGTACGTCCTATATTGTTTTAATAGGAAGTCTGACATTCATAATGGCACACTTCTTAACAGACGTCTTTAAAATGAAAATTCGTTTGCGTTGTAAGCTGAAATGTGTAAGTCCCAGGTGGTAATTAATTGTAAATTTAAATAAATAAGACAGGTGGAAGTGGATAAATGGCGGCAAGTTTGCAGTCCCTGCCTTGAGTGACAGATAATTAGATCGCATAGAGAAGGTCCTGCCCTCTAAATGCTAAGCGTCCATTGATAAGTCGTCTTTTGTTGGGTCGCCATGGCAACATGTCATTAATCTGAAAGAGACGTGGTGGTAATGAGCGGAGTTTGGGAGGGGGGCCGAGAAGTCCAAAGTCAGATAAACTTAGCAACTCTGTGAAACTTCTCTCCACTCTATCAGCGTTTTATCGCTTCTAGTTAAGCCGAAACTGGAATCCAAATAAACAGATGACAGTAGAAAGAGAACTTTTTTTAAATGTTGGAACTAATGTATAGTTTTATTGGTACGTTTATTAGTTACTAATTGCACGATTTAAATAGTTGTGTAAATTTTTATCACTAATGAAAATGCTGTAAACACATTCATTACGCAACTAGTTCGATAATGATACTTCCTTTACACAACTAGTTAGGTAATGATACTTCTGTTACGCAACTAGTTAGGTAATGATATTTCTATTACGCAACTAGTTGGGTATGATACTTCTATTACGCAACTAATTAGGTAATGATACTTCCACTACGCAGATAGTTGGGTATGATATTTCTATTACGCAACTCTATTACGCAACTAGTTGAGTGATGATACTTTTATTACGCAACTAGTTGGGTAATGATACTTTTATTACGCAACTAGTTGGGTAATGATACTTCTATTACGCAACTAGTTAGGTAATGATACTTCTATTACGCAACTAATTAGGTAATTATACTTCTATTACGAAACTATTTAATAACTATGTAGAATTTTCATATCTTTTTGAATATTGCTGTAGTTGTGATTGGTGTTGATGTGTACTGGGTAGATGGATGTATTGTGTGATTTGGTTATGGCTGTGATGTCCTTATATCATGTTTGAGAAGATCTTCCAGTTTGTCCGATATAGAAGTCGTTACAACTATTACATGTTAATATTTGTAAACACATATCAGGTTGTATTTGTTTTGTTTGTTTGTTTGTTTGTTTTCTTTTTTTTTTTTGCTTGTTTGTGTGTTGAGGTGTTTTTGCTGTGGGTTTTGTGTTCTGTATGCGATATTGTATTTTAATTTCCATGCCTGTTTCTAGGTTGCCTGTAGTTGTGGTAAAGGAGAATAAGTGTTTTTGTGTTTGTGTGTTTGTTTGTTTGTTTGTTTGTTTGTTTCTTTCTTTCTTTCTTTGTTTCTTTCTTTCTTTCTTTCTTTCTTCCTTGTATTTATGTTTCGTCCACTTGGGAGGAGAGATTGAAGTAGAATATCTGGTAGAAGAATAAGAAAAATAAAAAAGTACTTTGAATTTGAGGACCCTAAGCATTTCGCAGTTCCCGAGTTCCGTAAATGACGAATTTTTCCAGTCTCCAATTGATTTTAGTTGTTTCTGTAACCTAGGGAACGCGTGACGTCACTCTTTGAGGCAATTTCACGGTTCGTCTTGATTCCATAGGAAGCTCTACATCATCCCTGAGATTTCTTTATTTTTGGGCAAGCGCTTCCACTTTCATTTCCATCCCTGTGTAGAGTTGAACTCCAGACATTCACTCCCCGACATGAGAACTTTAAAGTGTGCCGGATAGATTTAGAAGTACTCGATAAAGTTTTATATTTCATCCCCGTGGATATAGTGAAAACATTCAGAGTTGCAAGTGCAGAATAATCAGTCTTTTGTTTTTTCATGTTGGTTGTCTTAGAAACAAAATGTGTGCTTCTGTTCCCCATAGAAAGTATAGGTCGATTTTTGATGGTGAAAAGTCTATGGTAATGATCGAAAAACTACAGAAATTAATGACGTAGTGTGAGTGGAGATTATAAGTGAGGTTTATTCATCATAGTGAGAGAGAACGCAGTGGTGGATTATGAACCACATCTGTACGTTTAGTGTTCACAACCAAGAAATAATATATCTAGAGGAAGAAGGAATAAAATCCTGATTTAATTAGTTTCTTTTACGACGATATACCAACTGCTATGGTTATTTAGCGTCTGAATGAAATGAAGGTGATAATGTCAGGGAAATGAGTCCAGGGTTCAGCTCCGAAAGTCATCCAGTATTTGCTCTTAATAGATTGAGGGAAAACCGCGGAAAAATCTTGAACCAGGTAACTTCTTCCAACCAGGATTTGAACCCGGGCCGCTCGCTTAACATTCAGAAATGTTAACCGTTACTCCACAGTGGTGGATTACTTCTTTAAACATAGCTTATTGTTAAAGTAAAACCATGAATTGAAATTTTTTTTATATTTCATTTGGTTAGGAAGTAAATAAAAAAATTGAAAGAAATAAATATTGAAGTTTCTTTCATTTAGCTACCCGTCTACCTCTTTTCTACCCCGAACCTCAAAACAGTGGTTCGATTCCCGTCACCCTGCCAAAGTCGTCTTTAAAATCGTTCGGCCCCAAAGTAACGTTATGTGACTGTTGGAATTTTGAAGGTGTGATTCACTAGGAGTTTGTACCAAACGGGCGTGCAGTCGATACTGGTCTTTTTTCTCAACAACTAGAACGATTTCGTGAAGTTTTGAGAGAAAGGTACCCGTCGTTACTTAGTAGAAATAGAATTTTCTTGCTAGAGGACAATGTGAGACTTCACACCTCACAAAAAACACGGAAAAAAATCAGGAATTGTGTGGAATCGAAATGCTACCACACCCGACATACAGCCCTGATCTAGCGCCTTCAGATTACCATCTGTTTAGATCAGTGGCCCACTTCCTGCGTGGAAGAAATTTTCTAAAATTGGAAGCCGTTGAATTTGGTATCACCGAATTCTTCGTATCAAAAACCAAAAATTGGCACCATCCCGGAATAACAAACCTCATCGACCTCAAGACCATAGAATCAATGGCATTTAGTTTTAAGAGTAGATTAATTTCTTGTCACAACACACTTCAACTAAAATTTTGCTCCAAAACCACCATTACTTATGAAACAGTATCTGTAATATGAAGCGATATTTCTAAATTTGTCCCAGGTAACAAATTTTTCACTATTATTCACTTTGATATTGAAGAACTCGCGATTACAAATCAAACGAGACGTCGCATAGGTCTGTAGCTGCACTCGATGCCGAGATATGACTGAAAGAGTTCGCTCGGCATGACTAATTTTATACGCAATTTCGGCGCCCTCATGCTCATAGCGAGAAGAGGCGGCTCATTGGGAGCGGTCATATATGTTACATTGCCTCACAGCCTAATTACTAAAAATATTAGCATTCAGCTGTGGCTAATATTTTTTTACAATAAACATTTGAAATTTTGTATTTTTTTTTTGTTTCACCACGAACCCCAGTATAGGTGCCTATACAGTACTCCTAGAGGGGGAAAAACGTATTCCACGTCAAAAAAAAATGAACGCCACGACTATGATGTGTGTATAATACACAAAGCTAAAAATGTGCTTTGTATGTTGTCTATACATCAGTTATTAGCTCAAGATAGTCAAAAGTTCTTCCCCGTCATTATCGTAAGTTGAAACGCGATATGCAGATGTTTAAAACGCAGGCATAGCAACAGTTGCTAGGAGCTTGGTAGCGGAGAAATTAACGCCAACTCCTTACATAATAGTGGAGTCGTGTTTCAATTGTTGCTTCCGTAATTACAGTTGTAATGAGATATACGATACCTGCTGTCCAATTACACACTTGTGCCCTTCTTTTACTTAACCGTCTTTAAACTCGGAAAATACGTAGAGAAGGGAGAACTGACGTCACGATCCTCTATATTGGCGATAGGGCTCCAATTATTCGTATTTTCTTATAGTACAGAGGAGTTAGAGATGATTCTTCACTGAAGACATCAACGTTGCCAGATTTTGCAGTAAGAACGCTTGTAAGCTGATTTGAAATTTTGTGCTTCATTCATTCATTCATTCATTCATTCATTCATTCATTCATTTTCATTCATTTTATTCCATAGAGCTTACATGAGGAAAGAAGCTTTAAGATGTGGAACAAGTCAAAATTTTACAATGTTACAATTATAATTTTTACAAATTTTTATAATTTTACAATTTAGAAATTTTTTACAATTTTTACAATTTTTTGCAATTTTTTACAATATTTTGGCGAGATGTAGTGAGATGAGGTGAGGTCCGAGGATTCGCCAAAATATTACCCGGCATTTCCCTTTTGGTTGGGGAAACCTCGGAAAAACCCAACCAGGTAATCAAATCAAAGGGGTTGATGCCAAGGACTCGCCATAGACCATCCGGCTTCAGTCCCACGGCTGTGGAAAACCTCGGAAGAAACCAAAGACCAAAGGGGGATCCAACCCAAGCCCGAACGCAGCTCCGGATCAGCAGTCCAACGAGTCTGCCGACTGAGCTACATCGATGGCTCTACTAAAAGTATACAATACATAGCCAATCGGATTATTAAATTTACAAACGCAAACGATCATTCATCAGTTGAGCTATATGTACAGGGACATCATTTTATTTTTACTTCAATTTTTATTGTACCTGAGTTTTTGAATGTACTTCATTCCCACCCCTTCTACTAAGGAAGTTCCAACTCCACACAGAACCAAGACCGCAGATAGTAAGCAGTACTGAGTTACTGGGTATAATACGTTCCAGAAATATGTTCGCGTTTTCCAGTGGCGAAAGAGCTTTCAATATAGAATCATATTTTCGCACAGGTACTGTCCGTTTGCCTACGTCGCATCCCGATTTCCCCCACCTGCTTCTACTCGCCCCTCTGTAATAGCTAGGCTGTCTTAGCTCTTTTCTGAAAACATTAATTTCTCTTAGGAATTGGACGTTTACGTAATATTATACAGCTGTTTAATTTAACTTAAATAAAAGGGCCTCGTTAAGTAATTAACTGTCACGTGATTTCCTCCCTTTCTACAATCCTGCGGCATAACCACTTGGACGGACAGTAGATAGCATGTCTCAGTAATTTTATATTTTCGGGTCGGGCAGAAGTGAAGATTGAATTCACAGTACGTAGAGTAGGTACAGAATTATTTCAACATGAGTTACTAGTACGAAGGACGAAACTGGTAATTGGAATTAGATGCAATAGTCTATAGTGCGATAATATGCACAAAAGAACTGAAGCCTGTATCGAAATGAACGGCCACCATTTTCAAAACTGTGTTTAAATATCCATATTATGATTATTTTTCAATTTAACTCCTTTCTCTATACCGTACGCTAATGTGCTGTAGACAGTATAATATACACTGCATAATGAATACGTTCGCATGGATAACTCACTTCGTGAGTAAAAACACTTATTCTTAATACAGTACTGTACTTTGATTAAAGAAAAACCTAATGAAAATTATCAAACTCAAAATCGCGATATTTCCTAGTTTACGTAAATGGATGAACTACTTTTCTTCCATCGTATACCTAGTAGAGTGATTTGTGTTTTACGCCATTACCATCTTGGAGGGGGGAGCAAGCGGTGTTTCCGCTTCTCTAAAGGTACTGTTATTGCAAGTTATCTTGAACCTTCTGAGCGGGGTCAGAGGGGCAGAGGGAAGGAGGCGCGTAACGTGGGTGGAGCCAACTGAGTAGTTTGCGCATGCTCCGCAGCATAATCTCTTGTCATGAAACATAGAGCTATTTCCTTCACTGCGTACCAGTAGTGTTACCATGGAGCAGCAGAGTCCACACCTGTGGAGTAACGGTTAGAGTGTCTAGCCGCGAAACCAGGTGGCCCGGGTTCGATTCCCGGTCGGGGCAAGTTACCTGGTTGAGGTTTTTTCCGGGGTTTTCCCTCAATCCAATATGAGCAAATGCTGGGTAACTTTCGGTGTTGGACCCCGGACTCATTTCACCGGCATTATCACCTTCATCTCATTCAGACGGTAAATAACCTGAGTTGTTGATAAAGCGTCGTAAAATAGCCTACTAAAAAAACCATGGAGCAGCAACCACAGGGTAGTAATTACGGTGAAATCACATCACCGCGGAGAAGAAGTAACGCTGTTATCCACAGCCGAGAAAGAGAAATTATCGCAAATATAATAAAATTAAGCGTTGCGAGGAGGAAAAATTAAACAAATATTTGCTGGAACCTCTTGCTAAGGAATATGAGAAAGCGGCTAAATACTCTGGCAAAAGTATTAGTTCCGTGAAGAGAATTAAAAATTATACTGAATTACAACCGAATGAACCTCAGACTACTCCGGGAAAGAATAGTTATGTAATGTTTAGAAATTATTGCTATAATAGTTATGTACAATAGTGTGTGTACTGTGAACGACATAATGAATTACTGTTACAAGTTATTATTTTCTTATAGTTCTACTAAACATATTTCATTCCAGAATTAGACTTGTGTAAAGTTGAAGTGGACGACTTCGATCAATATGTTATTCGGGATACAATCGAAGAATTTATCGTGTTCAGAAAGTGGTACCTACGATTAAGAAGATAATTCCGAATGGATGATGCCATTGGCGAAATAATTAATTTTGAAACAAGCGATGATGGCAGCAATGATAGGGATATGGATTGTGTATAATTGTAAATTAATGTAAATTCAAATAATAAGCCTGTAAAATATTGTTATAAGAATATGTACATATTAACTGAAGGTGTAAGTCATGGAGGCAAAATGTATAGAAGTAGCTGTAGTAACTCCTCCATTGCCGGTCCCCAGCCCGGATGAGAGAGGAGTGTACACACGATTATATTTAAATACTTACTCATTACAGGTTAATTAAAGCTTGCTACGAAACTATGTTCTCCTCTCAAAACCGGAGTATCGAGAGAAGATGATGTCTGTATTGAACCAAGTTCTTTTACAGTAGAAAGCCGTAAGGTAAAAGAACCAACGTTTTTTTGAAAAGAGTCACGTTACCCGAGCGAGGGGCATCCTTGCCGTGTCGTTACGTTGATGAGTACATGCCGTACCGAGCAGTTCCAAAGACAGACTTAGGGGATGTAAGGTTCAAGATAACTTGCAATGACAGTATAGACAGGTTAATATTAAAAATGTTAGTAAAAATAAAATGATGTCCCTGTACAATACAAAACAAGTAAGTTAATCAAATATAAGGCATAAACAATTCAACCAGTTGTGATATACAGAAATTGATAATACATATCATGCAAACTACTTCAAATTATAAACACAAAGTAATAATTTTAAAAGCATATACAATTCATCAGCCAAACTATACAAACATATACAATCAAATTAGTTCAATTTACAAACTTATTTTCGTTAAGCTATACAAAATTGTACAATTCACATGAAGTAGATTAATTCAATTTATAAGCTTAAACAATTCATCAGTTGACCTATATAGTAATACTATTCAATTTACAGCACATATAATTCATCAGTTATGCTAAACAAAAATATACAATGCATAGTAAACAGATTAAGTCAATATAAAAACATATACTAGTTGAGCTATATAAAATTGTACATGTCATTTAAGTAGAATAATTCAATTCACAAGCATAAACAAATCATCAGTTGTGTAGAAGGTATGAGTATGTAGAAATTTGGTTAATTCTTTTCTGAACCTTTTCTCGTGGTTCTTCATATCTTTAAGATAATTAGGCAGTGCATTGAAGACTGTTATACATGAAAAGCGAACTCCTTTTTTAAAACAGCTTAGACTAACAGAGGGTAGATGAAGATCTGATTTATGTCTTGTATTAAAATGATGAATGTCTTGATTAGTACTAAATTTATCTTGGTTCTTAATATTCAGCATCATTAGGGAAAGAATGTATTCACAAGCGTTTGTAGAATTGATTTGCTACTTTAAAACATTATTTTTTGCAAATATTAAAGTAAAATAAATTCACTGGTGTATAGTTTACCTTATCTGAATTTGTGTAAAATTAACTAACATTTATACAGGGTTATTAAAAGAAACTCATAATTGCAATTAAAATTGATTTGAGGCGATTTTCAACAAAAATTCACACACGTCAAACCTTGTATTTAGAAAGGAATATTTTTATAGGACCAAAATTTGTTTGCGATTATTTTTCTGCAAGTTATGAAGTCATGGAAATGACTGTAGTTCTTAATATCATCTGAAAGAACATCTTTTTAAATATTTATGCAATATTTCATTTGTTTCATGCAGAGGCACTAAAGTTACGGTTACTATAGCAACAATTTTATTATAGGTACATTTTGTTGTCTTGTTTTATGAAAGTAGTTACATTAATGAAATTAACATGAAACAATCTATTTTTGACAGAGAATCAAACAATTGAGATATTAATGATAATAGAATTTGAAGACATACGTACACAACGAAAGATGTGCACACTTTTCAACGAAACTCAACCAAATCGGCCACTTACTTATCAGTCTGAGTAGAATAGATCTCAATAAAATTCTCTTACCTACTGTTAAACTTGAAATCAGACTTTCTGCATACTATTAAAGAAGGCTTACTTACTTACTTACTTACTTACTTACTTACTTACTTACTTACTTACTTACTTACTGGCTTTTAAGGAACCCGGAGGTTCATTGCCGCCCTCACATAAGCCCGCCATTGGTCCCTATCCTGAGCAAAATTAATCCATTCTGTATCATCATATCCCACCTCCCTCAAATCCATTTTAATATTATCTTCCCATCCACGTCTCGGCCTCCCTAAAGGTCTTTTTTCCCCTCCGGCCTCCCAACTAACACTCTATATGCATTTCTGGATTCGCCCATAGGCCTACGTGATACATGTCCTGCCCATCTCAAACGTCTGGATTTAATGTTCCTAATTATGTCAGGTGAAGAATACAATGCGTGCAGTTCTGTGTTGTGTAACTTTCTCCATTCTCCTGTAACTTCATCCCGCTTAGCCTCAAATATTTTCCTAAGCACCCTTAAGCTATGTTCCTCTCTCAAAGTGAAAGTCCAAGTTTCACAACCATACAGAACAACCGGTAATATAACTGTTTTATAAATTCTAACGTTCAGATTTTTTGACAGCAGGCTGGATGATAAAAGTTTCTCAACCGAATAATAACAGGCATTTCCCATATTTGAAACGTACAGCAGAGTTCGTATAGGTCAGTTTCTGTCAGATGCGTTTCCAATTCACTGTGGGCTAAAGCAAGGAGATGCACTATCACCTTTACTTTTTAACTTTGCTCTAGAGTATGCCATTAGGAAAGTCCAGGATAACAGAGAGGGTTTGGAATTGAACGGGTTATATCAGCTGCTTGTCTATGCGGATGACGTGAATATGTTAGGAGAAAATCCACAAACGATTAGGGAAAACACGGAAATTTTACTGGAAGCAAGTAAAGAGATAGGTTTGGAAGTAAATCCCGAAAAGACAAAGTATATGGTTATGACTTGTGACGGGAATATTGTACGAAATGAAAATATAAAAATTGGAAATTTATCTTTTGAAGAGGTGGAGAAGTTCAAATATCTGGGAGCAACAGTAACAAATATAAATGATACTCGGGAGGAAATTAAACACAGAATTAAAGAAGGCTATTTTAAATAATATAATAAACAGACTATCATGTGGGATGTCTGAAAATTTTCACTTTTTTCAATCCAAGTCACTGACCAACTTAACTGAATTCACTTAATTAGATATTGAACAATCCGCTGCTGACTGCATGCTAGCCGCCCTTGCTTGAGCCAGGCTGTGAGTCATGTGCTACTGTATTCAGGTGCTGAGAGATGCGATCTGCATCCAGAGAGCGGCGTGCTTTGCAATGGCAGGATATATGACTGGTGATGAAACAGGGGTGACCAATGTGTTTTCCTGTGACTTGACATACATTAGAGTTTAAGAAAGTGAAGTTTTAGTGTTTTTCAAAATACCTGGTAAAGTTGTGCCTAAGTTAATCGAAAATTTATTATTATTATTATTATTATTATTATTATTATTATTATTATTACCATTACTAGAAGAATGTTTTTCTATTTCTCGGCAAATGAAACAAGAAGATAAGATTAAGAAAATAATGGGTATAAATATACGAAACAGTGGAAAGAGGTGATAAGGAATTCATCGGATCCCTAAAGTATATTTACAGGCTTAAATGAAACGTTTATGCTGTTCGTGATTATTGGAATTTTAAAGAAGTTTCAGATCTGAAATAAAAGTTCGATATTTCTTTTCATTTCTGTCTTCATGCTCCCCGCATTTAAATTTAACAACTATTTCTTAATCGCTTCCTCATTCCATGAGGCCTAGTTTACAGACAACAATGCAATTGATAGTCGAAACGATTCACACATCAATATGACGCTAGTGAGTTGTTTCAAATTGTATTGACTAATAATATGTCATGACAGAGAATTGGATTTATTTGGAAATTAATACCACAATTAAGTATGTTAGAATTAGAGTATGTTAAATTATTACTGCTGTCTTTACACTCCCCGCTTTTATTAATTATCCCCATTTGTGTACGAATAAGAATCTATACGAATATAATTATGTTGAATTTTTCGTTAAGCTTTAACACGTTAAAAAAGTTAATTCGTTATGGCGTTACTTTCATTTGTTTCTCCTATTATTTTGTAACGGGTGCCTGGATTAGAAACTACTTTCTTTCAAACACAGCATAATTTCAGTCATCCAAGGCCTACTGTAATTAAGACACCTTATTAAGAGAAAGTACGACAAAATCCCAATACGGAATTTTCTAACAGTTGAATTATATGAAGTTGTCAGCTGTTCATCCAATAAAAATTGTGGACATTTTCAATAATAATAATAATAATAATAATAATAATAATAATAATAATAATAATAATAATAAACATAATGACTATAATATTAAGAAATAATAATAATAATACTAATAATAATAATATTAGTAATGATGACAATAATGATAAAAATATTAGTAATACTAATTGTGAAAATAATGATAAACATACTAATAATTGTAACAATAATGATAAAAATTATTTATTTATTTACTTATATTTAATGTGCTGTAAACAGCCAGTGGCCAGTTACAGTTCAGCACAAACAATATAACAAAACATAATACAAAAATTAATAATAATAATAATAATAATAATAATAGCAGCAATGATGGCATTAATGATGATAATAATGATAAAAATGATAATAATTGTAACAATAATGTTAATAATAATAATAATAATAATAATTAATTATTATAAAACCATAATAATGACAATAATGGTAATAATAATAGCAATGATGACAATAATGATTGTAATGATAATAATAAAATAATGATAAACATTATAATAATTGTAACAATAATGATACAATTAATAATGATATTATATTAATAATGACATTTTATAAAACCATAATAATAACAATAATGGTAATAAGAATAGAAATGATAATAATGATGATAATAATAATAATGATAATAATGGAAATAATGATAAACATTATTATAATTGTAACAATAATGATACAAAAATAATAATAATAATAATAATAATTAATTAATATGACAATTATTATAAAATCCATAATAATGATAAAATTGGTAATTTTGCAATTATGACAATAATGATAGTAACTTAATAATAATGATAATTGATAAACATTATAATAATTGCAATAATGATACAATTAATAATAATATCTATAATAATAATAATGAAATAAAAATATAATAATGACAATAATGGTAATAATAATAATAATAGCAATGATGGCAATAATGATAATAATAATGATAATAATGAAAATAATGATAAACATTATTATAATTGTAACAATAATGATACAAATAATGATAATAATAATAATAATAATAATAACAATTATTATAAAATCCATAATAATGACAATAATGGTAATAATAATAGCAATGATGACAGTAATGATGTAATAATTATAAAAATAATTTGTTATTTAATTAACGGGATAATAATATTATGATAAAAAAGGTATTCCCGTCACACGCCATGAAGGCTTAAATGAAACGTTTATGACTGTTCTAGAATGATTATTGAATATTAATGATAATAAAGATAATATTATTAATAATAATAATAATAATAATAACAATGTAATATATCATTTTCTCATAATCATCTAATGCTTTCTGAATATCTTGCAGGCCTAAATTCAAAAGGGGTGTTAAATAAATTGTCGGTATTAAAATTTACACCCGCCATGACACTTTAGCGTAAACCACATAAATTGCGCGGGAAGTGCTGTGGTTTTAATTCCACTCCACCGCAGATAGGGCGCGAACAGGGCAATAGCTTCTGATACAGCTCGTGTCAAGTATGTGCAGCTAATTACATTGCCACGACAACAACAAAAAACAGCCAACAAACCCCACGAATCGCCATGAGTAGGGGAATGGCTCATTCAATTACTACAGCAAGTCGTAACATCGCGGGGGTCTGCTGCCTTCGCTTGGGGCAGAGCAAGAAGCGGGAGGTTGCCGGGGCAACGCCGGAGTCGCCGATCTTAACAAAAGAAAGCACAAAATATAGTTTTATCTTACCTCTTGCAATTATACTAAAACATTGCCCAATATGATGAACATTTCCTTGTAATCAGGGGATTTTATTATTATTATTATTATTATTATTATTATTATTATTATTATTATTATTATTATTATTATTTTTCTCCAGTTGCCAGATGCATGAAAGCTGCCAATTTACATTATATTAATTCAGATCCGTTTAATGTATAGTTTGTTGTTTGGCTATTCTTATACAGGGACATCATTTTATTTTTACTAACATTTTTAATATTAACTTGCCTAAACTACCTCTTTCATCAAAGCATAATTTGCATCTCCTTCCACGACTGGAGTTCCAAGGATACTGGAGTAATATACAAACAAATTACTTTACTGGGTATAGGAGGGAAGAAAAGTAGTTCATTTACGTAAACAGGAAATATCGCGATTTTGACTTTGATTATTTTCATCAGATTTTGTTGAATCAAAATACAGTACAGTATTAACAATGAGTGTTTTTACTCACGAACTGAGCTGTCCATGTGGACGTTTTCATTATGCAGTGTATATTATACTGTCTAAGCAATTAATACGATATAGAGAATTAAGATAAATTGAAAAATAATCATAATGATTGATATTTAAACAACTTTTAAAATGGTACTTCAATACAGGCTTCAGTTCTAATCTGCATATTATCGCACTATAGACTGTATAATCCCAATATTTCGTCCTTCGTACTAGTAACTCATGTTGAAATAATTCTGTAATGCCTATATAAAAGAGTACTTTACGTAATTGTAAATTCAATCTTCACTTCTGCCCGTTCCGAAAAGATCAAATTACTCAGACATACTATCTACTGTCCGTCCAAGTAGTTATGTCGTAGAGTCGTAGAAAGGAGGAAATCACGTTACAGTTAATTACTTAACGAGGCCCTTTTATTTAAGCTATTTTAAACAGTTGTATAATATTACGTAGACGTCCAATTCCTAACAGAAATTAATGTTCTCAGAAAAGAGCTGACAGCCCAGCCATTAATTGGTGAATAAAAGCTAATGGGGGAAAAATACGACGTAAAATGGACGACAATAATTTGCGAAAATGATTCAATATTGAAAGCTCTTTCGTCACTGGAAAACGCGAACATATTTTTAGAACATACTATTTACAACTTCAAGGCTAATAAGAATATGCGGTCTTGGATCTGTGTGGAGGAATTGAACTTCGTTAGTAGAAGGGGTGGGAGTGAAGTACATTAAAAACTCAGGTACAATAAAAATTGAAGTAAAATAAAATGATGTCCCTGTATTAAGAATATTCATTTCAACTTCATTCGTTTGTGTTGTTTTTTATAGCTATTCTGTATCATGTGTTTTTGTAGTTATCTATTCATTTTGTCATTATTGTTTATTTGTATTTGTCTCAAATTTTAATAATTATTTGTATGCACTGTTTGGTTATTCCCTGTAATGTAAATCTTGTGCCAACTTTTATCTTGTGATGAACTGTTATTGGCCCTAGGCAGTTCTAAGCACAATAAATATTAGTAATAAATAAATAAATAAAATTAAGATTATTATTATTATTATTATTATTACAATTATTATTATTATTATTATTATTATTACGATTATTATTATTATTATTATTAGTATTATTATTATTATTATTAGTATTATTATAATTAGTATTATTATTATTATTACGATTATTATTATTATTATTATTAATAATTATTAGTATTATTATTATTAATTATTATTATTATTAATTAACAGTATTATTATTATTATTATTATTATTATAATTATTATTATTATTATTATTATTACGATTATTATTATTATTATTATTAGTATTAGTATTATTATTATTAGTGTTATTATTATTATTATTATTACGATTATTATTATTATAATATTATTATTAGTATTATTATTATTATTTATTATTATTATTAGTATTAGTATTATTATTATTATTAGTATTATTATTAGTATTATTATTATTATTATTAGTATTATTATTATTATTATTAGTATTATTATTATTATTATTTTAGTATTATTATTATTATTATTATTAGCATTATTATTAGAACAGGGCAATTATTAGCTTATTATTATTAGTATTATTAGTATTAGTATTATTATTATTATTATTTTTAATTAAAAAACATTATTAAACCCCATTATTATTATTATTATTATTAGAATTATTAGTATTATTATTATTAGTATTATTATTATTATTAGTATTATTATTATTATTAGTATTATTATTATTAGAGCATTATTAGCGGATTACGATTATTAACGCCGGAGTATTATTATTATTAAAAGATTATTATTATTATTATTATTATTATTATTAGTTTAGTATTATTATTATTATTATTAGTATTAAATTATTGCCCATTAGTATTATTATTATTATTATTATTATTACGATTATTATTATTATTATTATTATTATTATTATTATTATTATTATTATTATTATTATTATTATTATTACGAAATGGAAATATAAAAATAGGACATTTATTATTCGAAGAAGTGGAAAAATTCAAATATCTTGGAGCAACAGTAACAAATGAACGACACTTGGGAGGAAATTAAATGCAGAATAAATATGGGAAATGCGTGTTATTATTCGGTTGAGAAGCTTTTGTCATCCAGTCTGCTGTCAAAAAATCTGAAAGTTAGAATTTATAAAACAGTTATATTACCGGTTGTTCTGTATGGTTGTGGAACTTGGGCTCTCAATTTGAGAGAGGAACAGAGGTTAAGGGTATTTGAGAATAAGGTTCTTAGGAAAATATTTGGGGCTAAGAGGGATGAAGTTACAGGAGAATGGAGAAAGTTACACAACGCAGAACTGCACACATTGTATTCTTCACCTGACATAATTAGGAACATTAAATCCAGACGTTTGAGATGGGCAGGGCATGTAGCACGTATGGGCGAATCCAGAAATGCATATAGAGTGTTAGTTGGGAGACCGGAGGGAAAAAGACCTTTGGGGAGGCCGAGACGTAGATGGGAGGATAATATTAAAATGGATTTGAGGGAGGTGGGATATGATGGTAGAGACTGGATTAATCTTGCACAGGATAGGGACCAATGGCGGGCTTATGTGAGGGCCGGCAGACACACACACACGCCCGCTTTTCTTTAAATCTGGCAAGACTTATTGTTAGGAGATCCGTAGATCGGAAGGAACATTTCACCAAAATGTTAAAATAGAATAATGATTCCATACTAAGATTCAGGCAAAGGTATTATCAGATATTCTGCCGTGTCGAAGATCGGAGGAACTTTGTTTCAGTGCAACCTGTACAGGAGGCTGTTTTATCGGTCAGCAGTTTATGTCCGTCGTCTTATCGCCAAATCGATACCAGTAACGCCCGGCGGTCTTAAGGACTCTCCATAAGCCATCTCCAGCAATGAGAATAAATTCACTTTTTGGATTCGGATTAGAAAATAACTCAAGTTAATGGAGTCGATAGTCGCGACATCTGACACAAGCAGCGCTGCAGGCGACGGTGTGATTTACAGCTCACCGAGAAGGCGGTGGCCGGAATCCAAAGCCCTCAAAATATCAACAACATTCCAGTGAGGTTGTGTTGGGAATAGAAGGCCGTGATTCGTTTCACAACATTCATTTGTCTGCAAAACTTTAGTAACCGATTTCGTCAAGTTCTGTTGAGAGTAGGAGTTTACAAGGCGGTGGGATTCATTTTAAGGCTTCAATTGTTTAACATTTTAGTTACGTTTGCTATAAGCTATGTCTAGAAGGCTGTGATTGATTGAAAGGAATTTTAGTAACGTTTTCGTCAAGTTGTGTTGAGAATAGGAGTTTACAAGGCGGTGGGATTCATTTTACGGCTTCAATTGTTTAAAATTTTAGTTACGTTTGCGATAGTAGGCTGATTGATTGAAAGAATTTTAGTAACGTTTTCGTCAACTTGTGTGATTGATTGACAAGGCGGTGGGATTCATTTTAGTAACGTTTAAAATTTTAGTTACGTTTGCAATGCTATTCTAGAAGGCAGTGATTGATTGAAAGGAATTTTAGTAACGTTTTCAAGTTGTGTTGAGAGTAGGTGTTTACAAGGCGATGGGATTCATTTTACGACTTCAATTGTTTAAAGTTTTAGTTACGTTTGCGATAAGCTATGTCTAGAAGGCAGTGATTGATTGAAAGGAATTTTAGTAACGTTTTCGTCAAGTTGTGTTGAGAGTAGGAGTTTACAAGGCGGTGGGATTCATTTTACGGCTTCAATTGTTTAAAATTTTAGTTACGTTTGCTATAAGCTATGTCTAGAAGGCAGTGATTGATTGAAAGGAATTTTAGTAACGTTTTCAAGTTGTGTTGAGAGTAGGTGTTTACAAGGCGGTGGGATTCATTTTACGAATTCAATTGTTAAAAATTTTAGTTACGTTTGCGATAAGCTATGTCTAGAAGGCAGTGATTGATTGAAAGGAATTTTAGTAACGTTTTCGTCAAGTTGTGTTGAGAGTAGGTGTTTAGAAGGCGGTGGGATTCATTATAAGACTTCAATTGTTAAAAATTTTAGTTACGTTTGCGATAAGCTATATCTAGAAGGCAGTGATTGATTGAAATGAATTTGGCGGTTGAAATTAAGAGTATAGAAGTTGACTGTTTATTTTACAACATTATTTACATCAAGTTCTGTTGGGAATGTGCGTGTGAAATACATTAATTTATTTTGTAATATAATTTACATAATAGTTGAGAATGTGTATATAGAAAAGTACTATTGATTTCATATAATGTATGCATAACACTGAATATTATGTAGAATTTAATATCATTAATTATAAAACATGTTTTCTACGATAGTGCGTAAAGTTGCAATTTATCCACTGTTATCAGTGCGTAAAATGAGCTTTTGAAACACTAGTATGTAAAAAATTACGTAAAATTTTTACGCACTGCTGTTAACACTTAAATTGGCAAAACTTCATTTCTCACACTAGTTTATTAAACCGTGTCGGACTGTAAAGAAAACAACTATCGCAATGTCCGTATTTTATATGTTGTACAATATTATAGTAAGCTTATTGTGTAATTTTGGTTATTTAATTTTCCTACCATTTTCTATTGTTCTATTAAAATTATAGCATATTAGTGGCTTGTGCAGCAAATGCTGCAAACTAAGTTCATTAGACGTTCAAACAAAAATTTTTCAGATTTATTTTCAATGAAGAATACCAGACATTTTGAAAGCTATTTGCTTCCAAATAATGAAACATACTCCCTCTGAATGGTTTTTACTGAATGTCAAACCAGGCTATTTTTATCTAACTTGTTCACTCCAGTTTTAATCAACGCGAAAACGCAAATGATCGGGAAAAAAATATTGTAACCTTCTTATTTTATCAGTAAAATACCTTTGATTTTTAATAACTTAATTATCCTCTATTTTATAAACACTGGACAGAATGACGCATATAAATATCTATATACATCGCCATTAAAATATATAAATCAAAATTGGTTAAAAATTATAAAAATATTTTACTTTTTATAACCTAAAATATTATTATCTTTCATATTTTGTAACATCAATAGCATTAATGAAAAATAGTCACATCATGGCATTAACTATAATAATATTTTATTTCTAATGGTAATAAATTATAGAAACTGAAGCTCTAATTTTGATATTCTTACATCTACCTACATATAACTCCAAAATGTTTCACTTTCATAAATCGATTACCTGGTTGAGGTTTTTTCCGGGTTTTCCCTCAACCCAATAACCAAATGCTTAATTTCGAGTGCTGGAATATTTCACCGGCATTATCACCTTCATCTCATTCAGACGCTAAATAAGCTAAGCTGTTGATAAAGCGTCGTAAAATAACCTGTTAAATAAATAAAACATATCATCGATATAGCATTAATATGCATAATTAATGGAAAAAGTCACATCATGGCATTAACTATAATAATATTTCATTCCTAATGCTAATAATGTCATTGTAGATTTTAATATCCGATACACAGCTGTACTCAGAAAATAAATACCGCAGAATCAGACCTGGAAATTATTTTGTGCGAATCGGAAAATTTGCTTGTTTTCCGCAAAACCAATGACGGTTCACTGAAATACTACATTTTTCCCAACGTAAAACAGAACAATTTCCCTCTTCTTAAAAATGAGGACATTCATTTTACTGCTTTAGGCTTTTGAACATATTATTTTTAGAGACGTTTAACATAGTAATAATTATAAATTGGAAACTTACCACTGCAATTTCACCTAAATTGCAATGTTAATTATTGTTTTTAAATATTTGCAAAAATTAAGCGTCTACTACCATGAAACTTAGTGCATTCCTGATACAAGTAACATTAAGGAAGCCGTGAAAAAATCAACAAGATTCCAGATGCGGATGTTTGCGCGCGCATCTTTATATAAATAATATTGCTAAAATATTAAAATGAAAAATAAATCATTACATAACTTTCCAGTTTGTTTTAAGTTCGCATTTATAGACTGGGGAAAAGAAGACAGACGTATAACTCACGGCCTGCTGATTCATAGTAAACACAGAAAACATTTTAAGCAACAATGTTGAAGAAAGATATTTTGGTTTTCCGAAGTTGTGTCATTAAACAGAAACCAACATGGAGATTTCATTGCAACTAATTAGAAATTCGTCTTTCAGGTATGTAATAAACGATCTTCGCACAAAATAATGACGATACACGAGCGGTGATGTTTGTTTTCATGTTCTCGGAAATTAAAAAGCTCAACTACGTTTCGCTTTTTCAATCTTTTTCGACCATGAAAACGTCAACATACTGCTCTTATAACGTATAGTACTATTTAGTAAGTCTTGAAGTTTTTAATAGCCAATTGAATTTGAACTGTAAATATGTCAGCAATCCTGTAGGTCATAGCCTTCGTTAATAGTCTGTTGTTTATTGTTGTGTTTTTTGTTCTATTCTGGAGAGACATATTTTCAAAACTGACGACAGATGGATTTTCGAAAATAGGAAAATGATGTGTTAACATTTGACTGAAAACTAGTATTTTTTTTTTAAACTTTGTTTTTGAAGCTTGAAAATGAGGGGTCATTTATTAAAATGTTCAGCCGTTTTCCCGAAAGTTATTGTTCAAGAATAAAGTTATATTATATATATAGTTTAAAATATTACAATATAGATAGATATTAACCTGTTGAATCAGGATACTTTGTGAATTTAAGAATTTTAACTGAAAAAAATGCAATATTCAGTGCGCAAACTCCATTCAATAAGAAATTAATGCATTACCTTGATTTTTCATTACTTAAATATTACACGTAACACAAATAAGTAACAGATTTAACATTCATATCTACATTTTAGCCCGTATTGTTCTGAACTTACATCTGTAGTACTTATTGCAATAAAATGTAGCATTCAACTTTTTCTAACCGTTTTGTTGATTATATGACCATTTTAGAAGGCCATGAAATCGTGATAATGAATGAAACAGGCTCTAATTTAATGGATACTTACTTCTTATTGGTTCTGAGTTTAGAAGGCCATGACACAGTGACCTTATAACCTACGCAACTTGAAATATTTATTTAATGTACAGTAAATCTGTGCCATCGTAGAAAAACATTGTATACTACACATTCGTAAAGTTATCTTTTTGGCCCTATGTTTTTGTAAAACTCGGTTTCGCCTCATTTCAAAAACTTTACACTCGTGCCAAAAGAGAATTTTTACGAGCTTGTATCATAAATAACTGTTCTTGTAAGGACTAGGCGTATTGAATAAAATCATTTATTTTATGCTCGACCATGCCGAAATGTAGTAATTATACACCTGGTAGCAGCCCTTTAATGGACCTCATTAAAGTACACCTATTCATTAAAGTTCAGGTTTTCCACCAATCAGAAAGCAATATGAAAGCGCAAGTATCGATTATTCTCGGATATGCAATCGAAAGACAAATAGCGAAACGTCACGGGGGCTGGAAATCCAATACTGTCGCAGAAGGTTATGTTCTGTTGCTATAATAATTAGCGTTAATTGTAAATAATATTCAAATAAATTCAATTTGTTATCTCGTTTTTCAATGTCTAAATCAATTTCAATGTTATATCAAGATTAATGTTTATTTTACTCTCTAGATTATATCAAGGTCAATTACATTTGTTCCTCGGAAAAAATCAATACTTTCGCGTCTGCGCACATCTCACAATTTACGAGATATTGCACAAGGTCACTTCCGCTTCCCAGTCAGATAAGAATAATATGAATACTTATGAATAATTTTAAGTTAGAAATATGGTCGAGCAATAAAAGTCGTATGAAACTTGCCTATAATGCTAATTAAGACGCTCGTATGAAAATTATGAAACTCGCTTGCGCTCGTTTTAAAAACTACTCGCGTCTTAATTACTACCATTATAGGCTTGTTGCATAATGTACCATTAAAACATTTCATTGATGAGACTGGATATACAGGAAACTATTATCCAGTTTTGAATTTCTAATTGTTGAAACTAGTTCTGTAGAAAAATGATGATTCTTTAAAAACATTCATTGTTGAGACTAGACGTGTAGGAAGGAGATAATTTATTGATTTCGATAGGTTTAATTGTTGAGACTAGATTTACAAAAGGAACTTTTTTAATTCTCTATAACATGCAGGATTTTTTAAACCATTTCCTATTCATAATGGGCATCTAGAAGGCTTATGATTCATTTTCGAACACTGTCTTAGTACTACATGTCCACACCTGTGGAGTAACGGTTAGCGCGTCTGGCCGCGAAACCAGGTGGCCCGGGTTCGAATCCCGCTCGGGGCAAGTTACCTGGTTGAGGTTTTTCCCGGGGTTTTCCCTCAACCCAGTATGAGCAAATGCTGGGTAACTTTCGGTGCTGGACCCCGGACTCATTTCACCGGCATTATCATCTTCATTTCATTCAGACGCTAAATAACCTAGATGTTGATACAGCGTCGTAAAATAACCCAATAAATATGGCAAGACATACGTGAGTACGTATATGAGATTGTATTTGTTTTGTTTTTCTTTTTATTGTGATTTATTTTTTTGGTGTGGAGAACTCAATCCCCAACTTTATACAACTATTTTCGGATCATTCTATGTAATATAAAATAAATGATATTATCAGTAGATAGGTTAGCCTAATAAAATTTCCCTAAGCACCGAATATAGTTCCCTTCCTTGCGGTGTATGTTTGATATTATATCGTGTCCCTATCAGAAAGTACATACAACAACATTTACATACATGTTCAGCGTTATATCTACACTTTAGCCGTAGGGCGTGTCCTCAACAGGTCCGGATTTCTCTAACATTAACAAGTCTGTGAGAGTCGTCGGATGTGTCAAGAATTCTACGCATCACTCGGGACTTTAAGCTGTTTTCCAATACATCCAGACATCATTAAATTGTCGCTCTAAGCAGAAAATTTTCGCATCGCCAACAGATTCCCATTAACTTACAGGTCACACTCAGATGCGTTGTCATAGTGACTTGAGGAGAATGAAAAAAATGAATGTCACACGTTACACGCTTTTCAATTTTTTAACATTTTGTGGATTAAATTACTGTTTCTACAGTTTATTTTTTCAACTGCCATACAAAATACATAAGTAGGCCTAAATAAACCATGTAATATTGGCTCAAATAAAAAAGATGAACATAATTTTATTGGATGACACAGAAATGTCGTTTTGTAGTTTTGATGTATTCCGAAAATTACGTAATTTATTTTTACTTATAAACTCAGAAAGTAGCCTACATAATATATTTTGTGCGAGATCGTGCGTATTTGCTTGTTTTCCGCACAGAACCAATACGCGGTAAGTGTGAAATACCACATTCAGTATTCCCAACGTAACACACATAACAATTTCCCTCTTCTTACCGCTTAAGCGCCACATTCATTTTACTGCTTTAGGCTTTTAACATATTATTTTTAGAGACGTTTAACATAGTAATAATTATAAATTGTAAACTTACCACTGCAATTTCACCTAAATTGCACTGTTAATTATTGTTTTTAAATATTTGCAAAAATTAAGTAAAGTCTACTACTCCACTAAACTTATTGCATTCCTGATACAAGTAACATTAAGGAAGCCGTGAAAAATCAACAGATTCCAGATGCCGATGTTATTACTGCAATATGTTATATAAATAATATTGTTAAAATATTAAAATGAAAAATAAATCATTACATAACCTTACCGTTTGTTTTAAGTTCGCATTTATAGACTGGGGGAAAAAAAAGACAGACGTATATCACGGCCTGCTGGAGTATAGTAAACACAGAAAACATTTTACAGCAACAATGTTGAAGAAAGATGTGTTGGTGTTCCGAAGTTGGCGTCATTAAATAGAAACCAACATGGAGATTTCATTGCAACTAATTAGAATTTCGTCTTTCAGGTATGTAATAAACGATCTTCGCACAAAATAATGTACAATACACGAGCGGTATGTTTGTTTTCATGTTCTCGGAAATTAAAAAAGCTCAACTACATTTCGCTTTTTCAATCTTTTCCTTGACCATGAAAACGTCAACATACCGCTCTTGTAACGTATATTACTATTATGCTCGACCATGCCGAAATGTAGTAATTATACACCTGGTAGCAGACTTTTAATGCATGTCATTAAAGTACACCTACTCATTAAAGGTCAGGTCTTTCAGCCAATGACGACTCAGGTTACAACTGTTCAGCCAATGACAGGTCAGCTTTGTACCGTTATAAAACCGCAAGTATCGATTATTCTCGGATATGCAATCGAAAGAGAATTAGCGAAAAGTCACGGAGGCTGGAAATCCAATACTGTCGCAGAAGGTTATGTTCTGTTACTATAATAATTAGCGTTAATTGTAAATAATATTCAAATAAATTCAATTTGTCATCTCGTTTTTCAATGTTTAATTTTATTTCAATGTTATCTCTGTAGGTCCTTATGGCCTAGCAAGGTCAATGTGGACATCTGTTCCTTGGAAAAAATCAATACTTTCGCGTCTGCGCACCTCTCACAACATACGGGACATTGCTCCAGGTCAGATACAATAAAATTAATAATATCAAGTTAGAAATATGGTCGAGCATAAAAAGTCGTATGAAACTCGCCTATAATGGTAATTAAGAAGCTCGTATGAAAATTATGAAACTCGCTTGCGCTCGTTTCATAAATATCCATACTCACTTCTTAATTACCTTCATTATAGGCTCGTTGCATAATGTACTATTAATGAAAGTTTTCATGCGTGTACTTTCTTCCATCTGAACAACAAACTCTAACATATTTAACGTAGATTGCATAGTTTAGTTTTAAAAAATTAATATTAATGAAATTCTTTGTAAAATTGTGATATCAAAAAAAAAAAAAAATTGAAAAAGAATTCGAACTGACGATGTTCTACTTTCAGTGTATGCTGTAGACATGTTTATTAAAAATAGCTGGAAATAAGAATTATGTCGAAATTCAAATATTTAAGCAGTTTATTATGTATAAGTTGCCCGGTTGAATAAAATGCTACACAAATTTTCATAACTGATTTAAAATAACTATTAAGTTTTCAAAAAACATTTATTAACGCTCACTTTTTTTACTTGTCTATTTAACGACGCTGTATCAACTACTAGGTTATTTAGCGTCCATTGGAATGGTCATAGCGAAATGGTATTTGGTGAGATGAGGCCGAGAACTCGCTATAGATTACCTGACATTCGCCATACGGTTGGAGAAAACGTCGAAAAAATCCAGCCCGCTAATCAGCTCAAGTGGGAATCGAACTCGCGCCCTATTTCTTAGTGATGTACAGATAGTGTATATAATGCGTGCATCTTTTTATTTTCAAAGGACCTACAGATTCTAAGAAAAGAAAATGTTTATACAGGATGTAACAGAATAACTATTACTAATTTTCTGTTGTGATATGGGTCATGAAAATATATATTTTTTCTTAATAAAGTAATGTCCGGAAATGCTTCGTATAAAATACAGAGCTCATCACTCACATTATAGCTGCATTTATGTTTCAGCTGTTCTCGTTACCATGGAAATAATAATTGAAGTTAATCTGTTCTTGTATGTCACAAAATATCGTCTGTGAGATCTGTTTATTCAACTTCATGGTATTAAAATGCATCGGTATACAAGTATTGAACTTGCAGACATGCATAACGCATTTGAAGCAGTTTATGGCAATGCTAATTTGGCAATGCGAATCTATGAGTAGCAACACCGTCAGTGCCATATTTCTTGAATTACATCATTTTCAAGAATGGATTAACGTCTTCGAGATAGAAATTATTTAAATGTACATTTTCCAAATAGTTGGATCGGGAGAGTAGATCTTGTTGTTTGGCCGGCACGTTCCCCAGATATGACTCCAGTTGATTTTTGTGTTTGGGGTCGTAAATTAAATAAATTGTTGATAAAACACCCATCGACATTCTTGCTTCTGACGATTTTCGTAACCGACCGCAAATATTTCGAAAGATTCGTCGTTCAATCATACGGCGTTATACTTTGTATGTCAACAATGGCCGTCGCATTTTTAAAATTGTCTTAATATCTGATATTAGAAAAAAATGATTGTGTAACCATAGAAAGTAAATAAAGTGACTTTCCAAGTTGAGATGCTTTCACTTGTTTCTTCATAACAACTATCACTTGAAAACTAAGCATTTCCGGACATCACTTTATTAAGAAAAAGTTAAATTTCATGCCCTCTATCACATCAGAAAATTAGTAATATTAATTCTGTTACAACCTGTATATAGTAAAATAATTATACTGGCGAAAGATTACCTTCCTCTTAAGTGAAATGTTTTCATATTAACTTACGAATTTATTTCATTGCCAAACTAGGAATATTACAATTAATACTTGGTTCATAACTGTTTTAGAAAATATACTACAGGGTGATTCGTTTGGGTATTGATAAAATAAAAACACCGTAAAAGATTTACTACTGAACTTTATTTGTTGAAACTTTGTGCATACAACACTGAAAGATGGGAGATTCCTCAGAGCTCAACATGACCCCCATTCCACATCCTGCAAACTCATAACGGTGATGCAATTCAGCCCATGTCCGTTGTAACATAAGAGGGGTGATTTGTTGAAAAGCTTGAGTAATTTTTACTCTCAGATATCCAATGTTCCTGGGTTTCTGTGAATAGACAATGTTTTTAACAAAACCCCACACGAAGAAGTCAAGAGGGGTTAGATGTGGGGAGCTTGGGGGCCAAGCCAAGAGATAGCTGCTTCTCTTACTGGGTTTCGTCTGCGACCTCGTGAATGTTTTTTTTTTAACACAGAATTTGTTTCTACAAATGTTCGATACCACAACATTACGAAATCGTATTTAGGTACATTACGCACACCATACTCACATCGAAATTTCTTTTGAACTCTTTGAACACTCTCAAATTCAGCATACCAAAGAACACATTGTGTTGATTTGTAGTAGCCATTTTAATCATCTACGATTTTCGTTTGACCTTTCAGATTATGCATAATTGATTGTCATATATGGAAACTCCCATCTTTTAATCACTATATAATCAGCAAGAAATTTTTCCTACTATCATAACAGCTTTAAAATAATAAATTAATATTATCCATACCCAAAAGGATCGGACTGTACAGAGATTATTATTATTATTATTATTATTATTATTATTATTATTATTATTATTATTATTATTATTATTATTATCATTATTATTACCATTATAAGAATATTCTCTACAAAATTATTTCTACTATTTTTTCTCTCATAAGTTGGCAGGGCTGATATTTCATGTTCTGTGATTTTCAATAGTGACGTAAGACTTTTAGTTCAGTATATGGCCGATAGAGCTGAGCTCTTAAAATGGAAGAAGAAAGAAGGAATTATAGGAAAAGAAAATAATAAGACAATGCAAAGGAATGGAAAGAATTAATTAATAAGAAAAGGAATAAATAAAGTAAAGTTACTAGAAAGGAAAAAATAATATCACAATAGTAACGATGAGGAAACGGAATAAATGGATGTAAAGCGGAAATAAAATGGAGGAAAATAGTAAATGAAGATGCCAATGAAAGAAGAAAAGGTAAGGAAGAACAAGGAACCAGGTGGCCCGGGTTCGATTCCCGGTCGGGGCAAGTTACCTCGTTGAGGTTTTTTCCGGGGTTTTCCCTCAACCCAACAAGAGCAAATGCTGGGTAACTTTGGGTGCTGGACCCCGGACTCATTTCACCGGCATTATCACCTTCATTTCATTCAGACGCTAAATAACCTAGATGTTGATACAGCGTCGTAAAATAACCCAATAAAATAAAAACAACAAGAAGTGAAAGAGAAAATGAAACGAAAAATAAACAAATATAAGATCGAGAAAGATTTTATATTGATGTAAAGGTGAATATAAAATTGTGTACCGTATTTAATAATAATAATAATAATAATAATAATAATAATAATAATAATAATAATCATCATCATCATCATCACATGGATTTCATTGTAATCGCTAATTACAAAACTTTTTCCAAGTCTCCCCCTCTGGAGGGTTGAATGACCCGATAATCGTTTGGTTATTGACTGTCTCGCTAATCAATCGTCAGCTGTCGCATCTCGTTCCCATGGGAACCCAACGCTTCATTCATAAACTCTTTCTCGCAGATCATTTATCTTCCTCAAGGGTTCATTACTTGAAGTTCGACGGGAAAATGCCGACTTTACCCGCAAAACCAGTCCGATTTTTTAATTAGACGGTTAACAAATGTCTCTATTGTATAGAAAAAGTTAGAGAATTTGTTTTAGTGACGAACTTTTTTTGTAATCAATGATAATAATCAGTGTTGGATTTTTATAATCTGTACATAGTTCAAATGTAGCCCATGATATAATATTAAATAATCAAAATTTACTACAGTCCGCGTCACCGTTTTTGGCGTGTGAAATAACTAATGGGAACGTTAAGTGCGAGTGTTTTACATTTGCCGCAGTCATTCTGACAACTGTGTTTGGCAAATGGCTGATGTGACGTGTATAGAAAGTGGTACCATTCTCAACTGCACTGGCAACATGCTCACAAACTAGGCACAATATATTTACGACACACGCCAGAAAAGCTGGTATCAGCTGTACAACTTTTAAAAAATTCTACGCTGTACACGGTACGTCACCCATTTTCGGGAAGGAAACAACAGTTTTATGGCTTCCATGTTTTAATTTTGTTTCGGCTTACAAATCAAGATTAATAATCTACGACGAGAGAAGTTATTAAAGAAGGTCTAGCAACATTTCCAAATTAGTTCTAACTCACAGCAAATCTTTCACTATGATTCATTCAAAATGTATCGTACGAGTCTATTTTCACCTTAATATTGCAGAACTCGCAATTACAAATCAAACAAGTGGTCGCACAGGTCTCTACCTGCTCTCGATGCCGAGATATTACTGAGAAAGTCTTCGCGACACGACTGATTTTATATGCAATTCCGGCCGCTTGATGCCCGTAGCGGGATGAAGTTGCATCATTGGACGTGATGACGCGTTATATTTGTTCATGGCCTAATACTATTAACATTATTATTCCGCTGTTGCTAACAGTGTTGCCACAATAAACATTTGAAAATCAGTCACTTTTATTTCATCACGAATCCTGGAACGGGTAGCCATAACAGCTGCAAGGAACGACGTATAAGAAGTCAAAAAATATCAGAGCAACGTTTGTAGAAAGTAATTTGTTTACATATCATGAACCTCGGCAGAAATATCAACCAAATCAACACGAGCGGTTTACATTTAGGAAAAAGCATTGAACATATGGGACTATTCCATCAAGTGACCAGTTGCTATAGAAACAATATAAGGCAAGGCCTATAAAACCAATAGTTTTTTCTTAACGTAGAATTCTCTTTTTATTTTAAATGCTTCAGTCATTTGTTTTTAAAATAAATAACTCTTGTGATTTCTATGTATTGATATGAAAGAGTTTTTATATTATTTTGTACGAGATCGTGCGTATTTGCTTGGTTTCCGCACAAAACCAACCCGCGGTAAGTAAAAAATTCCACATTCAGTATTCCCAACCGAACACACATAACAATTTCCCTCTTCTTACCGCTTAAATGACATATTCATTTTACTGCTTCAGGCTTTTAACATATTATTTTTAGAGACGTTCAATATAGTAATAATTATAAATTGGAAACTTATCACTGCAATTTCACCTGAATTGCACTGTTAATTATTGTTTTTAAATATTTGCAATAATTAACTAAACTCTACAACTCCACTAAAGTTACTGCAATTCGTGATGCATGTAACATTAAGGAAGCCGTTTGTTTTAAGTTCGCATTTATAGACTGGGGGAAAAAAAGACAGACGTATATCACGGCCTGCTGGAGTATAGTAAACACAGAAAACATTTTAAAGCAACAATGTTGAAGATAGATATATTTGTTTTCCAAAATTGACGACATTGAACAGAAATCAAGATGGAGATTTCATTGCAACTAATCAGAAATTCCTCTTTCAGGTATGTAATAAACGATCTTCGCACAAAATAATGTACGATAACGAGCGGTATGTTTTCTTTCAATTCTCGGAAATTAAAACAGCTCAAATACGTTTCGCTTTTTCATACTGTTATAACTCTAATATGAAATATTAGATATTGGAGAAAAAATGGGAGTATAAGGGTACAGTGCATCAGTTATTCATAGATTTCAAAAAGGCGTATGACTCGGTTAAGAGAGAAGTTTTATATAATATTCTTATTGAATTTGGTATTCCCAAGAAACTAGTTCGATTAATTAAAATGTGTCTTAGTGAAACTTACAGCAGAGTCCGAATAGGCCAGTTTCTATCTGATGCTTTTCCAATTCACTGCGGGCTAAAGCAGGGAGATGCATTGTCATCTCTACTTTTTAACTTTGCTCTAGAATATGCCATTAGGAAAGTTCAGGATAACAGGCATGGTTTGGAATTGAACGGGTTACATCAGCTTCTTGTCTATGCGGATGACGTGAATATGTTAGGAGAAAATCCACAAACGATTAGGGAAAACACGGAAATTCTACTTGAAGCAAATAAAGCCATAGGGTTGGAAGTAAATCCCGAAAAGACTAAATATATGATTATGTCTCGTGACCAGAATATTATACGAAATGGAAATATAAAAATTGGAGGTTTATCCTTCGAAGAGGTGGAAAAATTCAAATATCTTGGAGCAACAGTAACAAATATAAATGACACTCAGGAGGAAATTAAACGCAGAATAAATATGGGAAATGCCTGTTATTATTCGGTTGAGAAGTTTTTGTCATCTAGTCTGCTGTCAAAAAATCTGAAAGTTAGAATTTATAAAACAGTTATATTACCGGTTGTTCTATATGGTTGTGAAGCTTGGACTCTCACTTTGAGAGAGGAACAGAGATTAGGGGTGTTTGAGAATAAGGTTCTTAGGAAAATATTTGGGGCTAAGAAGGATGAAGTTACAGGAGAATGGAGAAAGTTACACAACACAGAACTGCACGCATTGTATTCTTCACGTGACATAATTAGGAACATTAAATCCAGACGCTTGAGATGGGCAGGGCTTGTAGCACGTATGGGCGAATCCAGAAATGCATATAGAGTATTAGTTGGGAGGCCGGCGGGAAAAAGACCTTTGGGGAGGCCGAGACGTAGATGGAAAGATAATATTAAAATGGATTTGAGGGAGGTGGGATATAATGGTAGAGACTGGATTAATCTTGCTCAGGATAGGGATCAATGGCGGGCTTGTATGAGGGCGGCAATGAACCTCCGTGTTCCTTAAAAGCCAGTAAGTAAGTAAGTAAGTAAGTAAGTAAGTAATATGAAATATTATTGGATAGCGAATGTAGTAGACCGTAATATGAAATTTCTTGTAATTTTCTTCTTAGAAATATACCTGCAAATTGCAGTAGAAAGAGAAAGAGTTCATAATATTGTAAGAACTGAAGAAAATGGCACAATAATGTGACAAAGTATAAAATAATTTATATAACATTTCATTTCAGGTAGAAAACAACCGGCAAATGAGCTAATAATGAAACAGTACGGGGAGAAACAGTTTATATTGATTAAGTGACATTCATTGGAAGAAGAAACTCAAGAAAATGACATAATAATTACGTAAAAACATAAATCATTTCATAGCGACAGAAAATGAACAGTAATGACCTACTAATGAAGTTTCGTAACTAGGACAAACATTAGTAGGGTTTATGTAGTTTTTTATATTTTATAGATAATGGTATATCATTTGTTATACGAGCCCTGGACAAAATGTACTGCCAGTTGCATTATAGTAATATGAGACAGTTATTTTAACAAGAAACTATATGAACCCATTCTTAACGCCACATAGAGAGGATGTCAAGCTTTAATGGGAGTAGCAATCATTTCCACCCTCTAACTTTTCTCCTATACCCATTATTCAGAAACTTTTTCTAGGGATGATTTTATTAGAAGATTTATCCCCATTAGTTAATATGTTTTCTTTAAAAAGAATTCCTAAGTTTAAATTTAGTAAAATTAAAAGTTTAATTTCTATATATTCTGAATTAACTTCGCTCTAGAATTTGATAACAATGATTACGCAATAATTCTAGAATGTTAAATGTTATGTTTTATTTAACGACGCTCGCAACTGCAGAAGTTATATCAGCGTCGCCGGATGTGCCGGAATTTTGTCCCACAGGAGTTCTACATTCCAGTAAATCTACTGACATGAGCCTTAAGCACACTTAAATGCCATCGACCAGGTCCGGGATCGAACCCGCAACCTTGGGCATAGAAGGCCAGCGCTATACCAACTCGCCAACCAGGTCGACTAGTTCTAGATTACTAAAAGATTTTTATAATCCAAAAGAAATATTATTGTTAAGGGTAATTATATATATATATTTTTTTAAATTTGGGATGCAAGTTGTGTATGGAAAACTGGTATAGACCTATCTTGTACAATTTTTAATGTTAATTTTTCTTTATTGTATTCATAGTGTGTTAACAAACCCTGGCCTTATCAGTTGAATATAAAAAATTAAATATTTCTTTTGTTAACTTTATGACATGAATTGTAAAATTTAACTTTTTACATTGGGTTTTTTTACATAAAAAGAGGGATTTTAAATTACAAAATAGTGCTTAAAGGCAAATGAAATAGAAAAGAAAGTGTTAAAATCATATTCAAAATTTACTAGACAAGACATCAGACAGACCAGTTTCTTCTGTACAAATTGCACCCACCAATTTGAAAATATAATCACTCGTAACAAATTCTTTTATCCTAAAAATTGTCTTGATCTAGAAGTATTGTCTAAACTTACTTTCAATTACTGGCTTTTAAGGAACCCGGATGTTCATTGCCGACTTCACATAAGCCCGCCATTGGTCCCTGTCCTGAGCAAGATTAATCCAGTATCTATCAACATATCCCACCTCCCTCAAATCCATTTTAATATTATCTTCCCATCTACGTCCGGCCTCCCAACTAACTCTCTCTATGCATTTCTGAATTCGCCCATAGGTGCTACATGCCCTGCCCATCTCAAACGTCTGGATTTAATGTTCCTAATTATGTCAGGTGAAGAATACAATGCGTGCAGTTCTGCGTTGTGTAACTTTCTCCATTCTCCTGTAACTTCATCCCTCTTAGCCCCAAAAATTTTCTAAGAACCTTATTCTCAAACACCCTCAATCGCTGTTCCTCTCTCAAAGTGAGAGTCCAAGTTTCACAGCCATAAAGAACAACCGGTAATATAACTGTTTTATAAATTCTAACTTTCTGATTTTTTGACAGCAGACTAGATGACAAAAGCTTCTCAACCGATTTCCTCCCGAGTGTCATTTATATTTGTTACTGTTGCTCCAAGATATTTGAATTTTTCCACCTCTTCGAAGGATAAATCTCCAACTTTTATAGTTCTATTTCGTACAATATAGTATTGTCTAAACACTATAAGAAATTCCAGGAAAAAATTAATTCTGAATAAGATGTAGAAATTAAATTTCGAATTTTATCAAATTTATATTAAGCGAATAGTGTACATACAAATCCACTTCAGGCGTTAAGATAAATATGGGATGAATCTGAAATAAATGTACCATTCATCTATCAACCAGCAGTATACATTTAGGACATTCAAATTGTCATTCACTTTTCTTCAGCTGGCAATGGTACCTTGGCACGAGGAGGGAGCTACTTCAAACTCTGGCAGACGTCAGGAACATATTTGTCTAGCAATGTCTTACAAAGCCTCGAGATGCAGTCTAAACCTTCGGGCCCCTCCTCCGTACACGAGGAAAAAAAAAGTCTTACAATAGTTCAACTTTACCACTTATAATAATAATAATAATAATAATAATAATAATAATAATAATAATAATAATAATAATAATAATAATAATAATAATATCAAAATAGTCCAATAATAACACTAAGAAAATAACAATCAAAAAATAACTACACTACTATAATAATGATGATAATAATAATAATAATAATAATAATAATAATAATACAAATATCAAAATAAATAACACTAAGGAAAATAACAATAACAATGGGTTGTGAAACTTGGAGTCTGACTTTGAGAGAGGAACAGAGATTAATGGTGTTTGAGAATAAAGTTCTTAGGAAAATATTTAGGGCTAAGAGGGATGAAGTTACAGGAGAATGGAGAAAGTTACACAACACAGAACTGCACGCATTGTATTCTTTACCTGACATAATTAGGAACATAAAATCCAGACGTTTGAGATGAGCAGGGCATGTAGCACGTATGGGTGAATCCAGAAATGCATATAGAGTGTTAGTTGGGAGGCCGGAGGGAAAAGACCTTTATGGAGGCCGAGACGTAGATGGGAAGATAATATTAAAATTGATTTGAGGGAGGTGGGATATGATGGTAGAGACTGGATTAATCTTGCTCAGGATAGGGACCAATGGCGAGCTTATGTGAGGGCGGCAATGAACCTGCGGGTTCCTTAAAAGCCATTTGTAAGTAATAATAATAATAGTAATAATAATAATAATAATAATAATAATAATAAACTAAACTATAATAATAATAATAATAATAATAATAATAATAATAGTAACTAAACTATAATAATAATAATAATAATAATATACTATTAATATCTTACAAGAGTACAACATTCAGTATTATAATATGGTTCACTAAATATTCAACACAAAAGGTAATGTAATACCGAAAAAAAAGTTATTTTGTACATTCACTTCATGAATTTGTGTTACACAATTACATCTACAAGAAATGCCATCATAAAGTTTCATTTGCAGTTATGTCCATATTTCGCATTGTTTTTCTACAAAGCAATGAAGTGAAGGAAGTTCTTTCTGATACATAATTCCAATTACTCCTGACAAAGCGTAAAATGTAATTGCTTTTGTGTTACGATTGTAGAAACATTTTCCGTGCCCTCACACCAAGGCCCCCTGTAATGAGATTCATGCCTTTGGCCGTGCTGGTGCAGCGTACATAACCAGGTTGGCCATGTCTTTTAGTAGTGTGCAATTCCCCCCTCAGAAGAGCGGTGCAGCTGTGTCGGCCCGTATAAGTGCATTATAAACGATTCGGCGTTCTGTTCCAACCTCCACCATTTTCAGAGCAGTCAACTTTTTATTCAATTTTCAAGAATACTTTTTTCGCCCTTTTTTAACTTTCCCGAAGTCAGCACCAAAATTCCCTCACGAAGTTTCTGAATAATGTCATCTTGTACTTCATTTGTTTCTCAGTTCATTTTGTGCTCATTTTCATTGTTGAAAGTTAACCTGTGTGCTCGTTTGTAACTAGCGATGGAAATAAACATTGCTCAGCGGTTCGATTAACGTGACGTCAGAATTCGAATTACTTCGATTTTCTCGAGAGACAAGTCTCTATATACCTGAATAACAAAATATTAGTAGCAGTCAACTGTTTTAATTACCTTGGTGATTCATTGTCATTCAAGAACGAACATAATCTCAACAACTGAATTCCAAATTTTCAAAATAGCTTGAGGATTTTAAATTCAGTAATGAAATATTGTTATTATTATTATTATTTTTGTGCTGAACTTTAATGCTATTATTATAAATATTAGTATAAATAAATGAATAAATAAATAAAATTATTGTTATTAAATATTATTATTTTACTGCTATTATTATTATTATTTTATTATTATTATTATTGTTCATTATTATTACATAATTACCGCCATTATTTCACTATTATTAATATTATTACATTCATTATCATTATATCCCACATCCCTTATTAAATCGATTTTAATATTATTATTCCCATTATTATCTTCTCGTGCCTCCCCAACTTTTTGCCCCTCCGGCCTAAAGCCAATAAATATTAGTAAATCTAAAATTATTGTTCGCCCTAAATATTATTATTACTATTACTCAAACGTATTATTATTGTTATTATTATTATTACTACTAAGAATACAATTGTTCTTTTTAACTTTTATTGCTATTACTCTATCATTATTATTACCATTCCGATTACTTTTAGGTTTATTAATTATTATTGTTTTTTATTAGATGGGTTGTTTTACCCATCGCCCATTAGTATTATTGGATTATTATTACTATTACTATTATTATTTTACTGGTATTCATTATTATTATTATTATTCCATTATCTGGAGGCCGTTATTATTATTATTATTATTATTATTATTATTATTATTATTATTACTCGAGACTCATATTGGGGTTTAGCAACAAGCTTTTTTACGGTGATGGGTTGTTAGCCCTTCTCCGAACCCCTAAGGTGGAGGATCACCCTTATCGCCTGCCCGCTTATTCAATATATTCACAGCTACCCTGGGAGGGTTTGGAATTGAACGGGTTACATCAGCTTCTTGTCTATGCGGATGACGTGAATATGTTAGGAGAAAATTCACAAACGATTAGAGAAAACACAGAAATTTTACTTGGAACAACTAAGGACATAGATTTGGAAATAAACCCCGAAAAAAACAAAGTATAATATATTATGATTATGTCCCTAGATCGCGTCCTTCTTTCCCCTTACTGATTACTTGAAAATTGCTGCGATAGTACCTGTTTTGAAAAGGGAAAGACTACATTGCCTCATGTAAATGCCTTTGTTTTTGTTTTTAATGTAGTACGTAATCCAGCATTAGTAAGATGTTGTGTAGAATTCGATTAAGCCTGGGGTTCCTTGTGAGACATTCCGAATTGGAAAATTTGGAACAAACGGAATATTTCTGCCCTAGGCAGACACTCGTCTTTCTGAGACAGCAAGCGAAGGATTCCGATGTCGGGACTATGGAAACGGCATCTCCGTACGAAATCACATTGATCTTGAGAAGTGCGCCAGAGGGCAACCGGAAGTGATTGGCTGTTACAGAAATGTAATCAGATGAGTACAGACGTAACTCCAAACGAAATATCTATAACGATGCCTCGTTTTCAATACTATACATTCACTTTTCTTCTGGCTTTTAGAGAACCCGGAGGTTCATTGCCGCCCCACATAAGCCCGCCAATCCTGAGCAAGATTAATCCAGTCTCTACCATCATATGCCACCTCCTTCAAATTCATTTTAATATTATCCTCCCATCTACGTCTCGGCCTCTCCAAAGGTCTTTTTCCCTCTGGCCTCCCAACTAACACTCTTTTTCTGGATTCCTCCGCCCTGCCCATCTCAAACGTCTGGAAATGTTCCTATTATGTCAGGTGAAGAATACAATGCGTGCAGTTCTGTGTTGTGTAACTTTCTCCATTCTCCTGTAACTTCATCCCTCTTAGCCCCAAATATTTTCCTAAGTACCTTATTCTCAAACACTCTTAACCTCTGTTCCTCTCTCAAAGTGAGAGTCCAAGTTTCACAACCATACAGAACAACCGGTAATATAACTGTTTTATAAATTCTAATTTTAAGATTTTTTGACAGCAGACTAGATGATAAAAGCTTCTCAACCGAATAATAACAGGCATTTCCCATATTTATTCTGCGTTTAATTTCCTCCCGAGTGTCATTTATATTTGTTACTGTTGCTCCAAGATATTTGAATTTTTCCACCTTTCCAAGGATAAATTCTAATTTTATATTTCCATTTCGTACAATATTCTGGTCACGAGACATAATCATATACTTTGTCTTTTCGGGATTTACTTCCAAACCTATCGCTTTACTTGCTTCAAGTAAAATTCCCGTGTTTTCCCTAATCGTTTGTGGATTTTATCCTAGCATATTCACGTCATCCCCATAGACAAGAAGCTGATGTAACCTGTTCAATTCCAAACCCTCTCTGTTATCCTGGACTTTCCTAATGGCATATTTTAGAGCAAAGTTAAAAAGTAAAGGTGATAGTGCATCTCTTTGCTTTAGTCCTCAATGAATTGGAAAATCATCAGATAGAAACTGGCCTATAAGATCTCTGCTGTCCGTTTCACTGAGACACATTTTAATTAATCGAACTAGTTTCTTGGGAATACCAAATTCAATAAGAATATTATATAAAACTTCTCTCTTAACCAAGTCATATGCCTTTTTGAAATCTATGAATAACTGATGCACTGTACCCTTATACTCCTATTTTTTCTCCAATATCTGTCGAACACAAAATATGTGATCAATAGTCGATCTATTACGTCTAAAACCGCACTGATGATCCGGAATAATTTCATCTACATATGGAGTTAATATTCTCAAACGATAACGACAAAATTTTGTACGACGTCAACAAAAGTGATATTCCTCGAAAGTTCTACATTTAAAAATTTAGAGCTTGTTGTTCACATGGGAGAATTATACCGGCATGCAAAAGTTGCTGTCCGTTTGAACAAAATATACAACAAATTTTCATAATAAAAATAACGATTAGGTGTCCACAAACATTGATATTGCTTAGTGATGTACATATAGTGACAATTTTTATTTCCAAAGCACCTATAGATTGTGGTCAAAAGAATATTGAAATACTGTAATAAAATTTACTAGCGAACGGTATACATCCCCAAGGATGATAACAACTTCCACACGATCTGCATAAAAGTACGGTTTATATGAGGCCAAATAGTTTACTTTAGACACGTGTAATTCAAAACACGAAAGTTTCTTTTCTGGTGTCTAGTAAATTTCATTTACATTGAATGAACCGTAAGAAATGTAAACACAGCTCTCTTAAATTGACTGAGCATATTTGAAATTCAGTCAATATCTTTCCCAAAACGCGCTATGAAATGATTCATATAAAATAATTTTTATCTCGGAAAGGAAGCAAAAACGAGCAAAATTTATTAAACTTTTTTTAAATATCGTAAGGAATATCCCTCTGCAATTAATGATATCACCCGGTATATGGCTTTTAATAGCAATTGAAGAAATAAATTATTGACAGTAATATAAGTAACAACATGATAAAAAAAAAAGCGGAATTTTTTACTAAACGCGTAAAATATAGGCCTCTGGTCGGAAATTACCCGTCATATTTGATGACTTAATACCTCTACAAATTACGTTGCTAGAATATTGTATCTGCCTGCACGTCTGGTATTAGTCCCCATTACTTGAATATTTTTGTAGTTCAAAAGGCTTTAACTTCGTTTGTTTTTAAATAAACCCGGTTTTATTTCTATCGGGCGATCGGAACGGTAAACCCTTCTCACACATTTTATACACTTTGCAATCCTGTCTAATTTAATGCGATCAAAAATTCTGTAATTTCGTCTGCAATTGTATTTAACACACAAACAGTTATCATTTGTTGAGATTAAGTAATCACAATTAATTTACATTAAAAACATTACTGATACCTTCCCCCCAGCACATTCTGATAATTAAATTTGTGTACTTTACAGTATGATTAATGGAAAGCCACTCTCATAGAATCAACTTTGAATAGTCTTTCTTTTGTACCATATTTATAGAGTAATCTGTTACTATACAAATACCTAGCTGCTGCAGATTACAATGAGATAATATTCTTTTGAGTTCGGGTATATAGAGTGTCTCAAAAATGCTTCCCAGGAAACAAAACACGTTACATACAAACTCATTAATTAAGGGGTTAAGTACAACTAACAGCAGTAATTTTTTGGAAATATCGAACATTTTTTTCCTCCATTACTATATCTTGTACAATAACGAAAATTGGTACGTATAAAACACATTTCTTCTGCTATATAAAAGAATTTACGTTTTAAAATATATATAATAATAAAATAATAATAATAATAATAATAATAATAATAATAATAATAATAATCATAATCATAATCATAATAATTTTTATTTATACTGGTAGAGTTAAGGCCAAAGGGCCTTCTCTTACACTCTACCACGTCACAAAGTATACAAGCAGTTAAAATTTAACAAAAGTTAAAGAACAGAATACTAACATATTGCAAAAAATAATAATTATTATTATTATTACTACTTACTGGCTTTTAAGGAACCCGGAGGTTCATTGCCGCCCTCACATAAGCCCGCCATTGGTCCCTATCCTGAGCAAGATTAATAGTCTCTATCATCATATCCCACCTCCTCAAATCCATTTTAATATTATCCTCCCATCTACGTCTCGGCCTTCCCAAAGATCTTTTTCCTCCGGCCTCCCAACTAACACTCTATATGCATTTCTGGATTCGAATATACGTGCTACATGTCCTGCCCATCTCAAACGTCTGGTTTAATGTTCCTAATTATGTCAGGTGAAGAATACAATGCAAAAGTTCTGTGTTGTGTAAAAATCTCCATTCTCCTGTAACTTCATCCTCTTAGCCCCAAATATTTTCCTAAGCACCTTATTCTCAAACACCCTTAACCTATGTTCCTCTCTCAAAGTGAGAGTCCAAGTTTCACAACCATAAAGAACAACTGGTAATATAACTGTTTTATAAATTCTAACTTTCAGATTTTGACAGCAGACTGATGATAAAGCTTCTCAACCGAATAATAACAGGAATTTCCCATATTTATTCTGTGTTTAATTTCCTCCCGAATATAATTTATATTTGTTACTGTTGCTCCAAGATATTTGAACTTCTCCACCTCTTCAAAAGATAAATTTCCAATTTTTATATTTCCATTTCAAATATTCTGTCACGAGACATAATCATATACTTTATCTTTTCGGGATTTACTTCAAACCTATCTCTTTATTTGCTTCCAGTAAAATTTCCGTGTTTTCCTAATTGTTTGTAGATTTTCTCCTAACATATTCATGTCATCCGCATAGACAAGCAGCTGATGTAACCCGTTCAATTCCAAATATTCTTGTTATCCTGGACTTTCCTAATAGCATACTCTAGAGCAAAGTTAAAAAGTAAAGGTGTTAGTTCTCCTTGCTTTAGCCAAGTGAATTGGAAACGCATCTGACAGAAACTGATCTATACGAACAATTATTTATTATTATTATTATTATTATTATTATTATTATTATTATTATTATTATTATTATTATTATTATTATAGCATAATAAAATCGACACTAAACAAAATGAAAATAATACCATAATAGAAAAAAAAAAAAAGAAAGTAAAATACATTGAATATAGTGAAAGCAACTCATTTAGTTCAAATGGTTAATATGGAAAAACGTAAGGAAGAATATATCAAAATAGAATGTAATAAAATAATAATGAAAAAGAAAATTAATACGAAAATTAAATAAAATTTACGGTAAAAAGGCTATGATAATAAATGCATCGGCTGATAAAGAGAACAAAAAGGGTAAAGGAAGGAAAAAGGAATATATAGTCTGTATTTTTACAAAATTATGGCAGAGAAAAAGGGCTTATAACTGAAATGAATCTAATTCAAAAAGTGCAATTTTAATTTATTTTTGAAACTAGACAATATCCGACAGTCTCTGACATGTTGTGGTACAGAGTTCCATATATTTTAAATATTCAAAATGTTGGCAGTTTACTTTGCAGTGATGAAGCGTTTCCCTCATAACTCGAAAACTTGTTAACTTTTTCATGTTTTCTCTCTTTTATTTTATTACTGAAACTCATGTTTACAATATAATGCTCTTTCACAACTACATTCTTTAATAAATATTCTTCTTATTTTGCGTAATAGAAAATATTGATATTTGACCATTTTTTAAAATGAATTTATTTTTTATCAGACAATCTATCAAAGTTAGAGAAGTGATCTTGCATCATATTGTAGATAAAAAATTTCGTCACAGAATGTTGGTTAGGTTTTTGAGTTATGAGGGAAACGCTTCATCACTGTACAGTGAAATGAATTTTGAAAAAAAAAAATGTAAATAATTTTTTTTAAATCGTAAAAATAGTTTTTTTTAATATAGCAGAAGGACAGTGTTTTACACATACTAATTTTCATTATTGTACATGATAGAGTAATGGAGAAAAAAAATTTTGAATATTTCCGAAATTTTACTGCTGTGAGCCGTACCTAACCCCTTCATGGGTTGATTCTAGGACAAAACTACGTACACTTATATCATTGTTATGGTTTCATGGTCCTACTTAAAATTTCTGCATGCTGAGAAATAGTACATCACTGATAGAATTACTGCTAAATGTAAACGTCAGCAGTGACAATCATTTCTTCTTTACAGATTCCCTAAACACCCGATATAACTTCCCTGTGCTGGGACCCCAGGGAGTAGCCATCTTGTATACAATGACAGTAAACATGTCGGTTGCTATAGTAACCATCGTGCTCTATCGTTTGCTAACCTCTGTTTATAAGCCCGCTCCAATTTGCACTGCATTTGTCTCGACATTGTGAATTTTCTCTCTTCACTCAAATCAATCCCGAATTTTTTGCAATTTAGCTTCTCGGCTGCTGATTGTTGCTAATTTGAGATTATAGTCTATTTTAGTTGGGAATCGTTTGACACCACTGCGAACGTTCTGTCGCTTCGCATTCTCGAGTTACATTGCTTCGCGCCATCCGCCAATTCGTGCCTAATATTTCCCATTCCCGTATATAGTGACTGAATTTGATACCATGGTTACTAATTTTTTGGCGCGTTTATTAAACAAAAAAATTTGCAACAATAGTGACTAAAGTTGATATCATGGTTTATACACTTAATTATATAGGTGCGTTTACAGAACGAAAGAATTTTGCAACAGTAGTGATTGAACTTGATTTCAAGGTTGCTACATTTATATTAGCTTTTTTTTTTTTTTTTAGACGAAAGAATTGACAACAATAGTGACTGAACTTGTTACCAAGGTTACTAAATTAAATTTATAATTGCACGTTTATAGAAGGAACGAATTTGCAAGAATACCGTGGTCTGTTGATCAGCATGCTGGCTTCCAGATCAGGAGGTCCCGGGTTCGATTCCCGGGCTCGGCGCTCGGTGAATTTTTCTTGAAGAAGAAGAATTCCCTGGGTGTCTAGAGTCTGGAAATTTGTATGAATGTGAGTGTGCTGGATTAATATTAATTAACCAATCATCACAAATATAAAAAAATACATCAGGACTGTCGCTGGGCAGTAACCTGAACATACGTTTCAGCGTCACATTGTTGACAAGTAACTCCATCTGTTAGCACGACCATAATAGATGCTATAGAGTTACCACAACGAAAAAAAAAATTCTGACTGAATACTACATTTACAGTACATTTGCAGAAATAGTAGTTCAACTTGTTACTATGGTTACCACATCTATTTCGGCGTGTTTGTCAAACAAAAGAATTCACAATTACAGACATTGAATATGCTATAGTTACTACGATTACATTTAAAGGTCATTAACGAAATAAATGCAAAACTAGCCCACAGATCCGTTGCCATAGTAACTATTGAGCTAAGCGTTCATTAAGCAGATGAATTGCGACAGTAAGTTGTTTTCTTAGTGCATTTGTCGCACATTTGAAAGAAAAGGATGGCCCGGGTGCATTATAATAGCGGGTGGATATGTTATGAGGTCTTTATGCTCCCAAATTACGTAATCTGAATGGGATTATCAGCGGGGCGGGCAAATTGGATCCTTCTCGGCGGAATTCAATTAGGCTAACTAATGCAGATCTGGCCCCACGTCTCGGCAAGTAATTCAATTGTCTAGCGCCCCGCCGATGCTGCCACCTCGTATGTGTGATCGAAAACAAAGCGCGTATTCGTCGCTTGTCAAATTCGACTCCCATTCGGATTCGCGCCCCGATTCCGGTGCGAGCCCAGCAATATCGATACATATCGATTGTGTTGATTTGCTACTTCATGTATTCATTTCCTTCTTATTCTTACCTTTCACTTCTTTCCATGTCCATTTTCAGGTCATATTGTTCTTCTAATCCTTCCCATTTCCTTCTACCCATCTTCATCTCAAATTCTCTCTTCTTCCTCTTTATACACCTAACTTCCTCCCCTTCTTCTCTTACTTTTTACTGGATTTCATTTCCTCTTCTCTTCTCTTCTCTATCTATCCCCTCTTCCCTTTTTCCCGCTCTTCTCTTCTCTTTTCCCCTTTTTCCCGCACTTCTCTTCTCTTCTCTATCTATCACCTCTTCCCTTTTTCCCGCTCTTCTCTTCTTCTCTTCTCTTCTCTTTTTCTCTTCTCTTCTCTTCTCTTCTCTTCTCTTCTTCCCTCTTCTCTTCTTCTCTTCTCTTCTCTTTCTTCTCTTTTTCCCCTCTTCTCTTTTTTTCTTCTCTTCTCTTCTCTTCTCTTCTTTCTCTTCCCGCTCTTCTCTTCTCTTCTCTTCTCTTCTCTTCTCTTCTCTTCTCTTCTCTTTCTTCCCGCTCTTCTCTTCTCTTCTCCCCTTTTTCTCGCTCTTCTCTTCTATTCTCTTCTCTTCTCTTCTCTATCTATCCTCCCTTCCCCTTTTCCTGCTCTTCTCTTCTCTTCTCTTTTTCTCTCTTCTCTTCTCTTCTCTTCTCTTCTCTTCTCTTCTCTTCTCTTTTTCCCCGCTCTTCTCTTCTCTTCTCCCCTTTTCCTCGCTCTTCTCTTCTATTCTCTTCTCTTCTCTATCTATCCCCTCTTCCCTTTCCTCTTCTTCTCTTCTCTTCTCTTCTCTTCTCTTCTCTTCTCTTCTCTTTCTTTTCTCTTCTCTTCTCTTCTCTTCTCTTCTCTTCTCTTCTCTTCTCTTCTCTTCTCCCTCCTCTTTTTCTCTCTTCTCTTCTCTTCTCTTCTCTTCTCTCTATCCCCTCTTCCTTTTCCTGCTCTTCTCTTCTCTTCTCTTCTCTTCTTTCTCTTCTCTTCTCTTCTCTTCTCTTCTCTTTTTCTCCCCGCTCTTCTCTTCTCTTCTCCCTTTTCTCGCTCTTCTCTTCTATTCTCTTCTCTTCTCTATCTATCCCCTCTTCCCCTTTTCCTGCTCTTCTCTTCTCTTCTCTTCTCTTCTCTTCTCTTCTCTTCTCTTCTCTTCTCTTCTCTTCTCTTCTCTTCTCTTCTCTTCTCTTCTCTTCTCTTGTTTGCTGTTCACCACAAATGCTCTCTATTGTTGGTTCCCAGGTCAGGGATTAGGGTAGATAGACAACTCATGACATCGAAAATGTTGTAACATTGCAAATTACTGGATCTACCAGACTGTGACGTTGTACGTTTGAAACTAGGACTGAATTAAATTTGTGTCCTCACATTCAGTTAGTGTTGATTGTCCTCCACATTGTTTTTTTAGGAAAGCTGAAATATCAATATTATTCCTACGCGTAGGGAACGAATTGCCGTCTTGGCTATTGGACTCAATTAATTACAGATTCACAACTGATTCAGCCTGGAAACGAACCGCTGTACGATGCGGGCTGTATACGGGTACACCTTCTGCTGCATCACAGCATTATCTCGCTTCATGGTGTGGTGCTAACGGCCATTGACGCTCTTTTGAACTGCCTTTACACGTGGACTGACTTCACAATTAAATTACTACGAGTTACAAAAACTATTACCCTTTGACAAGTCTCTTTGAGGCTGACTGCAGTCATCTGACATCCTCATCAATAGAAGACCGGGTTCGAGCACAGAGATGCTTTGTTGCACCTCGGAATAGATTTGTGTCCTCTACCACCGTCTACATACCGGGTGATTCAAAAGATTGTCCGTAACCCGAAGAAGCTTTTAGAAGAATTGAAATATAACATTTCACGAATAGCAACCTCTGGTATTTCAAGTAATTCCCAATCAATGCAACACCGTAATGTCTACATATACATTGCGGAAATACACTTAAATCTTGCTGTACGAAGGTTTCTAAATCTTGCATATCCCGGGCGTTGGATCGGAAGAGGGAGTCCGGTTGAATGGCCAGCCCGCTGCCCTGACTTTGTGCCTCTTGATTACTACTTTTGAGAGCATATCCGAAGCTTCGTTTAAGAGACACCATTGTAAGACACGGAAACACATTTTAGTTAGATACTTGCAGCATCTTATGTGATTTGGAAGGTCCGTGCAATGCGTACACTGAATATAATGGTCACCAGTTGGAATAATTTTTGATGTAATAGAAAATTTATTATTAATATCGTAAAATCTTTGCCTACTTAATTTTTTTACACAAATTATTATTGCGTCATTTGTATGTATGTATTTATTTACACTGCAAGTGGGCAAGCACCCGGTGGCAGTGGTATACACAATATAAACAATACACAATAAAATTACAATACACAATACATAATAATTACAATTAATAATAATAATACATAAAATGACCTAATTAATAAGTGAACCTAATTTTACATTACAACCTACATATGTATAGGCCCTACATAAGTTTCACATTGGCACGAATAATATTCTTTCGCTTTACTCTCATTTCACTCACTATACTGGCACTATGACACATTTCACTGATACTTTAGAACACATTTCACTGACACTATAGAACGCATTTCACTAACACTATAGAACACATTTCACTGACACAATAGAACACGTTTCACTGACACTGTATAACACGTTTCACTGAAACTATAGAACACATTTCACTGACACTATAGAACACATTTCACTGACACTGTATAACACGTTTCACTGAAACTATAGAACACATTTCACTGACACACATTTCACTGACACTGAAACTATAGAACACATTTCATGACACTTATAACACATTTCACTGACACTATAAACATAACACATTTCACTGACACTATCAACACATTTCATTGACACATTTCATTGACACTTATCACACTATACAACACATTTCACTGATCAATTTCACTATTCACTGCACTGTAAAACCATAAATCCACTGACTCACCACGCTTCACTGATACAACAGTTCAAATAAAACAAACCATAATTATAGTTCCTGACATTCACAAGCTTATACTGACTCAGGATTACATCCTTGGCCATGAGTTCCTATTGTAGAAGTGTTACATTCTCTCTGTAAACTCATTCAGTTTGAGCACAATCTTTTGAATCACCCGGTATAGTACTTATGTTGACAAATAGAAAAAAAAGGGAATAAAGAAAAATATCAAAAGGGAAACAATGGAAAGGAATAAAGGAACACAGAAAGGAAGAAAAATAAGTTACAGGAGTAATTGGAACAAAAATAGTTCAAAATAAAGAACAAACAAGAGACAGTATATATGCTAGGAAGCCTAAGCAAGGAAGAACGAGAGAAGAGAAGTGGGGAGGAGAGAGAGGAAGGTAGGAGGTAAGTGGGGAAGAGAGGAGAGAGGGGGAGAGACACGAGAGAGGCGAAAGACGTGGGCATCATTGGTGAGTAGTTTAATAAAGGTAGCGGTAAGTGAAATCTACGTCTAGCACAGCGGTAGGAGTTCAAACAACTGCCTGGTTGGGGTGACTGCCCTGGGAAGCTCATCCCTTAGAGGACTGCACACAGTGAACAATATTGTGGCTGTGCCAACATGGGGACGTGTTAAACATCCACACAACTGTTTGCTAGCAGCAAACCGTGCCACTATTCAGGCAGGTCGTCGGGAAGTTACGCAAAGCCATCTGGATACCACCTTCATCCTGCAACGAATGAAATGAGAAAGCATTGTGAGCACGGAGAAAAATTTATTTTGATAGTCTTGGGGAAACACAAGTTTTTAATGTCCTTTCCGATATACAAAAAAAAGTGAGGGTATTTTGTGGATACATATCGACAGATCTAGACAAGATCTTTTGTTTGGCACCAAAATCAGGGCTCTATCACATCGCAGTCCCGAGATATAATACACGGAAAATTTTTGCGCACCCCCAAAATGGCCGCCAGTCGCCGAGAGCCCACGCCAGGTTCATGCTCGCATCGTAGCAGTATACCCGATCGAACAAGGTCACATTTATTTCAAGTCCACAACTGTGGAGTAACTGTCAGCGCGTCTGGCCGCGAAACCAGGTGGTCCGGGTTCGAATCGGTCGGGACAAGTTACCTGGTTGAGATTTTTTCCGAGGTTTTCCCTCAACCCAATACGAGCAAATGCTGGGTAACTTTCAGTGTTTGACCCCGGACTCATTTCACCGGCATTATCACCTTCATTTCACTCAGACGCTAAATAAACTGAGATGTTGATACAGCATCGTAAAATAACCCGATAAAAATAAAAATAAAATTTATTTCATATCGTGATATTAGCCACGGAGTTATATTGTCGAAATGGATCACCCTGTAAACGTTACATCGTTATATCGAAAGTTCCCTCCTGGTACCCTATATACAGGGTAAACCGTAAGTATTGTCATTAATTTCAGAGGATGATTCTTTGAAATATTTCAAACAAAAGAGTACAATACAATTTTGCTCGGTGTTGCTTCCTTTTCCAAATAAAATTTTGTTACTGAAATATTTCAAAACGTGTTTTTGGAAAGCCATTGATTTAATTCCCAATATCCTCAGTCAATTTACGAGAGCAGTGTATTATGATAATAAATGATTGAAAGAATTTTAGTTTTTCTCCTTTAAATGTGCAAATGTCCCAGGTTTATTGTAACATGTCATGAACAATTTTCAGCTAAGATTTAACACTTGAAATTTGTAATTTTCAAAAAACAACAGCTAGCCAATACATTGCTTTGTTCAATTCATATCATGTGGTATATATGATATTTATGTTATAAATCATGAGTCCAGCGCTGTGGAGTGACGGTTACCATGTCTGACGTGAAACGAACGGGTCTGGGTTCAAATCCTGGTTGGCACAAGTTGCCTGGTTGAAATATTTTTCCTGGATTTTCTCTCAATCCAGTAAGAGCAAATGCTGGGTAACTTTAGACTCTGGACCCTGGACTGAATTCGTTGGTAATATTACCTCTCAGACGCTAGATAAACATCGCAGTTGGTAAAGCGTCGTAAAATAGCATTAAATTTGTATAATTCTCAAACATGTTCACAATATTTATAGGCCTAAATAAGAACCAATTACTTAAAAATCTAAATGCCACTCAACCGAGAAGATTCAACGTTTCTTATAGGGTAATCATAGCGACCCTGTGAATCGGCTGTCACTTTTCTTCTCTCTGTAGTATTTCTACTCACTTCTGAATTGTTTTCTTTTTAGTTTCTGATGCTCTGTTGTGACATTTCACTACATTCCTTTCTCATCGGGGTATTTCTGTTGCTACTGCTGTTTTTCTTTGTTCTTTTTCTCATCGTGTAAGTTTTTTGTCGCTGTACAGTCGGCAGACTGCGTTCTGTATCCAGATCAGCTGCTCTCGTCTGCCCATGGGTTTCTGTCGTTCATCTTGTTAACATAGATGTAGAATAAAAGACACAAAAACTTGTAGTGACTTCTGTAGGAGTCACTGTTGTACATAGAAACCGAATGCAATGATCAGCTTGTGCAGTAAGTCTGAGAGTCTCCTATAATTCTACGTGATTAAACGAATTTTGTTGAAATTTATAATTGTTAGTACACAAAACTTTAAATGTGACTTCCTCGGAAGGAAACAGAGGTATTTTTGAGTATGTCTGTAAGTCCTCTTTATTTTTTTATGTGTGTAAAATAATTTTGACCACACTTAATACGTAAACCTTTTTTAAATTCTTAATTAATTCTGTGTATATAAACAAATTTTGAGCAGAACTTTGTTCGTAGTACACGTAGACTATATATACTTTTTGGTGGTTGGGTGGAAGAGAAGGCCTTACGGCCTTAACTTTGCCAGCTGAAATAAATTATTATTATTATTATTATTATTATTATTATTATTATTATTATTATTACTATTATTATTATTATCATTATTATAAACTTTTACGTTTCCAATTGCTTCAATGTGTATAAACGAATTTTGACCAAACTCAGTACATAAACTTTTAAATTTTTAATTACTATTTTGTATGAGTATAAATAAACGGATTTTGATCAAACTTAGTAATTACATAAACTTTTATATTTTAAGTTACTTCGGTGTATAGACGAATTTTGACCAAACTTAATACTAAAACTATAAAATTTTTAAGTTCCTTCCATTTTTAACGAATTTTGACCAAATTTAATACCTACTTAAACTTTTAAAATTGTAATTCCTTCCATTTGTTTAAACGAATTTTGACCAAACTTAGTAAACAGACTTTTAAATGTTTAATTACTTCGATATGTAAAAACAAATTTCGACCAAATTTACTACATGAACTTTTATATTTTTAATTACTTCGATATATAGACAACTCCCCAAGTGTAGTAGACCATCAGCTCATCCTACACTCTCCTGTAGGAGGCTGTTGCCCTTATGGGATTTCAGGCTTTTCGTATTTCGTATTTCGTATATAGACAAATTTTGACCAAACTTAGTACATAAACTTTTAACTTCATTACTTTGTACTTAAACGAATTTTGACCAAACTTAGTATATAACCTCTAAATGTATTATTACTTACTTCTGTGTAAACGTATTTTGACCAAACTTCGTGCATAGACTTTTATATTTTTTATTACTTCAATGTGTGTATACACGAATTTTGACCAAACTTAGTACATAAATTTTTTAATTTTTAATTACCTCCAGGTATGTAAAGGTATTTTGACCAAGTTTAGTGGTTAAGTTTTTAAATTTTGTTTTGTTTTTTTTTTTTTCATTGGAAGGAAACCAAGACGCTCTTCTGTATGTCTGTGAGTCCCTTCTAATATTTCGATGGTATGTAAACGGATTTTCACCAAAATTGATATGGATATGAATAATTTCAAGGGAAAAATTGTTCCGGGGCCGGGTATCGATCCCGGGACCTCTGGTTGAACGTACCAGCGCTCTACCACTGAGCTACCCGGGAACTCCACCCGGCACCGTCTCAACTTTTCCCTTTATATCCACACAACTCGCGTGGGCTGACGAAACGCCAGAGACCCACAACGAGTGCACACAATCTCTGTGTGACTTGGAATTGTGGTTTTCTGTTAACGTACACAGTGACGTATATATTATGCAAATCTAGTCTTTCAGGTGAAGCTCCCTGTAATAACAGGGATGTGATATGATATGGATATGTTTTCAAGCAACAGAGAGTTTATATAGGAAAGAAATGAGACTTAATAGATAAAAATACCTTTATTACCAACCTGTGTGTTTAGTAAGTGTATCTATATATATAATTTGAAATGATAATGGAAATTACGGGAAAAGGGCTGAACGGATTTTAATGAGTGACCCCTCATTTTCATGCCTACCATCCAAAGTTTTTCGGAAAAGTAGTAGTTTTCAGTGAAATCTCAATTTTCCTACATAATTTTCCTATTTTCCAAAATCCACCTGTTATCAGTTTTGAGAACTAATTTTATTGACTCACGGCCGACTTGATTGAATTTCAGAACAAAACACACACTACAATAAACAATAGGCTATTACACGAAGGCCATGACCTGCAGGATTGCCGACATATTTAGAGCTCAATTCAATTTGTTATTAAAAACTGATTCTGCAGAATATAATTTTCTGAGTACAGCTGTGTATCGGATATTCAAATCTACGAAACTTGAGGTGATTTGATGACATTATTACTATTAAGAATTAAATATTATTATAGCTAATATCATGACGCATCTTTTTTTCATTAATTGTACATAATATTGATGCTATATTGATGACATGAAAGTGAAACGTTTTGTGGTTATGTAAGTAAATGTAGAGAATATCTTAATTTAGATCTTCATTTCTATAATTTACTGAGTGGCTGCTATATATAACTAAAAAACTTAAGTAAGATAATAATATTGTTATTAAAATCAAATATTTTTATACTTATTAACCCAGTCGGGTTGGGTCTTTTCCATATACTTAATGGCGGTGTAGTGTAGATATTGATATGTGTCATTGTCTTCAGTATTGGCTCGAGAGAGCGCAAAAATTACAGTTCCTAAGGAAAGATCAAAAGGTATTACTTACTGATAAAATAAGAGGCCTAGAAAATTTTGTAGTCTCCAGATCATTTCAGCAAGATCTCTTAGTAGGATAAAATGATTTGACGCTCTACATTTCAAGTTCTACATGCAGCAGCTATACGAAAATGCTATTGTTCGAAAGCTTAGCAAACCTGACATTTATAACTTTTGCCTACAATCCACAATGACCTGAAATAGCTACTGCTATCGTCCTGACATTGATACTTGCGTTTTCGCGTTGAAACTCAAAAACTGAAGTAGGATAGATTCAAGAAAAAGTATTTGGCCTAAAAAAATCCATTCAGAGGGAGTAGGTTTCATTATTATGGAAGCAAATAACTATCAAAAAGACAAGTATTCATAATTGAAAATAAATCTGAAAAATTTTTATTTGAACGTCTAACGAACTTAGTTTGCAGCAGTATTTGCTACACAAGCCACTAGTTTAAATAGATTTTGGCCATTCTCTGTATCAATTAATTTTGACCAAATGTGGTAAATAAACATTCTACATGAGTATTTATATGACTTTTTTATACTAACTAAAGTGTTTGTAATGACTAACGAAGTCATAACTGTCACACTAACAGTTCAAGAAGTTGCCAGCCTGCCAAATCCAGAGAAGTCGCCAGCCTTTTCATAGAAATGTCCTTGAAATGATTAATTATCGTAAAACAATTGCTATTGTGTAGCGCTTTGACTCTTTTATAACGTCTGCATTTCTACAAAGCCTTAGTCTTTCATATGTCATCGTCGCCATGGCAACTCGCCGCGCGAGAATGAGGTTTCTGGTTAATCCGTGCGAACAACTGACTGCCGCAGCATATGCGTCTTTCATTTGTCTCTGTTTCGCGTTTGTCACGTCCGCTGCTAGGTTCGAAGCCCGAGACGCACTGACCCAGTTTCCTTCTTCTGCCTAGACGCACTCTCTCGCGTACGAGACTCGCGGATACAGTTTCGTTGTCCCCATTAAACTGGGGATCCTATCAGGAGACAAGTATTTTCCACAAGAATAAATCCCAGATTTTAAATAACGGGATAACTATTGCATTATCTCGGTATAAAACAACTCTATGCATCCTCCGGTTAGTCTGTTAAAAGATGAGATTATTTTATTTATTTATTTATTTATTTATTTATTTATTTATTTATTTATTTATTTATTCACTTACTTATCTATCTATCTATCTTTCTATCTATCTATCTATCTATCTATCTATCTATCTATCTATCTATCTATCTATCTATCTATCTATCTATCTATCTATCTATCTATCTATCTATCTATCTATCTATCTATCTATCTATCTATCTATCTATCTATCTATCTATCTATCTATCTATCTATCTATCTATCTATCTATCTATCTATCTATCTATCTATCTATCTATCTATCTATCTATCTATCTATCTATCTATCTATCTATCTATCTATCTATCTATCTATCTATCTATCTATCTATCTATCTATCTATCTATCTATCTATCTATCTATCTATCTATCTATCTATCTATCTATCTATCTATCTATCTATCTATCTATCTATCTATCTATCTATCTATCTATCTATCTATCTATCTATCTATCTATCTATCTATCTATCTATCTATCTATCTATCTATCTATCTATCTATCTATCTATCTATCTATCTATCTATCTATCTATCTATCTATCTATCTATCTATCTATCTATCTATCTATCTATCTATCTATCTATCTATCTATCTATCTATCTATCTATCTATCTATCTATCTATCTATCTATCTATCTATCTATCTATCTATCTATCTATCTATCTATCTATCTATCTATCTATCTATCTATCTATCTATCTATCTATCTATCTATCTATCTATCTATCTATCTATCTATCTATCTATCTATCTATCTATCTATCTATCTATCTATCTATCTATCTATCTATCTATCTATCTATCTATCTATCTATCTATCTATCTATCTATCTATCTATCTATCTATCTATCTATCTATCTATCTATCTATCTATCTATCTATCTATCTATCTATCTATCTATCTATCTATCTATCTATCTATCTATCTATCTATCTATCTATCTATCTATCTATCTATCTATCTATCTATCTATCTATCTATCTATCTATCTATCTATCTATCTATCTATCTATCTATCTATCTATCTATCTATCTATCTATCTCTTTATGTATTTATTTATTTATTTAGCTAGTGAGTACAAATTACATTTATAAAACAAAATATTTCTAGCCACTACCGTAAGAGCCAGGCTCGTGTACGGTGTGGTCTTAGGCAATAATATAACACAAAATTTACAAGGACAATATACTAAATACAGTAGGTAACTTAATTCAAACCAATAAATTCAACACAGGAGCAAGAATAAAGAAGAAAGAGAAAAAAAGAGAAAAATACACATTTAATATAAATTGACAATCCGACAGAAGCCAGTGATATTCAATAAAAACATGAATATAGTCGACAGAAATAAAAGGTAAAAAAAAATACATTTGTTAATATTATATATCATAAATAATTTTATATTTTTTTTTAAAGCTTCAATTTTAAAATATTTCAAATTTGGAAAATGGTTTGTAATTTTATTATAAAGTCTTGGACCGAAACTAGCACCATGTTTAAGAGCTGCACTTATATGACATTTAGGCTCAATTAATTATATACAAGGTGTTTCAAAAATAATGCATAATTGCAATTAAAATTGAGGGGATCAGAAGCAGAGGGGTTTAAGTGCACTTACGTGCATATAAGAAAATGTTGAAAGTGTGTAAGCTTCCGTAAATTCCGTGAAATTTTAAATTTCAATTTTAAAATATACAGAGTGTCCCATTTATCTTGTCCACTTCAAATAACTTTTATGTTTGGAATGGAATTGAAAATATTTCTTTTTGGAAGTTATTTTACAACAAGGGGCAAACATAAGTATGGAGATCTGGCTCATGTAACTGCATTTTTGTAGAAGATACAAGTGACGTCATCACTTTTTCAAATAACACCACATAATCGAACCATGTCCAATGAACTACGCTCTTTAATACGAGTTCAAAAATTTACCATAATACTACCATCCGAAACAATAATAATTCTAAAAAAATTGTTTCATATCCAGTACCAATGCTGTGTGCAAGGCTTCCTGTTGATTTAGTATGATCACTTTGGAAGTCCGTTATTTCTTGATACAGAAAGGTCTAAAGATACTGTACATTTTTTTAATTCGTCTGAAAGAGTGTATTAATGTAACATAAAAAAAATTATGTGGTGCTATTTGAAAAAAAAATATCATGACGTCACTTGTGTCTTGTACAACAAAAATAGTTACATGGAAAAAATCTTAATATTTATATAAGCCTCTTGTTGTAAAATAATTTTAAAAATATATATTTTCAATTCCAGTCCAAACATAAAAGTTATTTGAGATGGACAGGGTAATTGGGACACTCTGTATATCCGTTTGCCACTAAAATTTTAGATGTTATGTCTTACCCTGGATGCATTTAACTCGTGTTTTTAGAAATGTCACTTGTACCCCTTTGCTTCTGAACCCAAATTGATAGAGGGAGAGGATACGTCAAGCCTTGTATTTACTGTGGTAAATTTATTTAATTTTTTTCTTTTAAAATTTAATAAGTTTAATATTATTTCAAGTACATACTGAGTTTTTAATGTATTTTAAATATATTTCATATGTATATTTGTAATAAAATGATAAAATTAAAAAGCAAAAGGAAAGATAGCAATGGCAAAGGAAGCTTTTAATAGAAAAAGGATCATTTTCTGCGGACCTCTGGAAAAAGAACTAAGGAAGAGAATAGGAAGTGCTTTGTGTGGAGTGTGGCATTATGTGGAGCAGAAACATGGCCATTACGACGAAGTGAAGAGAAGCGACTAGAAGCGTTTGAAGTGTGGATATGGAGAAGAATGGAGCGTGTGAAATGGACAGACAGAATAAGAAATGAAGCTGTGTTAGAAAGAGTGGGTGAAGAAAGAATGATGCTGAAACTGATCAGGAAGAGGAAAAGGAATTGGCTGGGATTACTGGCTAAGAAGAAACTGCCTACTGAAAGATGCACAGGAAGGAACGGTGAACGAAAGAAGAGTTCGTGGTAGAAGAAGATATCAGATGATAGACGACATTAAGATATGTGGATCATATGCAGATACTAAGAGAAAGGCAGAAAGTAGGAAAGACTGGAGAATACTGGGTTTGCAGTGAAAGACCTGTCCTTGGGCAGAAAACTATGAATGAACAGTTTTAAATTACATTCTATAGTTTGTTTAATATTAGGCCTATCTGAAAGAGCATATTTTTTATGTAGTATTTCATTTGTTTTATACAGAAGCACCAATATTATGGTTACTATGGTAACAATTTTATTCTTGACAAATTTTGTTAGTCCCTGTGTTACGGAAGGCTCTGCAGTGTTGAAACCAACTTAAAACAAGATCTGCTTAACAGAAAATGAGAGAATTGAGATAGGATTTGGTGACAAAAGACTTGCACAACAAGAGGCATGCACATTTTTTAACGAAATTCATTCAAATCGGCCATTTATTTCTCTTTAGCCGTGAGTACAATAGAAGCGAAACTCAGAGAATACAAAAATATCATTTATCCATGACCATAACGAAAAGCATGCCTTTACTAAATACTTTTGCGTTTGTAAAGTAGGTTTTTATTCAACATTACTTTATTCCACTAGTGAGATAAAAACTTTACCACACAGTTCATTAGTATTTTCCTAGTACCCGGGCACACACGTACACTTTTCCATTGAACTATTACTCAAGAAGTTAATATATTAGTTACTAGATGTCACTACCTCTACTTCTTTATTACCATTTCTTAAATATACATACACTCAATCTCCTTCTCTTTTCTCTATCTACTACGTCGTAATTTGTGTGTTGTATCCATATCTAATATGTATTTTTTTTTTAATTTCATAATAATTTACTTTTTGGGATGCGAGAAGACTTGAACCTGCGAAGTTGGGTTCATAGGATTTAAAAAAAAACACGCGTTAGCCAACTGAGCTAAACAGACACGATGGCAAATTACGTTTTAATATTCCTCTTAAGTTTACAGAAGTAAAAGGAGAAATTATTTTAATCACTTTATTCCCGTGAACACTTCTAAATAATCCCTGAAACTTAAAAGAAAAGACGAAAATACATGTTTAAAATGAAAAAAATACCTATTAAAATTATATAATTAGTATTAATACCCTAATTTGTTATTTATCCAACGCCTTAGATACCATTCATCACTAATCATGGCCTCCTACATCATAACCTACCTAGTACACCTATCGATTCTAAAATCCATGCCATGATATGTGATTATATGAGGATTTATTTTCAACATATTTTCTTTTATAAAATATAATTTTTCGTTATGGTCATGGATAAAATTACGTATGGCACTTGTGAGCGTGATCTTTCCACTCGAGCAATAAGATGCACTTACCTCACAAGTAACATAAATAACTATTTAAGGTACCATACAAGTTTATTTAATTTGTAAGATGGTAAAGAATGTTGTCACGGATACTAGAATCATTTTAAGGAATGTGTTGCCATGGTTACTATACTTATTTCTTAAGATTGGCTTTCACGATGGTAGTAGACAATTTTCTGAAGAAAAGGTTGGTACTACGTGTCAAGTTTTTGTCCCCAGACATTCTAGTAGCGGCTCAAATGAGGTCTGGACGTGTTTGAGCTTCTTTACGATCTAATTAGAACCGCGCGTCGGAGTTACGAACACGTGACCTTCAGGTCAGTCCTCCTGTGTCGTGTCAACTGTACGCTTTATGTCTTTTGCTAGTGGATAATGCATAGTTGCTATTCAACAAGTGAATACGGTGTAATATCATCCAGTGGCGTAGCGTCAATGTAAGCTAAAAAGCTTAGCTTCTCCAGTTAATAATAATTTCATAATAAACCTGCAGTTTATGGACAAAATTATTTGCTAATTTTAATAGAATTTATATTTACGCGTTAAATATTGTGATGCGGCAGCTCAGGGTGATTTGTGATGCAGCAGTAAACAAGAAGCCTGCACACACCAGCTTCCAAGCAGACCGGTTTCTTCTGTGTAATCCACCCCGCAGATTTTCCATCCCTTTCTAACTAAACTACCCTAGTCGCAAGGCTCTCAAGAAGCTAGCTTTAACATTGAAAATAAGTAGTTTCCGAGTTATCCCTTTTCGTCAGTTGTGTTCAGTTGAAGTGTCAGTGTGCACTGTGGCTGATATAATAAATAATGAGCGAAATAACAGTTCCTGACACTAATTTACTTGAATTTTTTAGGACAATTGTATTATCAAAACTGACTTACGAACAAAAGTGTAATTTAAAAAACAAATGACCGACTCCCTTGCTGTCAATGAAGGACACAACCAAAAGACAGACGCATACTTACGTAATGATTCTAATATTGTGGTTTCTCTAAGTATGACAGGGAGTGAGCTAATGTTATACGTGTACGTGTCTATTTGTTAAGAGATATGTGTAAACCGTGAAATCATATTTTACTACGTATCATTTGAGGTCATGCCTTATTGGTGTTACTTACGATGTTCCAACCAATCTTCGACTGCTGACTTGAAATTGACTATTATTTATTTTAAGACTGCATTTTTTGTAATACGTTTTCTCATATTGCATGAAAGACAACTTGAGTTAGCTTCCCCTGCTCAAAATTTCATGCTACGCCACTGATATGATCTTACATACATATACTGTAAGTGAGTTTTTCTGAGTATACAGTAGGCGACAGGGATTTAACTTTGCCATAAGAAACCCACTTAAAAAGTAGTGGAGAAATAACTTAATCAGTGACGTCATGTTTATAAATTAGCAGGCTTTGACAATTTGTAAAACAAGAAAACATCACGCTTTCACTTAGCAACCATAATAGTAATATACGTTACAAGAGCGGTATGTTGAAGTTTTCATGCTCGAGGAAAAGTTTGAAAAAGCGAAACGTAGTTTCTGTTCAATGACGGCAATTTTGGAAAACAAAAATATCTATCTTCAACATTGTTGCTTTAAAATGTTTTCTGTGTTTACTATACTCCAACAGGGCGTGATATACGCCTGTCTTTTTTTTCCCCCGAGTCTATAAATGCGAACTTAAAACAAACGGTAAGGTTATGTAATGATTTATTTTTCATTTTAATATTTTAACAATATTATTTATAAAACATATTACAGTAATAACATCGGCATCTGGAATCTTGTTGATTTTTTCACGGCTTCCTTAATCTTACTTGAATCACGAATGCAGTAACTTTAGTGGAGTTATAGAGATTACTCAATTTTTGCAAATATTTAAAAACAATATTTAACAGTGCAATTTAGGTGAAATTGCAGTGGTAAGTTTCCAATTTATAATTATTACTATATTGAACGTCTCTAAAAATAATATGTTAAAGCCTAAAGCAGTAAAGTCAATATGGCGCTTAAGCGGTAAGAAGAGGGAAATTGTTATGTGTGTTCGGTTGGGAATACTGAATGTGGAATTTTAGACTTACCGCGGGTTGGTTTTGTGCGGAAACCAAGCAAATACGCACGATCTCGCACAAAAGATGTGTTCTCTTCTTTTATAAATTGTCAAAGCCTGCTAATACCTAAACCTTGCCCACGGATTAAGTTATTTCTTCATTCTTTTTATATATAGGTTTCTTATGTTAAATTATTTTGTGCGAGATCGTGCGTATTTGCTTGGTTTCCGCACAAAACCAATCCGAGGTAAGTCTAAAATTCCACATTCAGTATTCCCAACCTAACACATATAACAATTTCCCTCTTCTTCCCGCTTAAGTGACATATTGATTTTACTGCTTTAGGCTTTTAACATATTATTTTTAGAGACGTTCAATATAGTAATAATTATAAATTGGAAACTTACCACTGCAATTTCACCTAAATTGCACTGTTAATTATTGTTTTTAAATATTTGCAAAAATGAAGTAAACTCTACAACTCCACTAAAGTTACTGCATTCGTGATGCAAGTAAGATTAAGGAAGCCGTGAAAAAATCAACAAGATTGCAGATGCCGATGTTAGGGTAAGGTTGCCATCAATGGACCACATAACTTCTTTATGGAATTTAAGAAAAACTATTGGGTCAAATATTATGATTTTACATTTCATGAATTCCTGGTATGAAGGACTATCAACTGTATAATAATCAATATCGGAATACAACTTCGAAAAAAACAATGAACGGTTTTAATTTTTCGCCTAGCGGTCCATTCATGGAGACCTAGCTCCACCAATGGACCAGTTGGGTTCCATGAATGGACCATCGGGTTTCATGGAAACATTTCTTCCTAAACAAATTCTGACTGATATATATAACAAAATATTTGACATTTAGTTTATTTTAAATGATACAGATGGTTAGATAAATAAATACAATCATACCCAATGCAACTGAATTTTAAAAAAAGTTCGAAGATGAATAAACCTGCATGTGTTCAGAAATATGGGTTATAAAGTTACTGGTTTCACATCTCACAGTGGTGAACAACATGTTGTCACTGTAACTTTAATCATGTAGCAGGCAGTAAATAAATTATATTTTTACCTTTATGTCTTGGACAGTTTTTCTAAATGCAATTCAAACAAAAATATTTTTTTCACATTCTTTTTCACTCCTGCACAGTTTTCATGTACCCACTGCCTGCATGTCATGCACTGGATCATGTCCTCCACTGACCGACTTTGACACATTTCACAATACCAGTCATTATTGGTACTCCGACGAACTTTCTTATCTTCACTTGAAGGATATGTTAATTTTTTTCTTTTCTAACCTGTTGATGATTTGCTTAACTGCTGCTTGTACGGAGAACTTGTCAGGACGAGAGCTTTTTGTGTGCCTTTCTTTCCTCTTGTGCTTGCAACAGCAGTAGCTGCTTTTGGCAAAGGGGATAATTCAGGGAAAGGAACGACCAAATTATAATTAGGCCTAGGTCTACTTGTTGTCAGACTACAAGAGGCAGTGAAATTGTTGTCCTTCCCTGGACCTTCGTTTACCTTTATCTGCGTTGCTGCTCCTCCAGCTGATTCATTTCCTGTTGCTTCTGCTCCTGGCACTTTCTCACACATCGGATTGATTGCTGCTGTATTTGTTGATGCTGCTGCGCCTACAGTCGATGTCTTCTGTGTTGATATCGTTGCATCTACTGCTGGAATTTTCTCTGCGATTGAACTGGTCGCTACTGTGGTTCTTGATGGTGGTGTTTTTGTTCCTGTTGATGTATCTTTTTCTACTGGTACTTCCTCGACCACTGGACTGGATTGCAGTACAGTTGAAGTAGAAAAATGATGATCTTTGAAGACATCTCTGTCTACAGGCCACACTCCAGAACGGGCAAAACCATTAATTGCTGTCCCAACAGTAGCTGCTCTTCCATATGCCTTCCCAAATAATTCAGCCACCTGAAATTGGGTTACCGCTCGTCCTGGATGTAACCTCAACCATTTCTCCATTTCATCAATGTAATAGTAGCTTAATAGCTTAAAGAAAGAGACGTCTAAGGGTTGGAATCTGTGTGTTGTATGGCCTGGAAGGGAAAGTAGTACAACCCTACACTGTCGAGCAAGATCCAGTGCTTGAGGATTTTTATTGTGTGTTGTATGACCATCCAAGAGAAGTAATATTTTATGGTCATTCGATGGTTTTACAGTGTCTATAAAATGATGTAAATATTTTACAAACAACTCTTTGTTTATGTAGCCACTATCTGGGTTGAATGCAAACACTGTTCCCGGTGGTGCTCCATCCATTAGTTCATCCTTAGCTCGAGTACGCTTGAATATCAGCATCGGTGGAATATATTGGCCAGCAGCACTGGCACAACAGACAGCAGTAGTAATCATACCTCTCTCCGCTTGCAATGGACCCGACTTGTTGTTTTCCTTTCTTGGTTATTAATTTTCTGGCCCTCTTCTGCACCGTGGAAAGGCCCGTACCATGTACCATGAGTGATCGAGACGCGAGCTCGGAACCCCAGCGGTAAAAGGTGCGCGTTCTAACCACTCGGCCACTGAGTGGACCACAATAAAATATATTTGTGTTTAATTATTAGTTAATAAGCTATATAAGTCAAAATAAAACTCAAATATACATGTTGTTCATTTATATTAAGAAAAATGGACCAATGGTCCATTCATGGAATCACTTAGTGGTCCAATGGTGGAAACAGTGCACGTTTCTACTCTCCGCTTGTGTATGGCAAAGCTGAAAATTCAACAACGTATCTAAATATATCAATGCAAAGCAGATAAATCACACTTCCCAATGAAGTAAGTTGAGCCCTATAAAAACGTGTATCTTCTTGTCGTATGAACTTTAAAATTATGCTCGACACAATATCACAATGTTGAAATAACTTTACGAACACAACACGTGCGTCTGAACTCTTCCAGAACCTCGTAACTAACATGGCAGCTTCTTTGTACACGGAAGTACTAAATAAACTCACCAGATCGCAGCAATTATCAGAAGGACAAAAGTTACAGAAGTGGTCCAACCGTGGCGCTGGTCCAATGATGGCAACCTTACCCTATTACTGTAATATGTTTTATAAATAATATTGTTAAAATATTAAAATGAAAAATAAATCATTACATAACCTTACCGTTTCTTTTAAGTTCGCATTTATAGACTGGGGGGAAAAAAAAAAGATAGACGTATATCACGGCCTGCTGGAGTATAGTAAACACAGAAAACATTTTAAAGCAGCAATGTTGAAGATAGATATTTTTGTTTTGCAAATTTTCCGTCCTTGAACAGAAACCAAGATGGAGATTTCATTGCAACTAATTAGAAATTCGTCTTTCAGGTATGTAATCGATCTTTGCACAAAATAATGTACGATACACGAGCGGTATGTTTTCTTTCAATTCTCGGAAATTAAAAAAGCTCAACTACGTTTCCCTCTTTCATACTTTTCCTCGAACATGAAAACTTCAACATACCGCTCTTGTAACGCATATTACTATTGTTCTACACACAGAAAAACAAACCATATGTAAATTATCATAATTAAGTTCCCAAATTATCGTATGAATATATTGTATAACTGTTTCTGCGAGGATAATAAAATTATGTTTTCGGAACGAGTTGTAACTCTGAGATCAGAAGAGGCCGGCAATTGTTTTTTTGTTGCCACACCAACGATAAATAAACACGTTTGAAAGCCCAGATTATTTGAACGGACGCTCTTTGACTTTTTGTATTGAATGGTTAGTTTTTTATTTTTTTCGCTCCAACACAGTCATCTGTTTGGTTGTTCCTAGCATAATTCGGGTGAGTGTTGTACATGCGCAAGGGTTCGAAACCTGTCTGACCACGTTCATTAAATATTGTTCAATTCAGAAGTGATAACCAAATTGAATCGTAATTAATTTTATCCGAGTTGCGTAATCTACCGTGGTTTACGAAACTGTTTCCAAGGTTACTTCTTAGTGTAATGTAATAAAATTACATCTAATGTAAAGACAAAGCATTAAGATGGAGAGAAAATATTGGTTTTGAGATCATTACGAAATATAGAGTTTCGAATATCTCTAATCCAGAAAAATTGAATTTTGGCATGCCGTCTTTCTGTCTGTATAAGGATTTCCCCTAAAATATTTGTCGGAATTTGTTCATATTCAGTATCTACGAGTCAATTTATCAGGGAATGATGTACATGAAATATAATAATTTTAGTACTAGTCTGTCTGTGTACAGCGATTTCTACTAAACTATTGGACGGATTTTGTTCATATTCAGTATCTACAAGTCAATTTATCAGGGAATGATGTACATGAAATATAATAATTTTAGTACTAGTCTGTCTGTGTACAGCGATTTCTACTAAACTATTGGACGGATTTTGTTCATATTCAGTATCTACAAGTCAATTTATCAGGGAATGATGTACATGAAATATAATAATTTTAGTACTAGTCTGTCTGTGTACAGCGATTTCTACTAAACTATTGGACGGATTTTGTTCATATTCAGTATCTACAAGTCAATTTATCAGGGAATGATGTACATGAAATATAATAATTTTAGTACTAGTCTGTTTGTGTACAGCGATTTCTACTAAACTATTGGACGGATTTTGTTCATATTCAGTATCTACTCAATTTATCAGGGAATGATGTACAAAATATAATAATTTTAGTACAGTCTGTCTGTGTAATTTCTACTAAACTATTGGATTTTGTTCATATTCAGTATCTATAGAATTTATATAATAAATTAATAATTTTAGTACTAGTCTGTCTGTGTACAGCGATTTCTACTAAACTATTGAACGGATTTTGTTCATATTCAGTATCTACGAGTCAATTTATCAGGGAATGTTGTACATGAAATACAGGGTGTTTCAAAATTACGGGGCATAATTTCAGGTATGTATTTCCCACATGTAGACAATCAAAATAGTTCATTACAACATGTGTCCGGAAATGCTTCATTTCCGAGTTATGGCCTTCACAACATTGAAATTCACCGGAACGTTTTTCTTTCCGCAGGTCGTTGCCGTCAAAGGAGACATTAAGAGGGCACTCTGACAGTTCATTCCGAGGCGAAGGTTACATTCAGTGTTGTGTAGGCGTTAGACTGTGCGACATGTATTCAAATCAAGAGCTGGCAGAGATACACTTCATGTACGGTAAGGCGGACGGCAATGCTGCGCTGGCTCGTCGTTTGTACCAGGAGAGGTACCCACAGCGACAATGTCCAGATCGGAAGACATTTGTACTTCTCCATTACCGTCTGTGCGAGTATGGGAAATTTAACTCTCCTGGTTTGGGAAGGGGACGACCAAGATCTGAGGACATACGCAATACTCCTGGAGTTTGGGATCGTGTTCGCAGGTCAATGAGACATCGATGTGAGGTCTGTATTCAAGCAGGAGGTGGACATTTTGAACATCTTCTGTAATGACAACGACCTGCGGAAAGAAAAACGTTCCGGTGAATTTCAATGTTGTGAAGGCCATAACTCGAAAATGAAGCATTTCCGGACACATGTTGTAATGAACTATTTTGATTGTCTACGTGTGGGAAATACATAGCTGAAATTATGCCCCGTATTTTGAAGCACCCTGTATAATAATTTTAGTACTAGTCTGTCTGTGTACTGCGATTTCTACTAAACTATTGGACGGATTTTGTTCATATTCAGTATCTACGAGTCAATTTATCAGGGAATGATGTACATGAAATATAATTTTAGTACTAGTCTGTCTGTGTACAGCGATTTCTACTAAACTATTGGACGGATTTTGTTCATATTCAGTATCTATTCAATTTATGAGGGAATGATGTACATGAAATATAATAATTTTAGTACTAGTCTGTCTGTGTACAGCGATTTCTACTAAACTATGGCACGGATTTTGTTCATATTTAGTTTCTACGAGTCAAATTAAAAAAAAAACTTTTTGTTGACCATGCATTCTCATCTTGGTTTACGTTTTGCAATTGATTATTTGGACGGGAAATTCTTCCTTTGTTCTGCTATGGGTTTGTACTTCTGGATTGGAAAGCTATTTAAGATCAAAGCTGAAGCTTGCACATTACTGGCTGTAAGTGGATGTCGTCTATCGATAGATTATTCTCTCTCTCTCTCTCTCTCTCTCTCTCTCTCTCTTACGACAGCTGTCTTTATCCTAACATCTATAACTCAGTGATGGGCTTGTTTCTAATGCAGTTCATGATAATTGTGCAACTTTCAAGACAAGTCTCTCATTATTACTGGGAAATGCTTGGTTCAAGTCTGGCGGACAGGAATTTCAGGATTGCCTCCGAGAAGACATAGATCTTACTGCCCATTAAAATTCGCTGACCGCTGTTTTAAAACTTCGCGGAAGTCGAAGTAAAGCTTTCGAGACTGGCGTTGTTACTTGTCTGTCTCCAGTTGATATTCTGGGATACGCAGTTCTCGGCCTTGTCACCGGAGTCGAATCCCGATTGTGTAAGGTCATTTAATCGCCACTCCAAACTTTAAAATGTTTTGAATACTGTAATATTTGAGGCAGTAAAAGAAACATAAACGGTACTGTGTTGGGCGAACAATAGGGGTTTCGTTTTTAGAAAACTTTGGGAATATTTATGTTGTTTTCTTTCTTATCCCGGAACGGCTTCCCATTCCGGTGTGGGGAGAGATGTTTTCTACGTCAAAAATAATGTCTAGGCCATATGTGAAGAATGAAAATGAAATAACATAATAATTTTTATGACGGAAAGGAGTTCGAAAGAGAGCACTTTGGTTTCAGGAAAAAAGTACAAGAGATGCAATTGGACCGCTACGAACAATCGGCGAACGATACCTAGAGAATAGTAAAGAATTGTATGTAGTACTTGTTGACTTAGAAAAGGCGTTTGACAGAGTAGATTGGAATAAACTGATGGGGATGCTAAATAAATTAGGTGTGGATTGGAAAGAGAGGAGACTGTTCAGTAATCTTTATATGAAACAACGAGTGAAAGTCAGGATAGGAGAAGAAATGTCAGAAGAAAGTGAAATAGGGAGAGGAGTACGACAAGGATGGCCTTTATCATCTACCCTGTTGAACGTCTATTTGGAAGATTTAGTAAAGAACAGTTTTCACAACGCGGAAGGGGTGATAGTAGGAGGAAGAACAATAAAGTGGTCCACACCTGTGGAGTAACGGTCAGCGCGTCTGGCCGTGAAACCAGGTGGCCCGAGTTCGAATCCCGGTCGGGGCAAGTTACCTGGTTGAGGTTTTTTCCGGGGTTTTCCCTCAACCCAATACGAGCAAATGCTGGGTAACTTTCGGTGCTGGACCCCGGACTCATTTCACCGGCATTATCACCTTCATATGATTCAGACGCTAAATAACCTAGATGTTGATACAGCGTCGTAAAATAACCCAATTAAAAAAATAAAGTGCGTAAGATTTGCTGATGATATGGCGTTGTTAGCAGAAGAGGAGATGATACTAAGGGATATGCTACTGGAGCTAAATGACAGCTGTGAGCAGTATGGGATGAAGATAAATGCAAACAAGACGAAGACCATGGTCCTAGGAAGAAAATAAAAAAAGGTAAACATACGAATACTACATGAGTCAGTAGAGCAAGTGGACAGCTTCAAATACTTGGGGTGTACTATAAGCAGTAACATGAGCTGCTGCCAGGAAGTCAAAAGGAGGATAGCAATGGCAAAGGAAGCTTTTAATAGAAAAAGGAGCATCTTCTGGAAAAAGAACTAAGGAAGAGACTAGTGAAGTGCTTTGTGTGGAGTGAAGCATTCTATGGGGGTAGAAACATGGACATTACGACGAAGTGAAGAGAAGCGACTAGAAGCATTTGAATTGTGGATATGGAGAAGAATGGAGCGTGTGAAATGGACAGACAGAATAAAAAACGAAGCTGTGTTGGGAAGAGTGAGTGAAGAAAGAATGATGCTGAAACTGATCAGGAAGAGAAAAAGAAATTGGTTGGTCACTGGTTGAGAAGAAACTGCCTACTGAAAGATGCACTGGAAAGGAATGGTGAACGGCAGAAGAGTTCGGGGAAGAAGAAGATATCAGATGATAGACGACATTAAGATATATGGATCATATGCGGAGACTATGAGGAAGGCAGAAAATAGAAAGAATAGTAGAGTGCTGGGTTTGCAGTGAAAGACCCACCCTTGAGCAAAACACTTTGAATTCGTATCTGAATACAGTATATATTTGCATTTTATCAGTGAGACCTTATTCTTGTATTTATGTACCAGAAAGTTAATATAAAATTTATCTTCACCCTCCATATACTTAAAGCAGCATTTGATGACCTGAAACTTCTTGTAAAACTCTGAACTTATGTACCGGGATATTTTTATGTACACAAAATACTGGATTTAAAAGCCGAAAATAAAAATTATGGATTTTGTTCACCTATATCATCCAATAAACTTAAAATATAATATACTAAGGGAGCGCATTTGAGATCAATTTGAAATGCGGGCTTTTATATAATAGTAATAATAATAATAATAATAATAATAATAATAATAATAATAATACTTAATTACTGGCCTTTAAGGAACCCGGAGGTTCATTGCCGCCCTCACATAAGCTCGCCATCGGTCCCTATCCTGAGCAAGATTAATCCATTCTCTACCATCATATCCTACCTCCCTCAAATCCGTTTTAATATTATCTTCCCATCTACGTCTCGGCCTTCCCAAAGGTCTTCTTCCCTCCGGCCTCCCAACTAACACTCTATATGCATTTCTGGATTCGCCCATACGTGCTACATGTCCTGCCCATCTCAAACGTCTGGATTTAATGTTCCTAATTATGTCAGGTGAAGAATACAATGCGTGCAGTTCTGCGTTGTGTAACTTTCTCCATTCTCCTGTAACTTCATCCCTCTTAGCCCAAAATATTTCCCTAAACACCTTGTTCTCAAACACCCTTAACTATGTTCCTCTCTCAAAGTGAGAGTCCAAGTTTCACAACCATAAAGAACAACCGGTAATATAACTGTTTTATAAATTCTAACTTTCAGATTTTTTGACAGCAGATTAGATGACAAAAGCTTCTCAACCGAATAATAACAGACATTTCCCATATTTATTCTGCGTTTAATTTCCTCCCGAGTATCATTTATATTAATAATAATAATAATAATAATAATAATAATAATAATAATAATAATCCGTGGCGCTATATCCCTTTAAGGTCCAGTTCGACCAGTTGGTTTGTGGCCTAACGCCCACATGTCATAGAAGAGGTGAACGATCATCCAACCATTACGGAGGATCATCTCTCCAGCCGTTATAGCTGGCTTTCGTAATCGGATTTCGCTACCTATCGTAGTTGTCAAGGTTCGTCACGATGCTGGGTGGACACCGGTCCCATATACTGGCCGAAATTTCATGAGAAAATGTATTCCCTATTAGGACTCGAACCAGCGCGCTCCGTAACGCGATTCCTAGGCAGGATGCCTTAGACCACAACGCAGGACTAACCTTTTTATAGCTATCGTACATACCAACTATAGTAAATCCTCTGTTTTATTGTTAGTAATTGGGCATCTTCATACATTATTGCTTGAAATCGGTGCGCTCTTTCTTTCACAGAAGGAAAAAGTACTTCAGATGATAAAATTCTTAGAACTTTGTGCTACAAAAAGCTGCTTCCTCTTTGCACAAGACAAGAGCTGTAGTGAAGTGGAGTATGGAGGGTCTTGAAGCATTTAATTTGTACAACACCCTCTTTGTATAAGAGGTGTCTTAGAGATTCAAAAACAAAAGCTAAGTGAAGTTAAGGGTTATTTTCATAAAACATGAAAGAAACGAACTTGTGAGTAACCAGAAAATAGTTTCAAAATTAAAATAACATTTTAAAATGAAATAAACTACGTATTATTCCTGTCTCAGCAGTATACAGGTTGTACCCTAAATAATGTCATTATTAATTTCAGGGGGCTATTCTTTGAGATATTCCAAACAAAAAAAGTTGAATACAATGTAGCTTGCTTTTGCTTCCTTTTCGAGACAAAAATTGTTTTTTATGAAACATTTCATAGCGTGTTTTGAGAAAGTCATTGATTTAATTCCCAATACGCCCAGTCAATTTAAGAGGGCACTGTATTTATCATGACTATTACACTTTACTACGTCATACTACTTTTGAACAATAAAACGGTACAAAATCACGTCTTTCAACCAAACATGGCTGCTTATCGCACAATTTTATCGCTTCCCTAGCATTTGTTTAATTTTATCGCTTCCCTAGCATTTGTTTTTATCACTACCCTAGCATTTGTTTCTTTGTTTGCCAACATTTCAAACTGCAAGTTCTTTACGGTACTATAAAACATGCTTTGCGATCGTAATTTCTTTCCCGCATAGATAGTCGATTGAAAATGGCGGCTCCGTTCAAACATTTTGGTCAAGGTAATATTAGTGAAATAGGATTTTAGTAAGTCAATTAATATCTATTTTATTGTATTAGAATACCTTATTTCTTCTAATCTCTATATACTTTCTTCTGTTTTTATCACCTCACTATCATTTGTTTCTTTGTTTGCCAACATTTCAAACTGTAAATTATTTACGGTACTATAAAACATGCTTTGCGATCGTCATTTGTTTACAGCATAGACAGTCAACTGAAAATGGCTACCCCGTTCAAACGTTTTGGTGAAGCTAACATTAGTGAAATAGAATTTCAGTAAGTCAATTAATATTTTATTGTATTAGAGTACTTTATTTCTTCTAACCTTTATATACTTTCTTCTAATCGTGTAAAAGGTCAATTAAATCCCACTCGACTTTTGTAGACTATTTCGTTTATATGACGTCATTCCATTTTCGGCCAATGAAGTGTAATGAAATTTTGAATTCCAACCAATCACAGCCATACATCTCGATAATTTCTGAAACTCGATTTATCACTACCAATGTATCGCATGATCGTTCTTTTGTTTAGTCAGTGTCGCCAACTGTTTCCACGTAAATCGATGAGCATGAATCCATTGTACTAAATAAAGTGCGAAATCCTACTTCCACATCTACATCTTCATCTTCTAATTCCATGTCCATTGTATCTAAACAAAACGATACTCCTTCATAACAATTGTTCATTTAATTAATGTATTAATCAGGTTATTTGTAATTATACTATAAAATGTTTAAATTAAATTACGATTTAAGCAGATAATGAAAACGTATTTCTGTTATAATAACGAGTGAAAAGCGCAAGTACATGTAATTAACATTTTTAAACCTGTATTTCGCTTTTCTCAATTGGCATTATTGAATAACATTCAATTTTTTATTGCAGTAATCGTTAATGTATTGTGGGTCCCTATCACCACGGCATGGCGCGTCCTCAGGTTGCGGATCGAGGAGACGGCCTCCAGATATGGAGGGTAGCTGCGAATATATTGAATAAGCAGTCGTGGACAGCCGATGAGGGGTGGTCCTCCAGCTTGGGGGTTGGGCGAAGGGCTAACAACCCATCACCGTAAAAAAACAGCTTGTTACGAATCCTTCAAATAAGCCTCGTAATGGGCAGGGGAATTTTACTGGAAACAAGTAAAGAGATAGGTTTGGAAGTAAATCCCGAAAAGACAAAGTATATGATTATGTCTCGTGACCAGAATATTGTACGAAATGGAAATATAAAAATTGGAAATTTATCCTTTGAAGAGGTGGAAAAATTCAAATACCTGGGAGCAACAGTGACAAATATAAATGATACTCGGGAGGAAATTAAACGCAGAATAAATATGGGAAATGCCTGCTATTATTCGGTTGAGAAGCCTTTATCATCCAGTCTGCTGTCAAAAAATCTGAAAGTTAGAATTTATAAAACAGTTATATTACCGGTTGTTCTTTATGGTTGTGAAACTTGGACTCTCACTTTGAGAGAGGAACATAGGTTAAGAGTGTTTGAGAATAAGATGCTTAGGAAAATATTTGGGGCTAAGAGGGATGAAGTTACAGGAGAATGGAGGAAGTTACACAACTCAGAACTGCACGCATTGTATTCTTCACCTGACATAATTAGGAACATTAAATCCAGATGTTTGAGATGGGTAGGGCATGTAGCACGTATGGGCGAATATAGAAATGCATATATAGAGTGTTAGTTGGGAGGCCGGAGTAAAAAAGACGTTACTGGCTTTTAAGGAACCCGGAGGTTCATTGCCGCCCTCACATAAGCCCGCCATTGGTCCCTATCCTGAGCAAGATTAATCCAGTCTCTACCATCATATCCCACCTCCCTCAAATCCATTTTAATATTATCTCCCCATCTACGTCTCGGCCTCCCCAAAGGTCTTTTCCCCTCTGGCCACCCAACTTAAAACTCTCTATATGCATTTCTGGATTTGCCCATACGTGCTACATGGCCTGCCCATCTCAAACGTCTGGATTTAATGTTCCTAATTATGTCAGGTGAAGGATACAATGCGTGCAGCTCTGTATTGTGTAACGTTCTCCATTTTTTGCCTGTAACTTCACCCCTCCTAGCCCCAAATATTTTTCTAAGAATCTTATTCTCAGAAAGCCTCAATCTCTGTTCCTCTCTCAAAGTGAGAGTCCAAGTTTCACAGCCATACAGAACAACCCGTAATATAACTGTTTTATAAATTCTAACTTTCAGGTTTTTTTGACAGCAGACTAGATGACAAAAGCTTCTCAACCTAATAATAACACGCATTTCCCATATTTATTCTGCGTTTAATTTCCTCCCGAGTGTCATTTATGTTTGTTACTGTTGCTTCAAGATACTGTATTTGATTTTTTTCACCCCTTCGAAGGATAAATCTCCAACTTTTATATTTCCATTTCGTACAATATTCTGTTCACGAGACATAATCATATACTTTGTCTTTTCGGGATTTACTTCCAAACGTATCCCTTTACTTGCTTCAAGTAGAATTTCCGTGTTTTCCCTAATAATTTGTTTATATTCTCCGCATAAACAAGCAGCTGATGTAACCTGTTCAATTCCAAACCCTGTCTGTTATCCTGAACTTTCCTAATGGCATATTCTAGAGCGAAATTAAAAAGTAAAGGTGATAGCGCATCTCCTTGCTTTAGCCCGCAGTGAATTGGAAAAGATCAGATAGAAACTGACTAATACGGACTCTGCTGTAAGTTTCACTAAAACACATTTTAATTAATCGAACTAGTTTCTTGCTGAACAGATTAAGTATTCATAAATAATTATTAACATTTTGTGGTCGAAGTTTAGGGATATATTATTTACATTTTTATTTTATTCACGAAATAGTCCTAATAAATGTCACTCGAGATCTGAGATTACTACAGGCAAATTGAAATTTTAATCTCGAAATCGAAATACAATTCCTAAATACCATTTGTATATAGTGAAAAAGAAATTGTTGCGAATTCCGGGAATCATAAGATTAAAAAAAAAAACTAAATATTGTACCACCTTTCCGACAGAAAATATTTTGCGCTGCGCACCGAAAACCCACGGGAGAAGAGCTTACTGTAAGGTTAAACATCAAACGTACTGGAAAAATTGTCCTTGTGGCCTTAAGGGACGTCAGAATGCGCTAGCCTGCAAAGTTTATCGGTCGATGAATCAAATATATCGGTGAAGATTGCAGAATGTCAAAACGTTCCCCGAGACCTAGCTTCCCCACAGCTGCTACTGCGTCGCTTTTCGGCTCGCCATTGGCTGAAAAGCCCGACTCCCAGCGGACACCACATGTACTTGTGAATCCAGAGAGAACAGGTCAGTACGCCCGTCCCCTGCGTGAGCACCGGATCGAAACAAGTGACGAGCGAAACAATCATCGCCTTCTCTGACTCTTTTCATCTCTGTCTGCCTTCGTGATACGTTTAAAATGGTTGCTGTTTTGTTTTATTTGGTGAAAACTAAATGCGTGTCATTTGTTTTGTACTGTCATTAAAGAACAACGTCTGTCAAACCGGTTATAGCGAAGAAGAGATGGGGAATGATCTGTTGTTTGATAGGTTATATTAGTACCGTTATGTTGAGGGGAATTAAGCGTAGAAAAGAAGTACAGACTAGTTTTCATATGTGAAGCCTGTATTGCGATGTGACAGTCGTCTGTCTACGCCTTTCATTTGTTTTCGTGTCGTGTGATTTCGCGGGCTATGAAATGGCTCTCGTATTAGTGGCATTGTTATACAGATAAACGGTTTGCGTACGTCAATATCTAATAGTCTGTAACGTTTTAATGTTGTATTAACATGGCAGTAGTGTTATATTTTTATGAGATGTGAAAAAAGAACTAAGAAATGAACGTTTTGTAGTGAATATTCGTGAAGACATGTAATAGACAGTCGCCTAGCGCATGAGAAAAGGTAAGGTTATTCAGTTTGTGAAGCATTGTTGTCTTATTTGAGTTGATAGATTTAATTAAAATATACAAAACTGTTTTCTTCATATTGATAAAGGATATATTTTAAGGTATTGTAGAATTTAGTAACGTGATTTCAAAATATATTTAGCATTCTTTCATTTTTTTTTTTTTATAAGCTATAACAAATTACAGATTTTACAGAAAATTGAATATAAATTATATTTAGCTATACGCCATAAATAGGAAAGTATCAGAAAATTAATGTATACATACTTAATTTTGTATTTGTATAAGTATTTGACAATCTTCGCTAAAACCATAAGTAATGATTATGGTAGTTTTGGCGTTGTATTATTGATTGGGTCCAGGGAAAATAGTACTTTATGAAAACACTCCTAGCGGCCATAAGTTTTATTTACCGCCATGTCGAAATTTATCAAATATTTTAATAAAGGATTACACTTGTATAATTTTGTTTTAAATTGCAAGCATTAAAATATATTTTGAAATGACAGAAATAACACGACAGCAGGATTGCCACCTTTCAAAAACGGGAAGTACGGACACTTCATACAACTAGTGTAGAGGGGGGTAGTTGAATATACCATTATTGGTCCTTTTTCTGTAGACTACATTATTTAATATCAGCCTTTCTATTCAAAGTAATTCATACGGATAAACATGAAGAATAAGATAAGATGACGAATTTAAATTTAATAACATCTATATATTATAATTGATAATTTAAAAATGCGTAAAATTATTCCTGCATGAAACCACATATTTCAGTTGGTTAAACTAGCGATGAGTTCGTTCCCTTCCTACTCCTTCAACACCTTCTACTGTCTTACCAGTCATACCAACATAACTTAGCTGATATTACGAAAGCGTACATTCACGCTATGCCTTGTATATACGAATCTGTGACAGGTTAGGTTAGGTTTTTGTTATTTCTTGCATATACGAATCTGTGCAGGATTTCAAATTCTGGTGATTTTTGTTTGGTAATGTTGTCAGTACTGGATAGCGTGATTGGTGGACGTACAAACGAAGTTACATTAAGGAAACTTGGTGTTTATGTCATTATTTGTTGTACTTCACTATTTTTTATTGGTTATTGAATTAATACAAGTTTCGTGTTCTTCAAATAAAATTTCATCGATCGTGTGTTTTTTTATATTATTTTCCTTCACTAGAAACCACAACGTTTGCACTTACATTAACTACCACACATCTCTTAAATCAGACGTAATTTATTACATTTCTGAACAATTTCCTTTTCTTCAAATATATCCGTATAAAATTCTTAAGTTTTCAAATCCATCGCCACCAAAAAAAAAAAAAAAAACACAAAAAATCCCTTAAAAATTAAACGATTTCTCTTTCAAAATCACCGGAACTAACTCAGCGCAGGTTTCCGCTTTCAATTTAATCTAGTGTAACCTACAGATTAGTACGTAGAATATTTTAATCAATTTATACATTATTCTGAGTTGTATAGGGAAGCCCTAACATTTCTAACTATTCCTCAATAATTTATTGTAGTCTACAATATCCCAATGCTTTTCTCACTGCTCTTTACTCCTGCACATTTTCTCTATCTTCTTTCCCACTATCATCCGTTCTCTATTTAAATTTGCTCAACATTGTAGATCTATTTCAAATCTATACAGAGGCTGTTTCTTGTTATCGACTACACCGAACAACACAACCAACAATACCTACTTAATTACTTATTTACTAGCTTTTAAGGAACCCGGAGGTTCATTGCCGCCCTCACATAAGCCCGCCATGGGTCCCTATCCTGAGCAAGATTAATCCAGTCCCTACCATCATATCCCACCTCCCTCATATCCATTTTAATACTATCCTCCCATCTACGTCTCGGCCTCCCCAAAGGTCTTTTTCCCTCTGGGCTCCCAACTAACACTCTACATGCATTTCTGGATTCGCCCATACGTGCTACATGCCCTGCCCATCTCAAACGTCTGGATTTAATGTTCCTAATTATGTCAGGTGAAGAATACAATGCGTGCAGTTCTGCGTTGTGTAACTTTCTCCATTCTCCTGTAACTTCATCCCTCTTAGCCCCAAATATTTTTTTCTAACCATCTTATTCTCAAGCACCCTTAATCTATGTTCCTCTCTCAAAGTGAGAGTCCCAGTTTCACAACCATACAGAACAACCGGTAATATAACTGTTTTATAAATTCTAACTTTCAGATTTTTCGACAGCAGACTGGATGATAAAATCTTCTCAACGGAATAATAACAGGCATTTCCCATATTTATTCTGTGTTTAATTTCTTCCCGAATATCATTTATATTTGTTACTGTTGCTCCCAGGTATTTGAATTTTTCCACCTCTTCAAAAGATAAATTTCCAATTTTTATATTTCTATTTCGTACAATATTCTTTTCACGAGAAATAATCATATACTTTGTCTTTTCGGGATTTACTTCCAAACCTATCTCTTTACTTGCTTCCAGTAAAATACCCGTGTTTTCCCTAATCGTTTGTGGATTTTCTCCTAACATATTCACGTCATCCGCATAGACAAGCAGCTGATGTAACCAGTTGAATTCCAAACCCTCTATGTTTTCCTGGACTTTCCTAATGGCATAATCTAGACTCAACCAACAATGGCATTTAAATTTTAATAAATCGATCTGAAGAACTGGCTTCTAATTAGTGTAATATGTAGCTAGTAGGCGATGTATGCAATGGAGGGGGAAAGAAACTAGCCACCCTAACTCATTATCTCTTGGCTTAGTTGCCTCATAAGATCTGTCTTCGGACAGTTGACTAAACAACAACTGACTTAAAATGATGAAAATTTAAGTAGACCTATGTACTCTCATCAGCAAAAAAATTGTTGCAGTAGCAGTGTAGTGTTGCCAAATATATTCAAATTTACCCTCACAATAAACTCTCTTCGTTTTTCACATAATGGGTGACAACAGTAATTAATAAACACCCTGTCACTACAGAGAGTTCGAAAAGATGACGCCCTTGTTCACCACTACAGTAGTGTCCGTTGACGACAACCAGCTTCCGCTGTCCCGCGTTACTTGCTTGTGTTCAGTGATTGATAGCTTGCGTGGTATCGTGTCCTTCCTAACTTCATCACTCATTTCTGTCCTCAGCGGTAGCAGATTAAGAACACTTTCCGTAATAAATCTTAATTCTTCTCTAAGCTGACTGATTACAGCAGCAGCAGCTGATTATGGAATAATTCCCCGTTATGTGTGACCACCAGCCGTTACGTCGAAGAATCTGATGGATATAAATTATTTAATTTTACGGACGTTATCAACGTGAATAAATTGCTTCTTCATTTTTTTATTAGGTTTGTCAACTGTTAAAATTAATAGTGGGCCATGTTTCTTATGGGTTATTAGAAGGCTGTGTATAATGGTTACGTATCGATCGAAAGAGACAACTCGCATGCTATTTAAACAAGAATATTTCCTGAATAATAATAATAATAATAATAATAATAATAATAATAATAATAATAATAAATAGAAAGAAGATAGCATAATTATATAACTATTAAATAAGAGATCTAAATTGCTGGCTTCATGTAATATTTCATTGGCTGTTAGACTTGGCCTCCTGTAATACGAAATTCATGAGTAAACATTTGACAGTATCTATACAAATTGTGATTAATGGAATAGCAAAATTAAACAAATATTTGAGGTTATAACATTTTATTTTGAACTAGGTACTGTCATTTAATGAATTATGACAAGATGAAAACACTTGTGATATTTGAATAAGACTATTTCGCGGATATATTAATTAATAATTTATAACATACAGAATTATATTGTAAATTAAGATATTTAAAATTTGCATTTGGTAGCACGGCCATCACGCAATATCCCGGCCCACTGTATTGTTAAGGAAAAAATAAATATTTAACATCTGAACATCAGGTTCGACAAGATTTTAAACAAATGCACATCAGGTACAACATAGCATAATTATATTACTATTAAATAAGAGATCTAAATTGCTGGCTTCATGTAATATTTCATTGGCTAGTAGACTTAGCCTCCAGTAATATGAAATTCATGAGTAAACATTTGACAGTAGCTATAAAAATTGTGATTAATGGAATAGCAAAATTAAACAAATATTTGAGGTTATAACATTTTATTTTGAACTAGGTACTGTCATTTAGTGAATTATCGACAAGATGAGAACACTAGTGATATTTGAATAAGACTATTTCGCGGATATATTAATTAATAATTTATAACGTACAGAATTATATTATAAATTAAGATATTTAAAATTTGCATTTGATAGCACGGCCATCACGCAATATCACGGCCCACTGTATTGTTAAGGAAAAAATAAATATTTAACATCTGAACATCAGGTTCGACAGGATTTTAAACAAATGCACATCAGGTAGCCTACGACATAGCATAATTATATTACTATTAAATAAGAGATCTAAATTGATGACTTCATGTAATATTTCATTGGCTGGTAGACTTAGCCTCCTGTAATACGAAATTCATTAGTAAACATTTGACAGTAGCTATAAAAATTGTAATTAATGAAACAGCAAAATTAAACAAATATTTGAGGTTATAACATTTTATTTTGAACTAGGTACTTTCATTTAGTGAATTATCAACAAGTTGAGAACTCTTGTGGTATTTGAATAAGACTATTTCGTGAATATATTAATAATTTATAACATACAGAAACAGATTATATTATAAATTAAGTTAATACTTACATTTGGTTGAACGGACATCACACAATATCACGGCCCACTGTATTGTTAAGGAAAAAATAAATAACTTATTTAACATCTGAACATCAGGTACGACAAGATTGCAGTTGATAGTTGGCTTTGATTGGTTAAAGCTCGTTAGATTCTTACTTTCGATTGGTGCATTTACAGGGAATTATTAGCTATTTTAATATTCAGAATAGTGTTTTTATAAAGTCTTTTTTTTTTGGACCACCTCTGTGGTGTAGAGGTCAGCATGCTGGTCTCTTACGCAGAGGGCCCGGGTTCGATTCCCGGTCGGGTTGAATTTCCTGGTTGAGGTTTTTCAGGGTTACTGTCTACAGCACACTAGCGTACAAAATAGAGAATGAAGTTAAATTGAAAAATAATCATAATATGGATATTTAAACACATTTTAGAAAATGGTGGCCGTTCATTTCGATACAGGCTTCAGTTCTAATGTGCACATTATCGCACTATAGACTATTGTACCTAATCCCAATTACCAGTTTCGTTCTTCGTACTAGTAACTCATGTTGAAATAATTCTGTACCTACTCTATAAAAAAGTATCTTACGCACTGTAAATTCAATCTTCACTTCTGTCCGATCCGAAGAGATAAAATTACTCAGACATACTATCTACTGTCCGTCCAAGTGGTTATGTCGTAGGGTCGTAGAACGGGAGGAAATCACGTGACAGTTAATTACTTAACGAGGCCCTTTTATTTAAGTTATTTTAAACAGTTGTATAATATTACGTAGACGTCCAATTCCTAACAGAAATTAATGTTCTCAGAAAAGAGCTAAGACAGCCCAGCCACTAGCTGGCAAATAAAAGGTGGCGGGGGAAATCGGGATACGACGTAGGGAAATGGACCACAATACCTGTGCGAAAATGATTCAATATTGAAAGCGCTTTCGTCACTAGAAAACGCGAACATATTTTTGGAACGTACTGTTTACAATGACCGTAAGGTTACTATGACTGTATATGCGGTCTTGGATCTGTGTGGAAGACGGTTGAACTTCATTAGTAGAAGGGGTGGGAGTGAAGTACATTAAAAAACTCAGGTACAATAAAAATTGAAGTAAAAATAAAATGATGTCCCTGTACATGATCTGTTATTTATCTCTTGAAAAGGACGTCTTTTAAGTGATTACCACCGTTTCCGTCTTGGAAATGTACTTCGTCAGACATCCACAAAATGTCGACAACAGCATTTTCGCATATAAATATTAATATATATATTTTTTCTCTGTTTCTATCAAACTCAGATTAATGTCCTTTGCACCGTGTGATAAACAAATGTTGATGAGATGTGAGCTGGCCACAGAAATAAACTGTCTTTCATCGTTTAATACAGGAATGGTTACTAAGCAACCGAAGTCAGATGTTGAAATTTTCGTAACGTTTTTATTCATTCGAAATTTAAGCAAAAACTTTCATGTTACAACAGGTATTTTGCACAATTTTTAGCTACATGAATTTTACGTAAAAGCTAACAGATGTCTTTCTCTTTGGAAATTAGTAAACCTCCCATCATTTTAAATCTGTCACTCTGTAACTATATTTTCAATTAAAAACTATTGTTAATAGGCCTAAGTTTTACAAGTTTTTAAAAACATTATTTTGTCATATTGCGCTCAAAAAATTATGTACCGTACTTCCAACGATTTCTCTCACCGGAGTCTCATTCTTACAAGAATTCGGAAAGAATGAATGAATGAATGAGGGGGGAAGTGGGAGGAGAAGCTTTAAAGGTACGTGAAAACACGTCCTTGCAAGGGGGGAGTTGGGGCTGTGAAAACTGAATATGTGAGCTCCAAGCCTCTTGGCCACTTGTCTCACTTCGGGTTTCGTCGCCCCATGAAGGAGCGCTAGAAATTTCCAGTGGGTATGCCGAAAATGGACGTAACTGATTAGCTACAACATACGGGGGGGAAGGGGGCAGAAGTACAGCGACCTGATCTGGAGGAGAGACGCGATGGTACCAACTAGGAGGAGGAGTCTAGGCACGAAACTGTAATAGCCTGTTTGGCTGTTTGAAGATTCGAACGCGTAGGGATTAATCTTAACGGCAATAGCCAATTGGCTCTTTGATGACTCCATTGATCTGTACAAGGGGACGATTGAATTCTGTTAGGGCCCGAGTTCGATGTGAATGATCATTAATTTTGAGCCGTCACCAATGTCTGGGAAGTGAATGCAGGTCCGTGGCCCATTTCTTTTAGGGCTCATCCCCACATTTATCTTAACGTCTTAGGAAAACCACGGAAAAATCTTAGGCAGGATGAGATGTCTCAATTTCAGAGACTAGCCAGTTAGCTCTTTGGTAAAATGACTGGATTCGATGGATATAGACTAGCCAATTGGCTCTATTACAACTCCATCGATCAGCAAAACGGATTTATTGGGGACGATATGTTAGCTCAAGTTATTTAATCATCATAACGGTATTAGCCAATTGGCTTTTTGATGGTTTCTGTCAGATCCGGAGACTAGTCAATTGACTCTTCACTCCGTAGACCTGTAAGAGGGATAGAATGGATTTATAGCCCGAGTTAGAGCAGGTCATTTCATAGCGGTTGCTTATTCGATTAAGACATGAATTAATAATCTACCTAAATCTGGGAGTGACACCTGCCTCCCTGTTTTCCTGTCTTAAGAGAATAGCTAGTGTACCTGTCTGGTGTCTTCGCCGTAACCTAGGATCATACCGGCCGAGGCCTGATATGAGCGGGTTGGGGCTGGCACGAGCGGCCTCATACAGGTTATTCGGAAAGAAGTTTGAATGGTTATTTTATAATTAGGGGGCGGACCGAGAAGTAAACACCCACGCCCATGAAGGACGCACAAGGAAGAGTCTGCGCTTTCCCAGGCCGTATCTTGTTACAGAGGGGAATTTGGTAATGTGATGTAATGTTTCCTGATGAAAGCAACTTGAATTTGTTTTGGCCAGTCGGAAGAGTAACTCTGTCGCACAGAACAAATGACTGTGCAGTTACCCAAAGGAAGATTGGGCTACTGGAATATTCTAAGTCCCAGATACAAGACACTGCGCGTGATCAGAGCACAGATACACAAGATAACGCGTAATTGGTTTATTTTAAATTCTGTATTTGGTTTGTAAGAAAAAATTGCATGAAAAATTGCAAGAAAAATGTTGATGTGTTTTAAATAATAGGTGAAAATTGTACAAATTTATTCTCATTAAATGGGCATCTAGTTTTATTTAATATATTACCGGTTGTTCTGTATGCTTGTGACTCTTGGACTCTCACTTTGAGAGAGGAACAGAGGTTAAGGGTGTTTGTGAATAAGGTGCTTAGGAAAATATTTGGGGCTAAGAGGAATGAAGTTACAGGAGAATGGAGAAAGTTACACAACGCAGAACTGCACGCATTGTATTCCTATAATTAGGAATATTAGATCCAGACGTTTGAGATGGGCAGGGCATGTAGCATGTATGGGCGAACCCAGAAAAGCATATAGAATGTTAGTTGGGAGGCAGGAGGGAAAGACCTTTGAGGAGGTGGGAGGATAAAATAAAAATTGATTTGATGGAGGTGGGATATGATGGTAGGGACTGGAATAATCTTGCTCAGGATAGGGACCGATGACGGGCTTATGTGAGGGCGGCAATGAACTTCCGGGTTCCTTAAAATCCTAAGTGTATTATGATAATAAATGATTTAAATAATTTTAGTTTTGTTCTTTAAATGTGCAGAAATTTAATCCGAAGAGATGTAATTTTTCGTTCTGAAAAGGAATTTTAAAATATTACATTTTTTTCTTATCAAATTCTGTACTAATCTGGATATGAACTAATGACGATAATAATAAATCAATGCGTGCAGAGTTGTAACATTACCACCCACCTTAAGCAAAGTACATTAAACTAATTTGCGAGAAATAATTTTCCTCATTTCGTCAAGATAAATCATAGAACCACTTCATACTTCCTTCCATCGCATTACGAACATTAATATTACCCACAATTCCACATTTCTTATAATAAGATATCCAGTTACTAACGACGTTCCTCTCGACGTGTTTATTCTGCCCGAATTGAGTGCCTCAGTTGTATTTACAACCTGCCTGTACAAACTCGAGTCTAGTTCCGTCTGTAAACATAACTGGCGCTCTCACCACAGGGACCCATAGCGCCTTGTTCACTATAGATCGCGCTCTATTAATATTATATCGTTTCTCACAGCATTTCAATGCAGATTTAGAGAAATACCTTAAATAAATAAACGCTTATGTAATTATTCTACTTCATTTATAAATTTCTAGCCATCATTTGTGTTTATTTTAGATGAGTAAATGTTAAATAATACTATATTATTGTTTCATAGCGCGATTCACATGATAAAGGAGATCGACATGACCCTCATACGTATAGACAAGATATTAGTGAATAAATAAATCATTATTATTATTATTATTATTATTATTATTATTATTATTATTATCATTGTTACTTTTTGAGTTTTTATCTCAGTTTTATTAATTTATGCCATTTGTTGAGATATGCATCACACTATTCTCGTCATTTGCATATCTTTACAATACTACTTATATGATTCCAGTCTTCATTTATATGGTTTCATTAATTCATTTGTAATTCATTTTATTTAATTGCCATTATTTTAATTATTTAACTGTACTAATTTTAATAATTATTTGTGCTATTTATTTTGTTGCATTTGGTCAATGATTAATGTTGACTATTATATTGTTTGTACTTCATCTCACTGCCATTTTCTATCATTCATTCTCATCATCATTCGTTGTTTTGTTTTGTATCTTGTGCTAAACTGTAATTGGCCTTATGCTCTTGTTTTGCATGTTAATATTCTAAATAAATAAATAAATTATTACTATTAGTATTGTTATCATTATCATTATTATTATACTATTATTGTTATTATTATCATTATTATTATTATATTATTATTATTACATTCATTGTTACTATTATCATTGTTACTGTTATTATTGTTATTATTATTGTACTATTATTATTGTTACTATTATTATCACTTATTATTATTTTTTATTTTATTGTTATTTTACGACGCTGTATCAACATCTAGATTGTTTTATTGTCTGAATGATTATTAATTGATAATGCCGGTGAAATGAGTCTGTTGTCCAATTACTAAATTATTTTTATTATTTTTATTATTATTATTATTATTATTATTATTTGTTATTATTATTACTGCTGTTATTATTATTATTATTATCATTGTATATTATTATTTGTTATCATTGTTATTGTTACTGTTATTGTTATTACTATTATTATTATTATTATTATTATTAATTTTTTGTTACTATTATTATTATTGTTATAAATAAATTATAAAGTAATTACATAATTAAAATAGGACATTTGATTAGGGAACATTCGTGTTTGATAGAAGGATAAATTTTAATATGTTACTATTATTATTATTCAAATAAGAAATGTATTTTCTAAGGAGAACCAAAGGTTGCAGTGACAATTCCTTTAATGGACAAAGTTAAAACCATGAAGAAGATTAGAACATTTAGATTTAATGACAATTTTATTTTAACGAACAAATTGAAAGGTAATAACTTAATAACCCTTGTTTTCTATATCAGTAAATGGCGCTGAGCAATTCTGAACCCTTCAAATAACTTAAATGTATTATATTATATTATATTATATTGGAAGGATATTACGACCAAAGAAGAGATGGAGATATTATATCAGAGGACTGGAATAACATTATAGCATTTTGCATCTAGAGAAACTACCTTTCCAATGGTGAAATAAGAAGAAGAAGACCGATATTATTATTAAACACAGAAACATTCTTATTATTATTATTATTATTGTTCCAAGTTACTGTTATTATTTTTTTATTCATTATTATTTATTTTAATATAAAAACTCATTTATCTCATTAAATATCAGTTCTTAAAATTTTTCTAAAACTTATTAAAAATTATTTTTAAACAAAAGTTTGTTATTATTTTTCATTATTAATTATTATTATTATTTAATTATTATTAAATAATGTATTTTGAATGTCATGTTAGCTAAAATCTATTAATTTAATTTATTTCCATTTTCATTATTATTATTATTATTATTAAAAAAGCGATTTTTTTCAGGGTGGTTAATTATTATTTAGGACCAATATTTTAAAATCGAAATAATCTTATTTACTGTAACTATATCTCGTGAGTTCTCAGACAAGTTGAGAGCCCTTGTAATAGAACATATGAAAATCTATCTGGAGGTTCACAGTGTAGCCACTACACCACTTGCGAAATTAATGTGAACGTCAAAAAGTATATGAAAAAAAGAGTACGTTCACACTATTTTCTGAATGAATGGTTAACGTTGCTTCAAAGAGGTGCAGGCAGCCAATAAAATGTCGTGCCTGTGTAATGTTAGCAGGCACAAAGGGCTGCAATTACCTCGTCCTCTGTTGTGGACATATTGAAGGTCGGGCCCTGCAGTCAGCAAGGCTGTCGTGCCGTAATCTTGGGATGGCATCGAACTGCTGTCACAATCACGTAGATATCAGTCTGCTGGCGACGAGTACGAGGCGGTTATGACGACATAGCCACGGGTTCGAATTCCACACGAAGGCTGGATGCGCGATTGTTTCGTAAGAGGACATGTTTACTTCCAGGTCAAATGGGAACCCCCCGTCTAGAGCAACGTGATTCTCTGATAAGCTCCTCCAGGACTGTAGCTCATAAGTTAGATTGGTCGCTGGTGAGGAATACTTGTATTGTTGACCGAAGGTGTGTGTCAACGTATTGGCGAATACGTGGTGGATGGGTGGATTTTTATTTTGTACGGTTAAATGCAAAGAAGAAAATTGATTTGAAGTTCGGTCGGTCTGTCTGGGAGTTGATTTAAGTTTCTTTTTTTAACTTTTGGTTGGTTGTGTATGGTTTTTGGGTTTTCGTTTTGGTTAGTTATGGTTTCTGAGCTTTGGTTTTGGTTGGTTTTGATTAGTTTGTTTTGATTTTAGTTGGTTCTGGTTAGTTTCTTTTGATTTTAATTGGTTTTGATTTGTGTTGGCTTTGGTTTTGGTATGTTTTGGTTTTGGTTGGTTTGTTTTGATTTTAGTTGGTTTTGGTTAGTTTTTTATTTTAGTTGGTTTTAGTTAGTTTTTTTATTATAATTGGTTTTGGTTAGTTTCTTTTGATTCTAATTGGTTTTGGTTAGTTTCTTTTGATTCTAATTGGTTTTGGTTAGTTTCTTTTGATTCTAATTGGTTTTGGTTAGTTTCTTTTGATTTTAGTTGGTTTTAGTTAGTTTCTTTTGATTTTAGTTGGTTTTGGTTAGTTTCTTTAGATTTTAAATGGTTTTGGTTTTGTTGGCTTTGGTTTTGATATGTTTTGGTTTTGGTTGGTTTGTTTTGATTTTAGTTGGTTTTGGTTAGTTTGTTTTGATTTTAGTTGGTTTTGGTTAGTAACTTTTGATTTTTTGTTGGCTTTGGTTTTGGTATGTTTTGGTTTGGTTGGTTTTCGTTTGGGTTTTGGTTGACTTTGGTTTCGGTTTGTTTTGAATTTAATTTTGGTTTCTTTGCTTTTGGTTAGTTCTAACCTGGTGAGTTTGTTACTTTTGATTTTGGTTGATTTAGATTGAATTTGGTTTCGGTTGATTTAGTTTTGATTTCGGTTTGTTTTGGCTTTGCTTTTGATTGGTTCTCAATTGGTGAGTTTTAGTTAGTTTTCATTTTGGTTGGTTTTAATTGGTTCTTTTTGGTTTTTTGTTGGTTTTGGTTGATTTTGATTGGTTGGATTTTTTTTTTGGTTGGTTTTGATTAAGTTTCGTATCGGTTTGTTTTTATTTTAATTTCGGCTTGTTTTGCTTTTGCTTTTGGTTAGTTATAAGTTGATTTTTGTTGGTTTTAATTAAATTAATTTAAATTTTAATGTTATATAAAACTTCTCTCTTAACCGAGTCATATGCCTTTTTGAAATGTATCAATAACTGATGTACTGTACCCTTATACTCCCATTCTTTCTTCAATACCTGTCCAATACGAAATATCTGATCAATAGTCGATCTATTACGCCTAAAACCACACAGATGAGCCCCAATAATTTCATCTATATATATATATATATATATATATATATATATATATATATATATAGTTAATCTTCTCAAAAGAAATTTGGACAAATTTTTGTACGACATCAATAAAAGTGATATTCCTCGAAAGTTACTACAGTTAGTCTATGCCCCCTTCTTAAAGATAGGTACGATAGAATAACTATACAGGGTGATCCGTTTGGATATGGATGAAATAAAAAAAACGTAAAACATTTACTACTGAACTTTATTTCTTGAAACTTTGTTCATACAACACTGAAAGATGGGAGATTCCTCAGAGCTCAACATGACCCCCATTGCGAACTCTGCACAACTCAGAACGGTGATGCAGTTCAGCCCATGTCCGTTGTAACATAAAAGGGGTGATTTGTTGAAAAGCTTGAATAATGTTTACTCTCAGGTATCAATGTTCCTGGGTTTCTGTGAATAGACAATGTCTTTAACAAAACCCCACACGAAGAAGTCAGGAGGGGTTAGATCTGGGGAGTTTGGGGACCAAGCCAAGAGATAGCTGCTTCTCGTACTGGGTTTCGCCTGCGACCTCCTGTATGCTTTTTTAACACAGAACCTGTTTCTACAAATGTTCGATACCACAACATTATGGAATCGTATTTAGGTACATTACGTACACCATACTCACGTCGAAATTCCCTTTGAACTCTTTTAACACTCTCAAATTTAGCATACCAAAGAACGCATTGTGCCCGCTGTTGATTTGTAGTAGTCATTTTACGGTTTTCATTTGTCCTTTCAGATTATGCATTATTGTCATGGAAACTCCCATCTTTTAATCATAATATAACGAGCAAGAAATTTGTCCTACTAACATAATAGCTTTATAATAATAAATTAATATTATCTATAACGAAACGGATCAGACTGTCCTTGTGTACAAAATATATAGTCGGATTCTAAACGTCTGATATATTCGTACAAATCAAACTTTCCGATCCTGTCGCGAACATTTCGTATTTGAGCCATTCCAGACGGATCTGGAAACAAGAAATCCTCTTCGGGAGTATACAGCCATGTACTGTGATGGACTGGGGATTAGTACCGGATAGGAACGTGAATAATAGTTGGGCTCAGGGACTACAATGTATGTATCTGCTTACATCCCCTGGAAACTAGAGCTAAGTGTACCGGCATCATGTTCCGGGGGTCACAGATCGGTTTAGTTCAACTGTATCAAATAACAAAATTTTCAATTGCGTTACATACATAAATGTATAAAAAAAATAAACATAGATGAAAGATACATCTCTTAAGTTTGGACATTGAGATATTATTAGAATACATACAGGGTGGTTCACGTCTATAATAAATTAACTTTGTACCATTACGAATTAATTGTCCAGTGTGCGAAGACATCTGTCAACCAAGTCTACATCTTAAAGACTTGCATTTCTCATCACTTTTTAGAAGTGAATTTTGGATATTTCACCGTGTGTTGCAACGTAACGGTGAACTTTCTTCAGGACAATATACTAAGGGTGCTATTCATAGACATTCTTAGCGCGGGCTTTCGGTGGATGATCAGCGAACTAACGTTTTTCGTATTCATAAACCAGTGTTAGTGATATGATATGATATGAATCCTGTTTAGCACGCTCGTAGTGCGGGCTAGCGAAATGTCTATGAATAGCACCCTAAGAGACGAAGGAGATTCGTATGGAGTAGCCAGACTTAACGAGACACATACAGTCTGTATTTATTTGTTTGTATATTAAATTATTTGTTCATTTATTTATTTATTTATTTATTTTTAATTACCTCCTTTCTTTCTTTTTCTTTCTTTTTCTTTCTTTATTTATTTATTTATTTATTTATTTATTTATTTATTTATATTTATTTATTATTTATTTATTTACTTATTTATTTATTTATTTATTATTAATTTACTTCCTTATTTATTTAGTTTTTATTTATTTATTTATTTATTATTTATTTACTATTATTTATTTACTTCCTTATTTATTATTTTACATTTATTTATTATTTATTTACTTTTTATTCCTTTTATTTATTATTTTTTACTTCCTTATTTATTTATTTTTATTTACTTATTTATTCATTTATTTATTCCTATTTATTTATTCATTTATTTATTTATTTATTGTTTATTTAGTTTTTTATTTACTTATTTATTATTTATTTACTTCTTATTTATTTATTATTTATTTACTTCCTTATTTTTTTATTATTTATTTACTTCCTTATTTATTTATTATTTATTTACTTCCCCATTTATTTATTGTTTATTTACTTATTTATTTACTATTTATTTATTTATTTATTTATTGTTTATTTATTATTTATTTACTTCCTTATTTATTTATTATTTATATACTTCCTTATTTATTTATTTATTTACTTCCCTATTTATTTATCATTTATATACTTCCTATTTATTTATTATTAATTTACTTCCCTATTTATTTATTGTTTATTTACTTCCTTATTTGTTTACTATTTATTTACTTCCCTATTTATTTACTTATTTATTTACTATTTATTTACTTCCCTATTTATTTATTATTTATTTACTTCCTTATTTATTTACTATTTATTTACTTTTATTTATTTTTATTTACTTCCCTTATTTATTATTTATTTACTTCCTTATTTATTTACTATTTATTTACTTCCCTATTTATTTATTATTTATTTACTTCCCTTATTTATTTATTATTTATTTACTTCCTTATTTGTTTACTATTTATTTACTTCCTTATTTATATACTATTTATTTACTTCCCTATTTATTTATTATTTATTTACTTCCTTATTTATTTACTATTTATTTACTTCCTTATTTATTTACTATTTATTTACTTCCCTATTTATTTATTATTTATTTACTTCCTTATTTACGTATTATTTATTTACTTCCTATTTATTTACTATTTATTTACTTCCTTATTTATTTACTATTTATTTACTTCCCCATTTATTTATTATTTATTTACTTCCCTATTTATTTATTATTTATTTACTTCCCTATTTTTTATTATTTATTTACTTCCTTATTTATTTATTATTTATTTACTTCCTTATTTATTTACTATTTACTTCCTTATTTATTTATTATATATTTAAGTCCTTATTTACTTATTATTTATTTACTTCCTTGATTTATTTATCATTTATTAGAGCCCTATTTATTTATTATTTGTTTAGTTCCTTATTTATTTATTATTTATTTACTTATTTATTTATTATGTATTTACGTCCTTATTTATTTATTATTTATTTACTTCCTTATTTTTTATTTATTTCTTTACTTATTTATATTCTTATTACTTACGTTAAAAGTCACAATGCTTGGGTGAATTAGTCCGGAGGAATAAATGGATTCGTCATTTTATTAGTATACAAGTGTGAACTACAATGAATTCGTAGTTACAACATAAAGAGGTTAGGAATTAATTTAGAAGGCTGAGAAAATCGGGCGGTAGTCATGGATACGGAATGTAGTAGCAATACGTATGGATAGAAAGGATTTCCATTGCCGGATGTTTTCATTCCTCAATTATGTGTTACGAAAATAGTTTTCTTTAGCTTATAAAATGGAAAACTATATTAAATATTTGAATGGAAATTGATTTTCCATTGTTTGAGAAGTTCTCTCAGGAGGATCACTTTGACGAGAAAATTTTTCTGCGCAAATAAAGAATAGTGACAGGGTATTAGAACTGAAGGAGAGAAAGATGTGTATTTCCTCTGAAGATAAATTGAAACAAAACAAAGTGTTGCGGAATATTAAATATCGTTTACCTCGAATTGCCTTTTTGCTTCCTTGACAACCTGACGATATTATGAAGTACGTAGTATTTTCGACATCGTTTATTTTTTATAAATTTTGCCGCAACGACTCTGTAGAGATTGTATCCTGGAAAAATAGTGCGTGCGTGTGTGGACGTAAGTCCTGTTGCATTTAAACATTTAGAGATTTTTCAGTTTAAGAGATACCGCAAGGTTGACTTGGACAATATGGTATTCTGGGTTTTCACAGTGACATTTTGCCCGCCCATCAGAGAAATATAAATGACACTCGTGAGGAAATTAAGCGCAGAATAAATATGGGAAATGCTTGCAGTTATTCGGTTCAGAAGCTTTTGTCATCCAGTCTGCTGTCAAAAAAGTTAGGATTTATAAAACAGTTATATTACCGGTTGTTCTGTATTGTTGTGAAACTTGTACTCTCGCTTTGAGAGAGAAACAGAGGTTAAGGGTGTTCGAGAATAAGGAGCTTAGGAAAATGTTTGGGGCTAAGAGGGATGAGTCCCGCGCCGTGGCGTCGTGATCTAAGGCATCCTGCCTGGGACTCGCGTTACGGAATGCGCGCTGGTTCGAGTCCTCATGGGGAAGAAATTTTCTCATGACATTTCGGCCAGTGTATGGGACCGGTGCCCACCCAGCATCGTGATGCACTTGGGGAGCTACGATAGGTAGAGAAATCCGGTTACGCAAACCAGCTATAACGGCTGGGGGCTCATCGTGCTAACCACACGATACCTCCATTCTTGTTGGATGATCGTCCACCTCTGCTTCGGCAAGTGGCCGTGAGGCCAGCAGCCGGCTGGTCGATCTTGGCCCTTCGTGGGCTGTAGCACCACGGATTATTATTAAAAGGGATAAAATTACAGGAGAATGGAGAAAGTTACACAACGCAAAACTGCACGCATTGTATTCTTCACCTGACATAATTAGGAACATTAAATCCAGACGTTTGAGATGTGCAGGGCATGTAGCACGTATGGGCGAATCCAGAATTGCATAAAGAGTGATAGTTTGAATACCTGAAGAGAGAAGACCTTTGGGGAGGCCGAGACGTAGATGGGAGGATAATATTAAAATGGATTTGAAGGAGGTGGAGACTGGATTAATCTTGCTCAGGATAGGGACTGATGGAGGGCTTATGTGAGGGCGACAATGAACCTCTGGGTTCTCTAAAAAGTAATTAGTAAGTAAGTAGCACTATAGTTACTGTATGTACTGTTAGCCAAATTGCTAGAGCGTTAGTTTTCCACTCTGGTAGCTCGGGTTCGAATCTTGGTGAGTCTCAGTGGAATTTATGTGGAAGAAAACTGACCTTTGTGGTAGTTTTGGGTAAATTACACAAATGAAGTATCCTAATTCCCACAGATTTCGAATCTATCTAGATCGCTAAAATTAGAAGCCTGGATATAGATTAATGTTATTGCAAGTTCCATACGATGTTAACTTTATTAGTCATGTTATAGCTGTCTATTAAAAACCAGCTAGAAATAACTCTGTACAGGGTTACTTCCAGTACACGTTTATGTATATTTCAGACGACGCCCACATCAAAGCAGGAATCGGTTGATGTGTGTTTATTGCCCCACCCTGTAGACCCAGGCATGGTTTACTCTTATTTGGTAACCCCCGTCCAACCATTAGCACTGACATAAAAGATTTTACTGGTCCAGAAATAATCTGCTACGCTCGCTCGATGATTCACTGGCAATGGGATTTTAGTGTTTCTGTAGGAATTGTCGTTATGGTAACCGGAATGGCTTTAGTGTTTTGTTTTTTATTTAGATTGCAATTATTTAGTGATCCATTACTGAATATAACTACTGACGTTCGGCATTTGTTTAATGTTTTCGGGGCACCGTTCTGTTATGTTTGACCTCAGCTAATCCCACAGATGCACAGAAAATATCGCGATCCATTGCAAAGAGCATAGGGCTCTATCACGTCTAGGTTTTGCGTTGCTAAGGCCCGTAACACACTTGAAGAGTTCTCGCTATCACAGATCACACCTCGCTATGATCATCTATGCACTGCCTTCATGCAAAAAACATTTTTCTGATTATAGTAATCACTCGTTGGGGGAAATATTATAGGTTATGTATTTACGTATATTGTCGTACTTAAATATATAACCTATAAGTATATTATCGTACTTTACAAATTACGTACGAACGCTATGTTGAATCTGAGTATTCAGATGATGAGGAAATGGAGTTACATGAACATATTTTGTTAGCGAAAAGAAGTAGGCCTAAAATTAAAACCAGAAATACCTGAAAATCACATTGTATCTTACGAAAATAAGGGCGAATTTTGGACACTGGTTTCGATTTGGCATTATTTCAGGCTCAGTTTTTTGCTATTCATGATATGATAGAGGATTCTTTGCTATGTTCTGAATAAAATTATGTAAACTGTTAAGACATATAGATACATATTCCAAATGTTTAATGAATACTATTAAATCCCATCAAAATAAAATATAGCAATATTTATTTTCAGATAATCTGATATTTGTCTCCAGATTTCTTCTTTATGTTTCGTGTCTTTATAGCTTTCATCCCGTGTATCATATAAATAGGCCTACGGGTGACATCGTACAAGTACGCAGTTTTTTAACTGCAATTATCAGCCATCTTTCCTCATTTTCAAATAAAATCAATACAATTCATCGCCACCTGTGATATCTTTTTCTACATTCAATCGTCATAAAGAGTATAAATGTGAAACATCTTTGATAAATGTGTCAAGAAAATTCGCTGAGCTACCGATTCCAGCGAGAAACTCGCGCGAGGTTTTTGCCTCGAACGAGAACCTCGTCCAGTGTGTGGACGTCCATTTGAATCCATGTTATCAATTTTTTAATTTTCTCGCAACACATTCCTCGCTGGCGAAAACTCTGCAAGTGTGTCACGGGCCTAAGGAGCAAATTACTGCTTTTTCTCCTTCACTGTATGCAACCTAACCAATATTACAAATTTTTTTCATTAATTAAATGAAATGTTACCACAATATATAGACATTTAAGAATCATTTAATCCAAGCACTAAGCATTATTATTTTAACGTGTTTATTTATGAAAACAAAATACAGTCTGATCCGTTTAGGAAGACATAAAATAAAATGACTAACATTTATAATAGAGGTGCTGTAGAATTAATTTCAGTTCCAATGTGATACTGAAGCACGGGAATTTTGTATCATCATTGTTATCGCATAAGAAACAAAAGAAGTTATTCAGCAACGACCGAATAAACAAAATGGCGTTTACTGCACAACAACGAACGAACTAATTATTAATAGCCAGCAATAGTCATAATAGTCAAGAATGGATGGTAGGGGTGCCAATATAGATTCTCACAGAGCCATTAAACTCAATTTCAAGTTTATATTAGCATCCAGAGGGAAATTATACTTACTTAAAAATGGCTTTCAGAGAACCCGCAGGTTCATTGCCGCCCTCACATAAGCCCACCATTGGTCCCTATCCTGAGCAAGATTAATCCATTCTCTATCATCATATCCCACCTCCCTCAAATCCATTTTAATATTCTCTTCCCATCTACGTCTCAGCCTCCCCAAAGGTCTTTTTCCCTCCGGCCTCCCAACTAACACTCTATATGCATTTCTGGATTCTCCCATACGTGCTACATGGCCTGCCCATCTCAAACATCTGGATTTAATGTTCCTGATTATGTCAGGTGAAGAATACAATGCGTGCAGTTCTGTGTTGTGTAACTTTCTCCATTCTCCTGTAATTTCATCCCTCCTAGTCCCAAATATTTTCCTAAGAACCTTATTCTCAGAAAGCCTCAATCTCTGTTCCTCTCTCAAAGTGGGAGTCCAATTTTCACAACCATACAGAACAACCGGTAATATAACTGTTTTATAAATTGTAACTTTCAGATTTTTTGACAGCAGACTAGATGACAAAAACTTCTCAACCGAATAACAACAGGCATTTCCCATATTTATTCTCTGTTTAATTTCCTCCCTAGTGTTATTTATATTTGTTATTCCAAGATATTTTTTTTCCACCTTTTCAAGGATAAATTCAAATTTTTATATTTCCATTTCGTGCAATATTCTGGTCACGAGACATAATCATATACTTTATCTTTTCGGGATTTACTTCCAAACCTATCGCTTTACTTGCTTCAAGTAAAATTCTCGTGTTTTCCCTAATCGTTTGTGGATTTTCTCCTAACATATTCACGTCATCCGCATAGACAAGCAGCTGATGTAACCCGTTCAATTCCAAACCCTTTGTGTTATCCTGAACTTTCCTAATGGCATATTCTAAAGCAAAGTTAAAAAGTAAAGGTGATAGTGCATCTCCTTGCTATAGCCCGCAGTGAATTGGAAAAGCATCAGATAGAAACTGGTCTATACGGACTCTGCTGTAAGTTTCACTAAGACACATTTTAATTAATCGAACTAGTTTCTTGGGAATACAAAATTCAATAAGAATATTATACAAAACCTCTTTCTTAACTGAGTCATATGTCTTTTTTAAATCTATGAATAACTGATGTACTGTGCCCCTATACTCCCATTTTATTATTATTACAGCTCATTAAAATTGCAAATGTTTATAATAGATCTCTCTGTATAAGTGTGAATCACTACCCATAAAATTGTTAACATCTTTATAGACACGCTGTACAGCAGAGTTAAATAATGGGGTAGTACATAAAACACTTCCACAAAAAATTAATTACCATTTGCTCTTAATTGCTTAAGTCCCTTTTGTAACAGCTGGATCTTTATAAAGCCAGCGCATTAATGAAGTGCTTCCATCGAGAAAAAAATTATTGATAGCAACAGTTATGAATTTAAAAAATTGGAAATGACATTTCAATATCCTTGGCAACCACAGCTTTCATTAGTTCCCATTCTAGTCACCAGAGGGACAAAGGAATGGCATTTACAGATGTAGTATTGTTTGGCCAGCCTTTTCTTCTCTTGGCCAATGTTCGTAATCCACATATCCTTTGTGTTCTCTTTGCCTTTGATGTAATTTTCCCTGGTTACATTCGTTCCATATAGCCTTCGCTTGTGTTCTGTTGATTGTTGCCATGGTAACGCGTCAACATTATTCGCATTCGTGCAAACAGAACGGTTCTGCCTGTGTTATTTCTCCGATAAAGAGAGAAAATGGTGGAAGGCAGAAAAAAAAAAGTCAGCCAGCCATGTGTCAAAAGGATATCTGAAATGTAAAGCAGAATTGATAACCTTTACAAACGGTATTAAAACTGGACACATTTCGACACAAAGGAGGAACGTTACGCAAGATTTGAAGTGCGTGCGTAGAGTTCTGTGTTCCATAAAATAACACATTTCACGGAAGGTATAATCGAGTTGTATTTATCTAAAAATGTTTGCTGTATTATTCTAGACTAAATACTATTATACAATATAACATGACACACTAAAACGTACAAAAATTATACAGTATTGTTTGCTTATTTTGCAATAGCTAGTTGTCTTTCGAAACATGAAATTAACAGTGAAGTCATCCGATGGGCTGATGTTGACGTATACAAATACATATGAAAAAAAAAAACTCTAACTCAATACATATGATCGCGAGACTATTGAAATTATACAGGGTGTCTCAGAAATAAACCAACAAAATTTTCTGGAATTGTCTTTAATTGAAAAAGTATAAAAGCAAAACATTTGAATCTTCTGTCAGATAAACATGATTTGTGATTAGGCAGTGTATTGTACATCATACATTTGTTTTCTACCTGATATCGAACTGTTCAACTAACTTGCCGCAGAATGCGAGAACAGCTCTTCATACACTGTCTAATCATTCTCAGTTAGGTTGAATTTACATAATTTTATCAACAGTAATCTCACTAGACGTTTTGATTTGTCTGTAGTAATGTCATGAGAGGTCTGAGATCTGCCGATAAATCCTCGAGCGAAGCGAGTGGATTTATCTGGGAAATCTCAGACCTTGAGTGACATTTATTAGGACTATTTCGTGAATAAAATAAAAATTTAAATAATATATTCCTAAAATTCGATCACAAAATGTTAATAATCGTATATTAACGAATACTTAACCTATTCAGACATTGTGAAGTTGAAATACTCGTAGATGAATATCAATTATAGCAATAAAGAAATTCGATGTTATTATTCAGTAATGCCAATTGCGAAAAGCGAAATACAGGTTTAACATTGTTAATTACATGTACTGCATTTTTCTCTTATTATTATAACAAATACATTTTCATTATCTGCTGAAATCATAATTTAATTTAACAGTAACAGTGGGGACAGCTATATACCAATGCTTATGTATTCACAGCGAGACACGTCGCTACACAGTGAAGCCATCTCTGTATAGATAGGCCTAATTAAAACACGAATTTTATTACGCCATACGGAAGGCAGTTTGATCAAAGACATTATTACTATGCAAGGTCTTTGAGTTTGATATGCGATGATGTTACATAAATTTGAACGTCTTTAATTGTTTAATTTTAATACAAATGTTATAGGCTACAATTTTTTAGGTTACGTTAGGCCTACCTGTGGAAGCAGGACCAATGTCAGCTGTGCCTTGTTTCGACCGTTACTTACAATCAGTGCTACACGAAAGCATTTTTATAGCTCGACAAACGCATTCTCGCTGTAGTGTGTAACGGAACTAAAGCTGCATCTACACAGTTCAATATTCCAATCGCGTATGCATGCAATCTGGGAAGAATAGAATCAAGTTTAAATCGGTACATTAAATTAAGATGCATGAAGATTTTGTATTTACATGGTGCGCCGTTTTGAACGTGGTCTTCACTGCGTAAATATATTAATTAATATTAAATATCAATCTTGCATTCATTGCTTTAAAGTTGAAAGAAATATTTAACCGTGTAGTTGCATCTTAATGTATTCATGATCATCAATTTACGGGGAAACAGTTGGCGACAACGACTAAACAAAAGAACGACCATTCGATAAATTGATAGCGATAAATCTAGCTGCAGAAATTATCCCAAGTCTGACTGTGATTGGTTGGAATTCAAAATTTCATTACACTTCATTGTTCGAAAATGGAATGACGTCATATAAACGAAATAGTCTAGAGAAAATCAAAACTCGAGTGGGATTTAATTGACTATTACACGATTAGAAGAAAGTATATAAAGATTAGAAGTAACGAAATACTCCAATACAATAAAATATTAATTGACTTACGAAAATACAACTGTCTTCAAATGTATTATTGTACCATCTCAACATTAGAAATATTATGCTAGATGCATTCTAGATGGCAGTAGTGAGCAATGCCTTCTCGTCGAGAAGTTCTCGATCTATTATACACGATGGCAATGTTACTAGTCAAGAAGGCTTTGTTGATTCAGTTTCATTTTTATTAAAATGCAACATTCCACTTCAATTATCCGAATCCCAGTAATCAACGTCACTTGACAGATGATTTTCAATAAATCTTAATATTAAACAATCTCTGATACTGACTATCCATAATATCATATAGCAGAAGCTCTTTTATTTACAAGTCTTAGAAAAGTTTTAATTAACGACGATGACATAAAAATAAACATGAAGAATTTTAAAAGGAATAATATTGACTGTACAATTTCCAAATTTGTGTTAGAAATTGACGTTTTAATTAACGATTTAGATGACATAAAAATAAATTTCAATGAATAATTTTAAAAGGAATAATTATTGAATGTACAATTTCTAAATTTGAATGTGGTTGGTGGTTCAATTGATGTTATATTGCGTAATAGAAGTGGAACTCGTTGATTTAGGCCTACATGGTGTATTCAACTTATTCAGAATTTCCGAATTAATAATTTTAAAACGAATAATTATTGAATGTACAATTTTCAAATTTGAATGTTATTTATCGATAAAATCAAAACCTCTAATGAGATTACTGTTGATAAATTATCTACAGTAGCTTTAATTGGTGATGTAATCTTTTCGTACTTTGATTTTTATTGTAATAGTAATTGTAAATTTAATATTAATTGTAATTTTATTCTTCATATTATAGTTGGAATCTCCTGGTAGAGGGGCAGAGAAGGCCTGAACGGCCTTATCTCTACCAGGTTAAATAAATAAATAGTAAATACATTCCTTGTAATCGTTTTCCTTCCTGAAGTTAAATTCTTTCTCTTAAAACTGTCCTTCCATCTTAGAATATGAACATCGATTCAGTATTCCCAGCAGAATCTTCGTGCAGAGTGCGTTATCTGCCTGGGAGTCCTGAGATCGTTACATTTCTTGGCATTATTTTTCTTGGGTATTGGCAGCAACACTATCTCCGTAAAACCTTCAGGCTATTCGCCTTTCTCATATATTTGTTTGCACTATAATACCATTTTCTTCTTCTCTTCACCCATAGTACTTCCGTAATTCAGTGGGGAAGGCTTTAAAAGGTGTTAAAACCTGTTGGTTTGATGCATGTCTTTGTGTCATATTGTGGACGTTCTATCAGTTGTCCTTGTGTATAACAACATAATAAAGTCTTGGGCGTAATGTACCGTGTCACGGACCTCGTTGTAGAAGGCAGCACATCGAATTGTACGGAAAATATAAATGGGGGCAGATACGAGATTCTTTTGTTTGCACGCAATGCACGAAAACAAGAGAGTCACGCTAGTAAAAAGTACACGCGGCCAAGTGTAATGAGTATTTTAGAAAGAATTGTGTACCGCTTGTCATCTTCTATGACCCAGCGGTAGCGTTTCTACGTAATAATAATAATAATAATAATAATAATAATAATAATAATAATCAATGGGCCTTGGTTCGAATCATTATGAAATGAAGATTCAATTTAATGAAGTTAGTAAAAATACTAATACAGGGACATCATTTTATTTTTACTTCAATATTTATTGTACCTGAGTTTTTGAATGTACTTCACTCCCACCCCTTCTACTAGTAAACTTCCAACCGTTCACGACACAGAGCCGAGGGCGCGTAAGCAGTACTGAGTTAGAAGTATAGTACGTTCCAGAAATATGTTCGCGTTTTCCAGTGACGAAAGAGCTTTCAATATTGAATCATATTCTCGCACAGGTACTGTCGTCCGTTTCCCTACGTCGCATCCCGGTTTCCCCACCTGCTTCTGTTCGTCCCTCTGTAAAGTCTAGTAGCTGGGCTATCTTAGCTCTTTTCTGAAAACATTAATTTCTGTTAGGAATTGGACGTCTACGTACTATTATACAACTGTTTAAAATAACTTAAATAAGAGGGGCTCGTAGAGTAATTAACTGTCACGTGATCCCCCCCCTTTCTACGACCCTGCGACAAAACCACTTGAACGGACAGTGGATAGCATTTCTGAGTAATTTTATCTTTTCTGATCGGCCAGAAGTGTTTTTATTTATTTTTATTTTATTTGGTTATTTTACGACGCTTTATCAACATCTAGGTTATTTAGCGTCTGAATGAAATGAAGGTCATAATGCCGGTGAAATGAGTCCGGGGTCCACCACCGAAAGTTACCCAGCATTTGCTCATACTGGGTTGAGGGAAAACCCCGGAAAAAACCTCAACCAGGTAACATGCCCCGACCGGGATTCGAACCCGGGCCACCTGGTTTCGCGGCCAGACGCGCTGACCGTTACTCCACAGGTGTGGACACCAGAAGTGAAGATTGAATTTACAGTACGTAAGGTACTCTTTTATAAACTAGGTACAGAATTATTTCAACATGAGTTACTCGTACGAAGGACGAAACTGGTAATTGGAATTAGGTACAATAGTCTATAGTGTGATAATATGCACAAAAGAACTGAAGCCTGTATCGAAATGAACGGCCACCATTTTCAAAAATGTGTTTAAATATCCATATTATGATTATTTTTCAATTTAGATTAATTCTCTATATTGTACGATAATGTGCTGTAACAGTACAATATACACTGCATAATTAATACGTCCGAATGGATAGCTCAATTCGTGAGTAAAAAACACTAAGTGTTAATACAGTACTGTATTTTGATTAAACAAAAACCTAATGAAAATTATCAAACTCAAAATTGCGATATTTCCTAGTTTACATAAATGGATGAACTACTTTTCTTCCCTCCTATACCTAGTAAAGTGATTTGTTTGTATTTACGCCAATATCATCGAACTCCAGTCGTAGAAGGGGTAGCAAACGGTGTTTTCTGTTTCAATCGTTAATAGAAAGGTATAGCCAGATTATTATTGAAAATGTTAGTAAAAATAAAATGATCTCCCTGTATCTAAGTGTAAATACAGGGTGATTCCGAGGTGGTGTTACAAAACTTCAGGGATGATGGCGAAGGGAACATGTATCAATTTGAGATAAGGAATCCTGGTCCGGAAATGACTGAGTCGAAAGTTACAAGCAAAAATAGTTTTGTGGAAATGAAGTAATTTTATTCCACTGTACACCTTATTTATAACAGAGATTGAGGGTTTTTGAGAATAAGGTTTTTAGGAAAATATTTGGGGCTAAGAGGGATGAAGTTACAGGAGAATGGAGAAAGTTACACAACACAGAGCTGCACACATTGTATTCTTCAACTGACATAATTAGGAACATTAAATCCAGACGTTTGAGATGGACAGGACATGTAGCACGTATGTGCGAATCCAGAAATGAATATAGAGTGTTAGTTGGGAGGTCGGAGGGCAAAAGACCTTTGGGGAGGCCGAGACGTAGATGGGAAGATAATATTAAAATGGATTTGAGGGAGGTAGGATATGATGGTAGAGACTGGATTAGTCTTGCTCAGGATAGGGATCAATGGCGGGCTTATGTGAGGGCGGCAATGAACCTCCGGGTTCCTTAAAAGCCAATAAGTAAGTACACCTTATTTATATGTATTTATCTGTACATCTTACACATATTGTATTCATCTGACGTTGTTTACGTTGTCTACTTACAGTATTCCATTCAGTGCTCTGTCTGAGGGGGGGGGGACAGGAAACTACACTAAAGCAATGCAGATGGCGTAATGTGTAACGGACATAGTCGGTCCTGATATGCACGTCTGTAGACAGCAGTGTATGTGTACAAGTTGCAGTGCCCAGTCGTTCAGTCCTAGTGAAATGGAGGAGTACACGAGAGCGGAATAAGCAGACCTGATTTTCGAATACGGATGAGCCAATGAGAACAGTAGACAAGCTCGCAGATTGTATCGGGACAAGTACCCACGTAGGAGACATACGGCCCATACCATCTTTCCACGGCTGTTCCGGAAGTTAAGGGAAGGAGGGCAGATGGTGTCAAATTACAATTCCATTTCCACACAACTATTTTTGCTCATAACTTTCGACTCGGTCATTTCCGGACCAGGATTCCTTATCTCAAATTGATACATGTTCCCTTCGCCATCATCCCTGAAATTTTGTAACACCACCTCGGAAACACCCTGTATTTACACTTACACCCCTCAGACAGCGCACTGAATGGAATACTGTAAGTAGACAACGTAAACAACGTCAGATCAATACAGTATGTGTAAGATGTACAGAAAAATACACAAATAAGATGTACAGTGGAATAAAATTATTTCATTTCCACACAACTATTTTTGCTCATAACTTTCGACTCAGTCATTTCCGGACCATGGTTCCTTATCTCAAATTGATACATGTGTCCTTCCCCATCATCCCTGAAAGTTTGTAATACCACCTCGGAAACACCCTGTATAGTTAAAGTTTAGTTTTGTTTGAATTTTCTTTACGTAAATGCTAAAAAAATATTTAAGTGTCACGAACCTTGAAAAATAGTGAAAATGTTCATTTTTGTTTTATAGCTTATATTATATGAAATTCCACCGGTATATGAAACATAATATACACTATCCAACTCTAAGCAACTCAGTTTTGGTATCTATCCGCAATATGTAGCTGAAATCTACTAAACATTTCATAGTTGCTTTGAAAAATAGTGGAAGGTTTTATTTTTGTTTTAATTTAATTATATTCTCTGAAATTTCCTGTTTTCAACAGTATAACAAAAATATATCTTACCCATCTCTAAAGAACTAATTTTTTGTAACAGTCCGTAATATGGAACTGAAGTCTACTAAAAAATTTCAAGATCACTTTGAAAAATTAGTGAAAATTTTCATGTTTGGTTTTTTACTGCATTATATTCTCTGAAATTTCCTTTTCAAACAATATAATATGATATATATACACTGCTCACCTCTGAAGAGCTAAGTGTTTGTAACTATCCGTAATATAGAGCTGAAATCTACTAAAAATTTCAAGATCACTTTGAAAAATAGTGAAAATTTTCATTTTTGGTTTTTAACTATATTATAGGCTATTCTCTGAAATTTCAAAATGTAATCCAAAACGCATATTTCACTTCACTTAGTGTGTGCAAAGCAAACAAAAAGCCTAATCTAACATAACCTAACCTGTCAGATATTTGTGTATGCAAAGTATATCGAAAACCTAAACGAACCTAACCTAACACAGATTCGTATATGCAAGGCATACCAAAACCCTAAACTAACCTAACCTAATCTGTCACAGATTCCCGCACTGGAGAACTTAGAAAAATTCAAGTTGGACGTTTCAGTGTCACGTGCTATAGAAAAGCCGATAATAGTTGTGTTATGTTTTTAATTTGCTTTTCATATTTCAATAATATTATTTAAGTTACTTTACCGAAATTAAATGACACGTTTAATATCAGTTCAATTCAAATCCGCCACTGACATATGACAACATAAAAGCAGCCAGAGTAAATCAGTGTTTACCCCCGTTGTGGTAAAAGTGTATAGGGTTAGTTATTCTAGAAACTTCCCTCCGCTTTAAATTTACCTTCCCTAATAATGCCTTAAAATTCAGATTCCCTAGGTATTCTTGTTTATAAACCTATCCGCCACTGATAATGCTTTTGTAATTTTTATTCCTGAACTTTGTTTCCTAAATCATACATAAATATCAGTTTTTTTATTATAAAAAAATATGCAACATCTTTGGTACGAGTCACGGAAAAACATTTGAATCTCTCTTTCTTTTCTCCGAAAAATTGGTGATCTAGGAATGTGCCCTATTGCTCGAAGAAGAGAAGTTTTAAATAAGTTCTTCACCGGAATTAATAATTATCTAGCTGAACTGTGTAGTGCTCGCGAGGCTTAATTACGTTGTAATAACACACATCTACAAACGCTCGTGGCTTGTAACAGCCAGGGGACACGCACTGCATTTCAGTATGATTGACGCTGTGAGGGAAGCAATAACATACAATTCTGCAATCTTGGAAAATAACGGGTCTCTAGCAATTGTGAAACATGAACCTGTTTCCATGGAAATAATAAAAAAAGACGATAGCCCCGTACATTACTATGGATTTGTAATTTAACAAATTGAATGGGTTTTATACATAGGCAAGTCAAACTATAACTGTATCAAGAAAAAAATATACAGGGTGTTTAAAAATACGGGGCATAATTTCAGATATGTATTTCCCACATGTAGACAATCAAAATAGTCCATTACAACATGTGTCCGGAAATGCTTCATTTCCGAGTTATGGCCTACACAACATTGAAATTCACCGGAACGTTTTTCTTTCCGCAGGTCGTTGTCATTACAGAAGATGTTCAAAATGTCCACCTCCTGCTTGAATACAGACCTCACATCGATGTCTCATTGACCTGCGAACACGATCCCAAACTCCAGGAGTATTGCGTATGTCCTCAGAACATGCCACAATTCGATTCCGAAGGGATTCCAAATCAGGCACCGGAGACGAATAAACCAATGATTCTAAATGGCCCCACAAGTAGAAATCGAGAGGGTTAAGATCAGGTGAGCGTGGAGGCCAAGCAATTGGGCCACTTCTACCTATCCATCGATCAGGAAACCTTCGATCCAAGTACCGGCGAGCCGTACGACTGAAGTGTGCAGGAGCGCCATCATGCAAGAAGTGAATGTGTTGACGATTGATCAGTGGAGTGTCTTCTAAAACATGAGGTATGGTGTTTTCCAGGAACGCCCCGTAAGTCTGTTTACAAGTACATGGGGTCCAACTAATCGATCACCAATGATACCGGCCCACATGTTGAGGGAGAACCGCACCTGGTGATGAGATGGAACAGTTGCACGTGGGTTTTCATATGCCCATACATGCTCATTGTGGAAATTTGTTATGCCATCTCGTGTGAACTGTGCTTCATCTGTAAATAATACTAGTTCGGATTTACACCACACTGCTGCAAGAACCACTGACAGAACCTAACTCGTGCAGGGTAATCTGCTGGTGACAGGGCCTGTACACGTTTCAAATGATAAGGATACAATTGATACTCTTTCAACAGTCTCCAGACAGTCGTATGAGGAACATTGACTTGCAACGCTACCTTTCGTGTGCTGATAGAAGGAGTCATGTTCACAGACTCCAGAATCTCCTCCTGTACTTCTGGAGTTGTAGATCTTGGTCGTCCCCTTCCCAAACCAGGAGAGTTAAATTTTCCATACTCGCACAGACGGTAATGGAGACGTACAAGTGTCTTCCGATCTCGACATTGTCGCTGTGGGTACCTCTCCTGGTACAAACGACGAGCCAGCGCAGCATTGCCGTCCGCCTTACCGTACATGAAGTGTATCTCTGCCAGCTCTTGATTTGAATACATGTCGCACAGTCTAACGCCTACATAACACTGAATGTAACCTTCGCCTCGGAATGAACTGTCAGAGTGCCCTCTTAATGTCTCCTTTGACGGCAACGACCTGCGGAAAGAAAAACGTTCCGGTGAATTTCAATGTTGTGAAGGCCATAACTCGGAAATAAAGCATTTCCGGACACATGTTCTAATGAACTATTTTGATTGTCTACATGTAGGAAATACATACCTGAAACTATGCTCCGTATTTTTGAAACACCCTGTATATAGCCTAACTCTGAAAGTTTCTTAATATTTATACAGGGAGTCTCTAAATTAAATTGACACTTTAGGATGGGAAAGATAACCTTTTAAAACATGCTTTTAGTTAAGGAACAAATGGACCACGACGTTGCGTTTCAGTGCAACAAGGTTTTATGTCGTTAATTGGGTGATCTTACAGGACGAAATTAAGGTAATCTGTTATTTGAAAATTAATTAATGAATAATGAACAAATCACTAATGTTGCAGATATTAATTTGACCTGAAAAATACAAAAAAAAAACACAAACAAACTAAAAATTAAAAAGAAAAACACTTAGGTCTAACCTCAGTGTTAATTTTATTAGCAGTCTGAACCCTAAAGTTTGTTGTTCTGATTTAGAGACACCATGTATATTAATGGATGTCACTTGATTAGATAAAAGGAATTGTTTTCGTTGGAGCTGGGAAAGGAACGAAGTGGAAAGAAAGTAAACAGGGCAAGGAGACAGCAATAAAGAAATGAAGTATGGAAGAAAGGAAGATACAAAGTACGTAGAAAATGGCGAATAAGGAAAAGGTACAACGATGAAAAAGGTAAAGGGAAAGATGCAAGGAAGAAAAAGAACTAGGAAAAGGAGAATGGAGGAATATAGGAAGATAAAGTAATAAAAAGTAAAGGAAACAGATTAGAAGAAAGAGACGGAACAAAAAGAAAACAAAACTAGGAAGAGAGGAAGGAAAACAAACAAAATGAAAAAAGGAGGGCAAAGAGAAAAAGGGCAAAGAAAGAAACAAAAAGACAGAGAAAAGAAAGAAACAAAAGAAGCAAGATGGGAGAGAAAAGAAAGAAACAAAAGAAGGAAGAAGGAAGAGAAAAGAAACAAAAGAAGAAAGAGAAAAGAAAGAAACAAAAGAAGGAAGAGGGAAGAGAAAGAAACAAATGAAGGAGGAAGGAAGAGAAAAGAAAGAAACAAAAGAAGGAAGAAGGTAGAGAAAGAAAGAAACAAAAGAAGGAAGAGAAAAGAAAGAAACAAAAGAAGCAAGATGGGAGGAAAAGAAAGAAACAAAAGAAGGAAGAAGGAAGAGAAAAGAAAAAAAAAGAAAAAAAGAAAGAAACAAAAAGAAGGAAGAGAAGATAAAAGAAACAAATGAAGGAGGAAGGAAGAGAAAAGAAAGAAACAAAAGAAGGAAGAAGGTAGAGAAAGAAAGAAACAAAAGAAGGAAGAGAAAAGAAAGAAACAAAAGAAGCAAGATGGGAGAGAAAAGAAAGAAACAAAAGAAGCAAGATGGAAGAGAAAATAAAGAAACAAAAGAAGGAAGAAGGAAGAGAAAAGAAAGAAACAAAAGAAGGAAGAAGGAAGAGAAAATAAAGAAACAAAAGAAGGAAAAGGGACAGAAAAGAAATAAACAAAAGAAGGAAGAAATGAGAAAAAATAAGAGAAGGAATAAATGGGAGGAAAGAAAGAAACAATAAAAATAGGAGAGAAAAGAAAGAAACACAAAATGAAACCAGAAGTAAAAAAAAGAAGGAAAGAAAAAAACAAAAGGAGGAACGGAGGTAGAAAATGCAGGGGAAGGGAAACAAAACAAGAAAATGGATGAGAAAAGAAACAACAGCATGCTGATAGATTCAAGAAAATTAGAGACAAGATAAAAGAAGGAAGAAAAAGAATAAAGATAAAATAAAAAGATTTTTGAGAGCAAAGCTAGGAAATGAAATGAGTGAAAGAATGAAATGAAATTATGTATTAATTGTGAGAGCAAACACGGTATTAATAGCAGCTATTGTAGTGCCAGACGGAGTGACAGACATCTTGATATAATCGAGTAGAAGGCAGCGCGTCCCGCGGGCACTACAGCGCCGTGGATTGCTCTCTCGTAGAAAAGACATTACTCTGGGCCTCGGGCAAGCTTTTCTTTTGTTTTGCTTCAGTCTTTTATTTTTCCGTCGACTCGGACACAGGGTTCATTCTCCGAAGCACAAACGGTAACCAGGGCAACCCCAGACCATAGTGATATTACAAAACAAATGACAAGATTGTTTGGTATCAGGAATGTGGGCAGATATTAATTTCATATAGCAATCAAAACAATTGGTGGGGAATATGGCCAGTGGGATATATTGTAAGTTGTATAAACTGTAAACCAACGGGATAAGTTAGTCTTTTTTTTTTAATTCTTGAGACTTTCTTTTCTTTTATAAGATGATACACAAAGAAGGATTGAAGTTAAAAAGTTAAATGTAATTATGTGGTAATATAACCAACATAAAAATATTTTGTACGAGATCGTGCGTATTTGCTTGCTTTCCGCACAAAACCAATCCGCGGTAAGTCTAAAATTCCACATTCAGTATTCCCAACCTAACACACATAACAATTTCCCTCTTCTTACCGCTTAAGTGACATATTGATTTTACTGCTTTAGGCTTTTAACATATTATTTTTAGAGACGTTCAATATACTAATAATTATAAATTGTAAACTTACCACTGCAATTTCACCTAAATTGTACTGTTAATTATTGTTTTTAAATATTTGCAAAAATTAAGTAAACTCTAAATCATTACATAACCTTACCGTTTGTTTTAAGTTCGCATTTATATACTGGGGAAAAAAAAGACAGACGTATATCACTGCCTGCTGGAGTATAGTAAACACAGAAAACATTTTAAAGCAACAATGTTGAAGACAGATATTTTTGTTTTCCAAGTTTGCCGTCATTGAACAGAAACCAAGATGGAGATTTCATTGTAACTAATTAGAAATTCCTCTTTCAGGTATGTAATAAACGATCTTCGCACAAAATAATATACGATACACGAGCGGTATGTTTTCTTTCAAGTCTCGGAAATTAAAAAAGCTGAACTACGTTTCGCTTTTTCAAACTTTTCCTCGAACATGAAAACTTCAACATACCGCTCTTGTAACGCATATTACTATTAAAACTTACAAAATTTCTTTAGCAATAGATTTTGCTCTAAATGTAGCCAACAAAAAAAAAAAAAAAATGTACAGAGCTTCCATAGAAAGATCGAATACATTTTCGTTTTCAGCCCTAAATACATTTTCCAGCAATGATTTTCAAAATGACGAAACAATTTTGTAAGTAACAAACGTACAAAAGAGTTATCGATGACGTTTTAATATTGAGAACACCCTGAAGTTAAAAATCAATTTTTGGGCATATTTTTTATTTTAGATTTGGTAGCTTTGATATGCCCTCTGTCGTTGTACGAAAGGATTCAACCCAGTTCCAGTTGTAAATGTGTTAAAAATGAGATTTTTTTAAATGCCTGCATCTTTCATGTATTAGAAACTTGACATTCAGTTCCACACAACTTTTTTAAAAGTTTGAATTCTGATTAATGCAGCAAATATTACCCAATCTTTTGCAAAATTTTACACCTAAATTGTCGTGTTTATACCAGTGACTTCTAGTGAGAGTTTTAAGAAAAGTAAATAATATCAGATTTATGTGTTTTTAAATTAAAAATTTAAGTTAAAATTTAAAATTGTCGAAATTGAAAATTAAATATCTATAATGCATCTTGGAATACAGCCCTTATAGTACCATTTATTGGAAAAAGAAATGATTAGACTGTGAAAATTATAAGCTACTTAAAACTTGTTATAAATTTTATGCCAGAATATTATCAAAGCCCCCATCAACAATAGCGAAAACTATATAACTTTCGCTTTAACGATTAGTGTTTACACGACCGTTGTAAGACTAACTTAGAAGTTAGAACTTACTAAAAAAAAGTTGACGAACGGATATATGAGGAAGATAAACAAAAGAAATCTGACGTCTGTGTTTATGTTTATAGTACAGTATGATATAAAAATATTAAAAAATATATAATCTAATAAAAATTGGGTTCCCATAAAAACAATTTTACCTTTAAATAGCCTTCACAATCTTCACTAAATCACTAATATAATTATTTTCTCCTTCAAATGAAGGAACGTTTATTCAAATTGTATTCTTTTCGACAATTAGCTGGAATGTTAAACATACTGTAAAATATATCGTTAATAACATTTAAAACTAACGGTTAGCGCGTCTGGCCGCGAAACCAGGTGGCCCGGGTTCGATTCCCGGTCGGGGCAAGTTACCTGGTTGAGGTTTTTTCCGGGGTTTTCCCTCAACCCAATATTGGGTAACTTTCGGTGCTGGACATTATCACATTCATCTCATTCAGACGCTAAATAACCTAAGCTGTTGATAAATCGTCGTAAAATAACCTACTAAAATAAAAATAAAATAATTAAAACTAGCTCAGTCGGAAGAGGCGCTTGCCTTCTGATTCGGAGCTGCGCTCGAACATGGGTTCAATTCCAGCTTGGGTAGGTTATCTGGTTGGATTTTTTCCGAGGTTTTCTGAAACGGTAAGGCAAATGTCAGGTAATCTATTGGTCTCATCTACGCCAATTACTATCTGGCTATCACCAATTCCATCGACTCTATATAACCTAGTAGTTGATACAGCGTCGTTAAATAACCAACTAAAAGAAACACTTAAAACTCTTCAAGACTTTATAATACACAAACCTAAAAAATATCAGTATTTATGGCAAATTCAGATAAATTTAACAACAGTTAATTGCAGGCTGTTTTTAATTTTGAAACGAAATTTTCAATTTCAATACCCAGTTGACAGAAAGCGCAATATCTAGCGAGAAAAACACTTGAAATATTTTTATTATCGTTGGTGAGTGTGTTATAAAGTCTTGCCTCTAAATACCTCGACAGCGTTTTGTTTTATTTTGACGAGGTGGCTTTGCTCGTTGTTGCCAAGGCCTTCTGTACCTCTCCAGCAAAGCATGTCAATCTGGTAATTTACTTTATTACAATATTTGATTCTCGACTCGACGGCGCAATAGCAGAGTTCTTTATTTTCAGAGCGGTCCGACTCGTGGTGATAACATGCAGATCAATTTCAGAGGCATACATATTCATTGTGCAAAAGCCCCAAGTGGAGGGAATATCTCGAGCATGTAACACTCAATTATCATACATTTTGACCGATGTCACCATCCGAGCTGAGGGTTTTAGCGACAGAAGCCGGTGGTGGTTATCGCCACTTTGATTATAATGAGTGACATAGCAGACTCATGTAAATGTATGTGGAGAGGTGTAATATAAAACTTATCACATTTCAGAACTCTGAGATATATTTGCCTTCAGGGGAATAATGTATTAAGGAAAGTTTGCCATTCGTTGCAATCCTATAGTTTACAAATGACTAACTCACGTGATAGTAGTAGTAGCAGTAGCAGCAGCAGTAGTTTTATTTTGCGTGGCAGAGTTAAGGCCATGAGGCAAACACTCAACCAGGTTTCAATAATATACATGAAATAAAAAAATTAGATGACAAAAGAAAATACCTTAGAAATTACATAAAATATAGTGGAAAATTACAATAGACAAGATCAGTTACATAATAGGCTATAAAATTAGTCAAGATCGGTTACATAATATATAAAATAAAGTATTATTGATATTATTTATTAATAGTTCAAAAGTACATAAACTTAATCTTAAAACTGATACATTCACAAATAATGATAATACACAATATTTACTCAATTTAATAACAAATTTTCTATCATATAATTATTCAACTTATGTGGTTTAACTTACACTTACTTCTGGTTTTAGTGCAAGTTTTCACCCTATCGCATTTATTTTTTACACATTCAAAACTTGTTTACATGCTAAGATAGAAATTCTCTCTCTCTTTTTTTCTATAATAAACAAGTGTATATAAATCGTCCTTGCTGCTATATTCATCTAATTATCTTTTACCACAGTCATATTTATATTTAAATTTCAGTTCCTCGTTTACACAATACTTAACTATTTCATGTAATAAATATCGCATAGAGGTTAGCAGATGCAGACAATATGTGAACAAACAGAATAGGTGTATCAGTACATTCTATGTGAATATGTAGGGCAGTGTCCAACCTCGTGCTTACGCTTGTCAGCAAAATCCTCGACGTAACCTTATTACAGCTGTCAGCTTACTTGTTTAAACACATTATTTGTCAAACTAATTACATAAAATAAAGTAGAAAATTACACATAATCAAAATCAGTTACATAACATAAGGGGAATATACACACTCACACACACACACACACAATTTATAAGACCTAAAATGCTCGAGATAAATTCGACGATTAATTCACTTCAGATATACTATACAGTTATTATATTTATAGGAGAATACATGTGAGTTACAAGACATAAAAGTTGATTAGCAAAGTCGTACTAAATGGCATAGAAATACAAATGATTAAGTAATATATCAAGATAATAAAGAAAAGAGAAAAAAGAAGAGAGAGAGAGAGAAAAAAATAACAAGTTGGTCATTTAAGACTATTTAGAAACTTCCGCAAGAGTCTAGTTCTGTTCATTAAAAACATTTCTAAGTACAGTGTGCTTAAAAGATTTTAGACTCGACTACTCCTGATTTCCTGTGACAAGGAATTCCAGGAACGAGCTGTGTGTATTGTGAAGGGAGCAGAGTAGAGAGATGTTTGATGGAATGGATAGGCGGAGTATTAACAATAGAAGACAAACAAAAGAATCAAGGACAGAAATATGATGTGGGTTGTAAAACAGTTCCATAAAAAATATCTCTTATAAGTTAGATCTTATTTATCAAACCGTACGCAACGTCAGTGTTGAATGTGGAGTTCCTCAAGGTTCCATTTTGGGACCACTCCTGTTCTTGATTAGGTGAATGACCTTCCAGAAAATATTAGTTGTGAATCTGTATTATTTACAGATGAATCAACTTTTATTAATCATATTCTGATATGAAAACTTTGAGTTCAATAATGTAAAATTCATATAATACTGCAGTAAATTGGTTTCTGAATGGTTTCAGTCTAAATTTAAATAAAACTCGAAATATAATATTTTCATTAAAAATATATCGAACGCCGAAACTCAGTCACAGGTGAAATTGTTAGGACTTGCATTGGATTCTAAACTAGCATGGGATGAGCATATTAATTTGTTAAGCACAGGGACATCATTTTATTTTTACTAACATTTCTAGTATTAGCCTGGTTATACCTTTTGATTAACGGTTGAGAACCGGAAACACCGTTTGCTACCCCTTCCAAGACTGAAGTTCGATGATACTGGCGTAAAATACAAACAAATCACTCTACTAGGTATAGGAGGGAAGAAAAGTAGTTCATCCATTTATGTAAACTAGGAAATATCGCGATTTTGAGTTTGATAATTTTCATTAGGTTTTTGTTTAATCAAAATACAGTACAGTATTAACAATGAGTGTTTTTACTCACGAACTGAGCTATCCATTCGACGTATTCATTATGCAGTGTATATTAAACTGTCTACAGCACATTAGCGAATGAAGTTAAATTGAAAAATAATCATAATATGGATAGTTAAACTCATTTTGAAAATGGTGGCCGTTCATTTCGATACAGGCTTCAGTTCTTTTGTGCATATTATCGCACTATAGACTATTGTACCTAATTCCAATTACCAGTTTCGTCCTTCGTATCAGTAACTCATGTTGAAATAATTCTGTACCTACTCTATAAAATAGTACCTTACGTACTGTAAATTCAATCTTCACTTCTGCCCGATCCGAAAAGATAAAATTACTCAGACATGCTATCTACTGTCCATCCAAGTGGTTTTGTCGCAGGTTCGTAGAAAGGGGGGAAATCACGTGACAGTTAATTATTTAACGAGGCCCTTCTATTTAAGTTATTTTAAACAGCTGTATAATATTACGTAGACGCCCAATTCCTAACAGAAATTAATGTTTTCAGAAAAGAGATAAGACAGCCCAGCCACTAGCCTTTACAAAGGGGCGAGCAGAAGCGGATGGGGGAAACCGGGTTGCGGCGTAGTCAAACTGACGACAAAATATGATTCAGTATTGAAAGCTCTTTCGTCACTGGAAAACGCGAACGTATTTCTGAAACGTACTATACTCGCTCAGTACTGTTTACTATGACCGTAAGGCGACTTTGACTGCATACGCGGCCTTGGTTCTGTGTGAAGGACGGTTGGAAGTTTACTAGCAGAGGGGGTGGGAGTGAAGTACATTCAAAAACTCAGGTACAATAAAAATTGAAGTAAAAATAAAATGATGTCCCTGTATATATTCCAATGTCTAATGAAAATTAATAAAAACCTTAGTATTTATCCCCCTAAAACAGAAGTTCATCACTATAATACAAGGTACAATTATTGTCTTTCAGAACCTAGAGTTAGATTAAGTAAGTCCAAAAAATGGTTCAGTTCTATTGCTATAACATTGTTTAATAAGTTACCACAAAAGGCACATGATGCAAGTCATATACAATTTAAATCTGTTTTGTATAACTGGGAATTGAACGGGTTACATCAGCTTCTTGTCTATGCGGATGACGTGAATATGTTAGGAGAAAATCCACACCGATTAGGGAAAACACGGGAAATTTACTGGAAGCAAGTAAAGTCGGTTTGGAAGTAAATCCCGAAAAGACAAAGTATATGATTATGTCTCGTGACCAGAATATTGTACGAAATGGAAATATAAAAATTGGAGATTTATCCTTCGAAGGGGTGGAAAATTCAAATATCTTGGAGCAACAGTAACAAATATAAATGACACTCGGGAGGAAATTAAACACAGAATAAATATGGGAAATGCGTGTTATTATTCGGTTGAGAAGCTTTTATCATCTAGTCTGCTGTCCAAAAATCTGAAAGTTTGAATCTATAAAACAGTTATATTACCGGTTGTTCTTTATGGTTGTGAAACTTGGACTCTCACTCTGAGAGAGGAACATAGGTTAAAGGTGTTTGAGAATAAGGTGCTTAGGAAAATATTTGGGGCTAAGCGGGATGAAGTTACAGGAGAATGCAGAAAGTTACACAACGCAGAACTGTACGCATTGTATTCTTCACCTGACATAATTAGGAACATTAAATCCAGACGTTTGAGATGGGCAGGGCATGTAACACGTATGGGCTAATCCAGAAATGCATATAGAGTGTTAGTTGGGAGACCGGAGGAAAAGACCTTTGGGGAGGCCGAGACGTAGATGGAAGGATAATATTAAAATTGATTTGAGGGAGGTGGGATATGATGATAGAGACTGGATTAATCTTGTACAGGATAGGGACCAATGGCGGGCTTATGTGAGGGCGGCAATGAATCTTCGGTTCCTTAAAAGCCATTTGTAAGTAAGTAAGTAAGTAAGTTTGTATAACTGGTTAATCAACCATCCATTCTCTAGTAATACCACAGTCTAGTATATACAGTCACGAAGCTTGAGTTGTGAGGGTGCTAGGAACAATAGATTGTGCCGGTACTATTTCGCATTGTCTGTAACGAGGCGATATTAGCGATCCTAGTGGTTAGCTACTATCTATGGATGCATATGTACTACGTATTAAGCTTCGTGACTGTATATACTGGACTGTGGTATTAGTGACTTTCTTGACTCCACTATTCTCATGGCAAGTAATAGGATCCATGTTACTAAATACTATCCCTCTGTCGATGAATCTACCGGTACAAGATAATCGCTAGTTGTACAGCGTTATGAAACAACTCCTTCAAACATGCCTTTGTAAGAAACTACTTTACTTTGTTGTCTGGAAACTTTTGCAGCTCAAATAGACAAGCATGTCTTTGTACGCCTCATTTTCTGGGTGGAGCTCAGAAGTCAATTTTCTCGATCCAATTTGCACTGAACATATTTTAATGCAAGTTTACAAATGATGTCTCTTTGTGTTTCAGATAACGACCCCGGCACCGTTGCTAGGTAAGTTAACAATTCAGTTATTTACTAGGAGCTGTGAAGGCCGAAACAGTTTTTCTTTTCTGATTTTTCTCTCGTTATTCTTGTATATTTTGTTGTTTTCTACTTCTGTTCTTCTTATACAATATAACTTGGTTATAGCGATTTTTGTGCGATACCTCGCTTATAACGTCAAATATTCTGTGGTCCCAACTAATTCCCCATAAGACATATGCTTTTCTACCTTGCTTATACGACAAACGTTATGCGTCTACCTCGCATATAACGTCATTTTCAACCTCAGTTTGGAATACAATTTTCTAAGAACCGAAGTATTTTAAGAAATATTTTGCTGAAATCTAGCAAATCCTTTACTGTTCCCTTCTATCATAGACCTCTGGAATGCAGGCAGATTCCCCATCCTATTGTAACCTGCCCGAATTCATGCGATATTAATGGTACCTGCATGCGGTCAGTTTCGACAGGAAGTTTTCACTAAGTGCACGCATTTTAACGCAGTATGGCCACTAAAAGAAGTGAGTGACGCTTTAGAAGCCATTAGAATTGTGAACATTTCTATGAAGCTAGGAGAGGGAGCAGTGAAATTGCAACTGAAATAATGAACATAGAATTTAATTTAGAAAGTGTATATTGGGCAAGTAGGAGGCAACAGAGTAAAATGACTGATTACTTCACTCCTCAGTAAATAAGTTTGGTGAGTAATGAACGAACTGTTTTTGTGAATACATAAATGTAAAATAAGCCTAATTATGTTTATTATTTTTCATTTTCCACCTCACTAGACTGATAATGTGAATCTCGGTTACTACGACACTCGTTTATAACAACATAAATTTCAAGGTCCCTTGGATGTCGTTATAACCAAGTTCTACTGTATTTGTTGTTCTTCATTTTATCTCTTTATCTTTCTCTATTTATCTTCATTTCCTTTTAGTATTTTGTCCCTCTACTCCTACTTCTCTGCTTTTATCCTTGTCTTTCTATCTCCATTCGTCCTTCTCATTCTACTTTTGTCATTGTACTGCTTTTGCCATTTTCCTTCTACTACTTCAGTCCTTCTAATTTTACTTTAGTAATTGTCTTTTTGCTTTTGGCATTATCTTTTTACTTTTGTCTTTTAACTTCTACTTTCGTCCTTTCCTTCTAATTTTATCTTTTTCCTTCTACTTTTGTCATTTTGTGTCCACTTTTGTCATCCTTTTATTTTTGTCCCTGTGCTTTTACTTTTGTCCATGTTCTTTTACTTTTGTCCTTGTCCTTTTACTTTTGTCCTTGTCCTTTTACTTTGTCCTTGTCCTTTTACTTTTGTCCTTGTCCTTTTACTTTTGTCCTTGTCCTTTTACTTTTGTCCCTTTCCCTTTACGTTTGTCCTTGTGTTTCTTTTGTCCTTTTCCTTCTACTTTTGTCCGTGTCCTTTTACTTTCTGTACCTGTCCTTTTATATTTGTTCTTGTCCTTTGACTTTTGTCCCTTTCCTTTTACGTTTGTCCTTGTATTTCTTTTGTCCTTTTCCTTCTACTTTTGTCACTGTCCTTTTACTTTTGTCCTCGTCCTTTTACTTTCTGTACCTGTCCTTATCCTTTGACTTTTGTCCCTTTCCTTTTACGTTTGTCCTTGTATTTCTTTTGTCCTTTTCCTTCTGCTTTTGTCACTGTCCTTTACTTTTGTCCTCGTCCTTTTACTTTCTGTACCTGTCCTTATCCTTTGACTTTTTCCCTTTCCTTTTACGTTTGTCCATGTCTTTCTTTTGTCCTTTTCCTTCTACTTTTGTCACTGTCCTTTTACTTTTGTCCTCGTCCTTTTACTTTCTGTACCTGTCCTTATCCTTTGACTTTTGTCCCTTTCCTTTTACGTTTGTCCTTGTCTTTATTTTGTCCTTTTCCTTCTACTTTTGTCACTGTCCTTTTACTTTTGCCCTTGTCCTTTTATTTTTGTTCTTGTCCATTTACTTTTATTCTTTCCTTTTACGTTTGTCCTTGGCCTTTTTGTTCTTTTCTTCTACTTTTGTCCTTTCTTCTACTTTTTCTTCTAATTTTGTACTTTTCCTTCTACTTTTGTCCTTTTCTTCTACTTTTTGTCCTTTTCTTCTACTTTTGTCCTTTTCTTCTACTTTTGTCCTTTTCTTCTACTTTTGTCCTTTTCTTCTACTTTTGTCCTTTTCTTCTACTTTTGTCCTTTTCCTTCTGTATTTGTTCCTTTCCTTCTACTTGTCCCTGTCCTACTTGTTTGTCCTTTTCTTCTAATTTTGTCCTTTTCCTTCTACATTAATCTTTTTTTTACTACTGTTGTCCTGGTCCTACTACTGCCAGCCCTACGTTTCTCCTTGTCTTACTTTTGTTCCTATTCTAATACTTTTATGATTGTCCTTTTTCTTTCGCTGCTATCGATATATTTTTTCCTTGTTTTTCTCACATATTTTCCATTCTTTCTGGTCCTTATTCCATTTCCATTCTCGTTCTTGTTCTTTATTTGTTGTAATCATTATTTTAAAGGTTATTTATTTTCGTATAATTCGGCACTTCATTTATATTAGTTCTTGTTAAATCAATATGTAGTTTTACCACTCGATTTTCAGCTGTTTTGCCTTGAAACGTTATATTCCACATCGTATATTCCATATTGCGTATTCCACAAAGTTGTGTCTTTGAAGTTTACCCCACCATATCTACACTCTCACGCAAGAAATCAGTTACACCGCGTAGTGGGGTCCAAGCTATATACGTTTTTGAATTCGTGTGTTTTATCTATGTTGTACCCTCAGCAAATTGCATCGCATTTGTTTCTGTATCGTATGTCATGTCGTATTAATGCGAAGCTTTATCGACACTATAATCTAACTCTGCTGTTTAACTGCTTTTCTTTTGTCCGCTGTTGCTAAGCAACGCAACATGCAAACCATACGTGTTTTGTTATCTCTTGAAAAGAGTAATGTGTTTACAACAATATTATATTTTAGAGATAAAATATGTTTTTGAACATAAAATATATTTTCAAACGTGTATCTGTGCCGTGCAGATAGCATTATTGCGTATGTACATGGTGCAAGCGGTTTTCATCCCACGTGTCAAGTGTATATTTCATTTCTAACAGAAGCGTGAATGTATGTTCAGGACTACAGAGTTTAAATGTGTGAAAACAAATGAACATATCGACAATGCATAGTTGTACAGGGACATCATTTTATTTTTACTTCAATGTTTATTGTACCTGAGTTTTTGAATGTACTTCACTCCCACCCCTTCTACTAAGGAAGTTCCAACTCCACACAGAACCAAGACCGCAGATAGTAAGCAGTACTGAGTTACTGAGTATAGTACGTTCCAGAAATATGTTCGCGTTTTCCAGTGACAAAAGAGCTTTCAATATTGAATCATATTTTCGCACAGGTACTGTCCGTTTGCCTACGTCGCATCCCGATTTCCCCACCTGCTTCTGCTCCCCTCTGTAATAGCTGGGCTGTCTTAGCTCTTTTCTGAAAACATTAATTTCTCTTCTAAATAGTCAGAGGGAATTAAAACTGGATACTTTATTTCCAAATATTTGTATAACCATTAGAATATTCTATACAATTCCTGTGACAGTTGCTGATGCTGAAAGATCATTCAGCAAAATGAAGGAAATAAAAAATGTATTCAGATAAACAATGTGTCAAGAACGACTGAGTAACTTTGGCTCCTTAGACTGGAGAGCGATCTTGCTAGGTCTTTAAATTTTGATGCCATAGTTGATGATTTTGCGTCAATGACGTCAAGGAGAGTTGTTTGTTGATGTTGGACTGCAAGTCAGAAAATACAGGTTCAAGAATAATGTTTTATGAATCTATGTACATATAATTTGAACTGGTAATAGAAATTACGGGAAACGGCTGGACGGATTTTAATAAATGACCCCTCATTTTGAAGCTTGGAGCTCAAAGTTTTTCGGGAAAGTAGTAGTTTTCAGTGAAATGTCAATTTTTAAACATAATTTTCCTATTTTCCAAAATCCATCTGTCGTCAGTTTTGAGAACTAGCTAATATGTCATTCACGGCCGACTTGATATATCCTAAGCTTTTTTGTAAAGGAGAAGCGAAGGGAGCATCAAGTCGGCCGTGTTGCATTTCAGAATAAAACAAAACACATACTACAGTAAACAATATTACACGAAGACCATGATCTGCAAGAATGCTGACATATTTAGAGCTCAAATTAAATTGGTTATTAAAAACGTAACTTACTAAAAATAATTCACAGGTTCGATTCTGTGGTGTGTAATTTTCTGGGTACAGCTGTGTATTGGATATTAAAAACTACAAAACTTGAGGTGGTTTGATGACATTATTACCATTAGAAATGAAATATTATTGTAGTTAATGCCATGATGTGACTATTTTTCATTAATTATACATATTAATGCTATATTGATGATATGAAAGTGAAACGTTTTTGGGTTATATAAGTAGATGTAGGGAACTGAAATTAGATTTTGATTTCTATATTTTACGGAGTGGCGTCTATATAGTATATACAGGGTGTTTAAAAAATACGGGGCATAATTTCAGGTATGTATTTCCCACATGTAGACAATCAAAATAGTTCATTACAACATGTGTCCGGAAATGCTTTATTTCCGAGTTATGGCCTTCACAACATTGAAATTCACCGGAACCATACCTCATGTTTTAGAAGACACTCCACTGATCAATCGTCAACACATTCACTTCTTACATGATGGCGCTTCTGCACACCTCAGTCGTACGGCTCGCCGGTACTTGGATCGAAGGTTTCCTGATCGATGGATAGGTAGAGGTGGCCCACTTGCTTGGCCTCCACGCTCACCTGATCTGAACTCTCTCGATTTGTACTTGTGGGACCATTTAAAATTATTGGTTTATTCGTCTCCGGTGCCTGATTTGGAATCCCTTCGGAATCGAATTGTGGCATGTTCTGAGGACATACGCAATACTCCTGGAGTTTGGGATTGTGTTCGCAGGTCAATGAGACATCGATGTGAGGTCTGTATTCAAGCAGGAAGTGGACATTTTGAACATCTTCTGTAATGACAACGACCTGCGGAAAGAAAAACGTTCCAGTGAATTTCAATGTTGTGAAGGCCATAACTCGGAAATGAAGCATTTCCGGACACATGTTGTAATGAACTATTTTGATTGTCTACATGTGGGAAATACATACCTGAAATTATGCCCCGTATTTTTAAACACCCTGTATAGTATATGTTACTGAAAGTTATAAAACTTACGTAAGATATTAATATTATTAAAAATCAAATATTTTTATAGTTATTAATCAAGTGGGGTTGGGTCTTTTTCATATATTTAATGGCGGTGTGGTGTAGATATTTATATGCGTGGTTCTCTTCAGTATTGGCTCGAGAGAGAGAGTATCTTTCATAGTTATGGAAGCAAATAACTTTCAGAATGTCTGGTATTCTTCAATGAGAATAAATCTGAAAAATGTTTATTTGAATGTCTAATGAACTTAGCTTGCGGCATTTGCTGCACAAACCACTAGTATAATATATTGCGCTAATGTGAAGTTTTGCTAAAAGTTTTCAATGTAATAAAAGTGTATATTTTTAAGTTCGTATCTGTGTATGGGGTTATCTTTTATTTATTTTACAAAAGTTTTCAATGTAATAAAAGTGTATATTTTTAAGTTCGTATCTGTGTATGGGGTTATCTTTTATTTATTTTACAAAAGTTTTCAATGTAATAAAAGTGTATATTGTGGCGTAACCTTAATAACCTGGGTCTAACAAAAGCAAAGCCTCGGGTAGATAACATCAACTTGTCACTCAATAGTCTAAATGAACATTTTGTCACTGCTCCACCTGAACCATTACATAAGCAAGAGACTCTTGAATTTCTCAGATCTTACCCCCAACCTGTGTGGGATAAATTCTTCTTTAAATACATTAACCCGACTGACGTAATGAAGACGCTGCGACGTATGAAATCTAAAGCCCAAGGTATAGACAATATAAATATCACTCTCCTGTATAAAATAATAGATGTGATCCTGCCGACCGTCACACATATATTCAATGCATCTATTATGACTGGGTCCTACCCTCACTCTCGAAAATGGCATTAGTGAAACCTTTACCTAAATCTAACACACATTCTACAGTAAACCAATACAGACCGATATCAATTCTTCCCACTCTTTCAAAAGCATTAGAACATATTGTACATGGACAACTTATGAACTATCTCGACGAACACAAATTCCTTGATGACTATCAATCGGGTTTTAGACATGGACACAGCACTTCTACAGCCCTACTTAAAGTGACTGAGGACATCCGTGAAGCTATGGATAGGGGTGAAGTAACGGCACTAACTCTTCTCGATTTCAGCAATGCCTTTGGTTCTGTTGATATCGACTTGCTTCTTGCAAAGATGAAGGCTTTGCACCTGTCAGACAATACCTTGAGCTGGATGGACTCCTACCTACGTGCCCGCTAACAGTGTGTTTCACTTGATAATCATTTCTCCCAATGGAGATGCACAAAGGCGGGAGTGCCGCAGGGCTTCGTATTAGGACCACTACTTTTCTCTATCTACATTAATGACGTATCAAAGAACTTACAGTATTGCCGATATCACCTCTATGCCGACGACCTACAACTTTACATACATTCCAGACCCAATACGATCAATGAATCGATTGACAAGTTAAATTGTGACCTAGCCACTGTCTCCACTTGGGCGGCCAATTTCGGACTCGCACTTAATCCAAGTAAGACTCAAGCCATAATTATTGGACATAAGCGTTTAGTTAACTCCCTTAATAACAGTAATCTTTCAGTTGTTACCCTTAACAACACGCTAATCCCTTATTCATCTGTCGTAAAAAATCTTGGCTTCTTTTTTGATAATAATCTAAGTTGGAATTTTCAAGTTAAAGAAACGATAAAAAAATCTGTTCCTCCATTCACTGTTTGAGTCGCTTGAGAAACTTCTTGCCCCAGCAACTAAAACTTACCCTAGTGCAAACCCTAGTAACGCCGCACTTCGATTATTGTGACGTTTTGTTAAGTGACCTAAGTTCTGAATTGTCAGTCAAGTTACAGCGAGCTCAGAATATGTGCGTCAGATACGTGTGCAACATCCGACGGTATGATCACATATCACCGTCCTCCGCAAGTCTCTCGTGGCTCCGACTTAAAGAACGTAGAACTTTACACTCTTTGTCTTTACTCTTTCGAATTCTGCACACTTCAACACCAAATTACCTTTCGTCTCGTTTCTCTTATCTATACTCTAACCACGACGTAAATACCAGATCACTTATCTGTGGCACGCTAAGTATACCTCTTCATAGAACATCTTGTTATTCATCATCTTTTACAATATCCACCTCGCGTCAATGGAATTCCTTGTCACAAAGTATTAGGGCTGCAATACAATAAACGCCTTTAAGAACAGCTTAAAAGATAACCTTATCAGCATTTCACTCCAATCTTACTGATTTAAACTATCACCGACTACATTGTTACTTTTTTCTTTAGACATCATCCTGATTGTGCTGTATTTTAATTGTCTCGTAATAATCTCTTTCTATTATCTAATATTATTTGAAATATATTAACATTCTATGGATTTTAGTTTAATTCTGCTACACAGTTTATTTCAGTGTTTAATTAATAGTTCATAGTATTTTGTTGTTTAATTTGTAAATAACTCTTGTATACATGTAACTCTCATCTAAATCAAATTGTTGGATTCTTTGTAAGTTCATGCATATGTATATACACTTTTTGCTGGTTGAGTGGAAGAGAAGGCCTTACGGCCTTAACTCTGCCAGCTAAAATAAATCATTATTATTATTATTATTATTATTATTATTATTATTATTATCATTATTATATTTTTTAAGTTCGTATCTGTGTATGGGGTTATCTTTTATTTATTTTACAAAAGTTTTCAATGTAATAAAAGTGTATATTTTTAAGTTCGTATCTGTGTATGGGGTTATCTTTTATTTATTTTACAAATAATTATTATGGTTACAATAACTGGTAACTTGTAATTGTTACTTTTTTCAACGGGGGTCCGAGTACAGTATTGCATAGGGGCCCATAAATTCTGTCGGCGGCCCTGCCTATTGATATTGTCACAGACGCACAACAGTACTGTTGTTGCCACAAATACTAGGCCCTATTTTACAAAACTATAATATAATACAGTCTGATCCGTTTCGGAAGACATAAAATAAAATTACTGTAAAATTTATATTGAAGATGCTGTAGAATTCATTTCAGTTCCAATGTGATACTGAAGCACGGGAGTTTTGTATCATCATTGTTACCGCATAAGAAACAAAAGAAGTTACTCAGCAACGACCGAATAAACAAAATACTTCTTGAATAGATGGGTATTTTCTGACGAAGCAACCTTCCATGTCAGTGGGTGAGTGAATACCCATAATGCAATCATATGGAGAAACGTTCGTGATTATCTGGACACATTTATGGTCCTGTATGTTGGGATCCTTACAGATTAGAACATATTAAGACACTGGAAAAGATTAAAAAACGGGCTCTCAAGTGTTGTCGTAATAATTCACCATTAAAATGGGACACACTCACGGACCGGAGAACGCGAATTCGATCATGCGCAATGTTCAAAACGTACAGAGGTGAGCCTGCCTGGAGAGAAATAAAAAATAGGTTGCAGCCGCCAAATTACTCTTCAAGGAACGACCACTCATATAAATTGAGGGAAAGAAGACAGAGGACGGACACTGGAAAGTTTTCTTTTCTCAATCGTACTATCAGGGACTGGAATGCTTTACCTGCAGACTTACTAAAGGCTTCACAACCAAAAATGTATTTAAAAATAGGCTTAAAGACTTTACTAATAGACGGTAGTATATTATACACACTACTTAAAGGGTGTAATTGATATATTGTTATTTGAAGTGTTCTATCAGTGAGGAAGTGTGTTGTGTCAGTGAAGTGTGTAGCGTCAGTGAAGTGGCTGTGCAACGTATTTGAACAGTGAAATGGTTAGAAGTGTTAGTGAAATCAGGTAGAGTCATTGCAGTGAGTGAGTTGTCAGCGAAATGAGTGTAGTGCTGAAGGTACTTGTGTAGGATGAACCTGTCACACTCGTGGGTCTTAGTTCGAACTTAGGGTTAAGATACAAATTAGATTTACTTTAAATGTTATTTTAAGTGACCGTGCTTCATTTAATTTAGGATGCTCCTTGTTATTATTATTATCATTATTATTATTATTATTATTATTATCATATTATTATTATTATTATTATTATTATTATTATTATTATCATTAATTATTATTGTTTTTATTAGTTGTGTTCATTATTAATTGTCATTATTGAGTGTAATTGGTTACCACTGCCACCGGGTATATACCCATTTGCAGGTGATAAATACATACATACATACATACATACATACATACATACATACATACATACATACATACATACATACATACATACGGTAACAATTGGTGTGGTTGAGGAGGGCCAATTATGTGGCCTCCAAATTCCCCAGATCTGACATTATCCGATTTCTTTCTCTGGGGTTTCGTGAAGAACGATGTGTGTGCACAGCGAACCAGGGCTATTCATGATCTCAGAGCAAAGATTTTCTCAGCTTTTGACAACTTACCCCTGAGATGTTACCACACATGAAGGAATTAGCCTCAAGATATGAGCTGTGTCGTGTTCGCAATGGTGGGCACGTTCAGTTCAATTTGGACAAAACTCCCATTTTTGTAGAATGCATGTACAAATTATTTAACATTAAGTACCAACAGTTCTCATTTTATCACGTTCATATTTTATACCTTCCCAAACGGATCACCCTGTGTATTAAAAATTATAAATGAAAGTTATTGTAAAGCACGGACGTCTTTGACGTCTTGTCAACCCAGTTGAGGTACTGTATGTAGATATAAAAGGGAATAATTGATCTGGATCTGCTACAGTTCCTACATAGCTCAGTTGGCGCGTTGAGCCAAAGGTCTCGGGTTCGATACCCGGCCTCGGAACAATTTTTCCCATGAACACGAAAGTGATATTATTATGAGAAATGAATAGATGTAAAATTCTAAATGTCATTTTTATAAATTTTCAAGTTAAATTAGTGTTACAATAAAATCTTAACTTCCATAGGATTTTCTTATCATTATCCTGATTCTGATATGGAGACTTGTATCTTTGTTTGTTTCAAAAACGGATGAAAGTCAATCTTAGTATCAAAAGTGGACAATGTAATTTTTAAGCGTGTTTTAAAGTACTTTAAACTAAATTTTAAGTGGAAATTTGAATTATTTTATTAATACAGTTAACAATAAGACACAAATCGGTATACCTTATACTAGAAGTTCCGGAAAAATAACTAAGGAAGAGACTAGTGAAGTGCTTTCTATGGAGTGTGGCATTGTATGGGGCAGAAACATGGACATTACGACGAAGTGAAGAGAAGTGAATAGAAGCATTTAAAATGTGAATTTGCAGAAGAATGGAACGTGTAAAGTGGACAGACAGAGTAAGAAATGAAGCTGTGCTGGAAAGAGTGGGTGAAGAAAGCATGATACTGAAACTGATCAGAAAGAGGAAAAGGAATTGACTGAGAAGAAACTGCCTTCTGAAGGATGGACTGGAAGGAATGGTGAACGGGAGAAGAGTTCAGGGTATAAGAAGATATCAGATGATGGATGACATTAAGATATATAGATCATATGAAACGACAAAGAGGAAGGCAGAAAATAGGAAAGACTGGAGAAAGCTGGCTTTGCAGTGAAAGACCTGCCCTTGGGCAAAACACGAAATGAATGAATACTAGAAGTTAACATAATGAAACAAAAATAGGCTTCATTAACAGATAATAAAAATGACTTGTCCATCTTTGATACCAAGCTCTTCAAATACTAAAACATTTTTATACAGGGTGATTCACGAGGATTTACCGTCCCTTGCGGAGCTTATTTCCGAAGACATTCTGAGCGAAAAATGTAAAATAAACATTTGTCCTGATCTCAATATTTTCAGAATTACACTAATTTGAAGTTGTTTGTAAAATACCACTATTCTTTAGTTTCAAAAGTAAAAGAATGTTACAGATAAAGAATGAACTATTCATTAGTATCATTTCTTTAATTAGCGAGTATTCTGGAGCTAAAAATATGTAGTGAATTCCATAATTGCTTCGTACAGATTTTTTTTTTCGGTTTTTAACTACAAAATTACATTTTCTTAAGCATTTATTACAGGGTAATTCCATAATTATGTCAACCAAATTTCCATTTTCTCAAAGTGGTTCTAGACAATTCTTGAATGCTATACCAGAGACTTTAATGTCTATATTTTATGAAATCAAAAATAATTGGCCGTATTTTTGCATAAATCATATGCTGGCAGCACTGTGAACTGAAGATGTTTGGAAGTGAAGACATATGAAAAGGATGATCCACTTCATGTAAAATTCCTTCGGCATGAGAGGAAGTAAAAATTGGTGATGAGGCTGATATTGACAAAGACCAGGTTATAAAAATTCTACCAGAGCCACAATTTGATAATAGGCTTAAACTTTTTCAACATATCTAGTTTGATAATGATGTTCTTTAATTTTGCATGTAATTTTGTAAATCATATTTGGAATATGTAGTGTCTGTCACAGTTCGTATTCTGTCTGTCACGAGAATAGGGCTAAAAATTCATAAATGTTTCAAATGAAAAACTTCTGTAGCATATTAAGGAAGGATATTCTACCTTTCTATGATTATAGTACTAACAAAAGAATTGCTTTTGGAAGATATAGTACATTGTCGGACTTCCCTTTAATTTGTGTTCCTTTTTCTGTCGTGTCTGTCACAACATTACTTGTACTTAGATATCTGTAATAAATAGAGATTGATACTTTTCTTACATGAATTTGTGTACATGCACTTTGTATCTGATATAGTTTAAAAGTCTGCTAAGGTTATGTTGAAGTAGAAATAAATCTTTATATTTTGTAGAGAGTCATTTGTCGTGTCTGTCACAAATGGAATTACCTTTGTTTACAAATCACGTCACTCTTGTAAATTCTTTTTTTTTTTAAGTTAATACTAGAATGTATTTTCCTGTTTGTGATTATGTATTCAGTCTCTATTTTTTTATTACATATATTTTTCTTATTGTTATTTTAAAGTTAATACTGATTGTGTATATGTATTCAATCTCTCTTTTTACTTAATTATGTTTATTATTATTTTTAAGTTCATATTTGTATACCGGTATGTATTTTCTGTATGTGATTTGGTTCTGGTTGAGTGGAAGAGAAGGCCTGATGGCCTTAACTCTGCCAGGGAAAATAAAACTATTATTATTATTATTATTATTATTATTATTATTATTATTATTAGGATGCTTAATTAAACTGTAAAAATCAAGTTCCTAGAGTTGTATTATTTGTAACACTTTTTGTGATAAGTGCATAAGAATGATATAAGTTTTAGCTAAAAATTTAAAAATAAAATCTGTGCAAAACAATTAACGACAGATTTTTAGCTTCAGCCATCCAGTTAAAGAAATGACACTTCTGAATAGTTCATTCTCTATTTGTAATATTTTTTTTACCCTTAAAACTAAAGAAAAACAGGTATTTTACTAACAACTTCAAATTAGTGTAATTATTCTGAAAATATTGAGATTAGGATAAATCTTTATATAGCATTTTCTGCTCTGAATGTCTTCGGAAATAAGCTCCGTAAGTAACTGTAAATCCTCGTGAAACACTCCGTATATATATATATATATATTCAAAGTTTGTTTACGTTTATATTTATAAATTCAAAACAAATTTACGTCAGTACAGTTTTTTTTTTGTTTTATTTTGTAAATAATCTCCCCTTGAGAAGATTAACTCCATATGTAGATGAAATTATTGGGGATCATCAATGTGGTTTTAGGTGTAATAGATCAACTATTGACCAGATATTTTGTATTCGACAGATAATGGAGAAAAAATGGGAGTATAAGGATACAGTACATCAGTTATTCATAGATTTCAAAAAGGCATATGACTCGGTTAAGAGAGAAGTTTTATATGATATTCTTATTGAATTTGGTATTCCCAAGAAACTAGTTCGATTAATTAAAATGTGTCTCAGAGAAACGTACAGCAGAGTTCGTATAGGTCAGTTTCTGTCAGATGCGTTTCCAATTTACTTTGGGCTAAAGCAAGGAGATGCACTATCGCCTTTACTTTTTAACTTTGCTCTAGAGTATGCCATTAGGAAAGTTCAGGATAACAGAGAGGTTTTGGAATTGAACGGGTTACATCAGCTTCTTGTCTATGCGGATGACGTGAATATGTTAGGAGAAAATCCACAAACGATTAGGGAAAACACGGGAATTTTACTGGAAGCAAGTAAAGAGATAGGTTTGGAAGTAAATCCCGAAAAGACAAAGTATATGATTATGTCTCGTGACCAGAATATTGTACGAAATGGAAATATAAAAATTGGAAATTTATCTTTTGAAGAGTTGGAGAAGTTCAAATATCTTGGAGCAACAGTAACAAATATAAATGATACTCGGGAGGAAATTAAACACAGAATAAATATGGGAAATGCCTGTTATTATTCGGTCGAGAAACTTTTATCATCTAGTCTGCTGTCGAAAAATCTGAAAGTTAGAATTTATAAAACAGTTATATTACCGGTTGTTCTGTATGGTTGTGAAACTTGGACTCTCACTTTGAGAGAGGAACAGAGACTACGGGTGTTTGAGAATAAGATTCTTAGGAAAATATTTGGAGCTAAGAGGGATGAAGTTACAGGAGAATGGAGAAAGTTACACAACACAGAACTGCACACATTGTATTCTTCACCTGACATAATTAGGAACATTAAATCCAGACGCTTGAGATGGGCAGGGCATGTAGCACGTATGGGCGAATCCAGAAATGCATATAAAGTGTTAGTTGGGAGACCGGAGGGAAAAAGACCTTTAGGGAGGCCGAGACGTAGATGGAAGATAATATTAAATTGGATTTGAGGGAGGTGGTATATGATGATAGATAATGGATTAATTTTGCTCAGGATAGGGACCAATGGCGGGCTTATGTGAGGGCGGCAATGAACCTACGAGTTCCTTAAAAGCCAGTAAGTAAGTAAATAATCTCCCCACCCTCACCCCTTTACACGACCCCCACTTTGGGAATCACTGTGATACACTATTACTGCTGGTACTCGAACACTGGCCCTACAGCTGTTTCTACTCCACGTTCGCCTTGTGGAGCAACTTGTGGTGTAGCGACCTGCCCCACTCAAACCTGTTCCAGCGAGCCGCTGTTATTATTTCATGAACCCGAAACATCTCAGTTACAAGTTAGAAGGAAATGGGCGTCAGAATGGCATTCCAAGTGCCTAACCTGCGTGCTTTATCTCGCGTGTTCATGACCTCCAGTAGAGCGCATCTAGAAGTGAGAGGTGTTTGGTGGCCTAGAAAATCTACTATTTTCGGCAATACAGATTTACCTAGGGTCCACACAGCCTAGAACCCACCCTCTAGTAACCTTAATTTACGCAAAGGAATAGGGGTGAATTCATTTTCACTCGTAATTTTCAACACAGGGGCAGGTCTTTCACTGCAAACCCAGCATCCTCCAATCTTTCCTATTTTCTACCTTCCTCTTTGTCTCCGCATATGATCCATATATCTTAATGTTGTCTATCATCTGATATATTTTTCTACCCCGAACTCTTCTCCCTTTCACCATTCCTTCAGTATTCAGTTTCTTCTCAGTCAGTGACCCAACCAATTCCTTTTCTCTTCCTGATCAGTTTCAACATTATTCTTTCTTCACCCACTCTTTCCAACACAGCTTCATTTCTTATTCTGTCTGTCTATTTCACACGTTCCATTCTTCTGCATATCCACATTTCAAATGCTTCTATTCACTTCGTCGTAATGTCCATAAAATGCACACTTCACACAAAGCACTTCACTAGTCTCTTCTTTAGATCTTTCTTCAGAGGTCCGCAGAAGATGCTCCTTTTTATATTAAAAGCTTCCTTTGCCATTGCTATCCTCCTTTTGACTTCCTGGCAGCAGATCATGTTACTGCTTAAGTATTTGAAGCTGTCCACTTGCTCTACTGCCTCATTTAGAATTCGCACGTTTACCTTCTTTGTTTTTCTTTCTATAACCATGGTCTTTGTCTTATTTCCATTTTGTCTTCATCCAGCTAGCATGTGCCTTAATATCGCCTCTTCTGCTAACAATGCCATATCAGCAAATCTTATGCACTTTATTCTTCTTCCTCCTACTAACACCACTCCCATGCATTTTAAAAACAATATCTCCCAGACTTGGTGAATTAGACAACGTTTTTTTCTTTTAATCAGATATGAAAAAGAAGTAATATCTTTTCTTTCTCATATCTCATAAAGTCTTTGACGTCAAGTGAGTTTCTTCATTTCTTCAATATACCATGTGGTTTTCTGGATATAACACATATGGATTTAACATTATGTATAAAAGCAATTAAGAAATAACATAATGGGTGGGCCATGCTTAGAAATTAGTAGGCTTTGACAATTTATAAAACAAGAGAACATCACATTTATGGTTGCTAAGTGAAAGTCTGATGTTCTCTCTTTCATGAATTGTCAAAGCCTTCTAAACATGGCCCACTGATTAAGTTATTTTTTCATTGTTTTTATACATAGGTTTCTTATGATAATGTTCATGTATATACCATTCGTGATTGTTATTGTGAGCAAGGTTGAGATTGTAAGGAAATTTTGGATTTGAAATAAATGTTTGATTTTTTTAATTCAGTCTCCATACTTACTGGCTTTAAGGAACCCGGAGGTTCATTGCCGCCCTTACATAAGCCCGCCATTGGTCCCTATCCTGAGCAAGATTAATCCATTCTCTATCATCATATCCCACCTCCCTCAAATCCTTTTTAATATTATCCTCCCATCTACATCTCGGCCTTCCCAAAGATATTTTTCCCTCCGGCCTCCCAACTAACACTCTATCAGTCTTTATACTCCCCGCATTTAAATTAACAAGGCGTAGCCTTCTCGTTAACTACTTCATAATCGCTTCATCATTCCATGAGGCCTAGTCTCCAGACAACAATGCAATTGATAGTCGAAACGATTCACACATCAATATGACGCCAATGAATTGTTTCAAATTGTCATGAATAATAATGTCATGGGGGGGAAGGAACTGGTCACCCTACTCCTTTATCTCCTGGCCTACTTGTCTCATAAGTGGTGCCTTGTTGGTCTCAATTGTGAGGTTCCGACCTGTCTTTTGACAGTTGATTAAACAATAATAATGTTATTACAGGAAATTGGATTCATTTGGAAATTAATACCACATTTTAATACTTTACAATTATTATTGAAATGTGTAACATTAATTATTTCTGCCTATATAGCACTCACATTTTATTAATAACCCACATTTGTACGAATAAAAATGTAAGCATCAAAATTTATTTTATTTGTCTATCTATCTATCTATCTATCTCTATCTATCTATCTATCTATCTATCTATCTATCTATCTGTCTGTCTGTCTGTCTGTCTGTCTGTCTGTCTGTCTGTCTGTCTGTCTATCTGTCTATCTATCTATCTATCTATCTATCTATCTATCTGTCTATCTATCTATCTATCTATCTATCTATCTCTGTTCTGTCTGTCTATCTGTCTATCTATCTGTCCTATCTATCGTATCTATCTATCTATCTATCTATCTATCCGTCTATCTCTATCTATCTATCTATCTATCTATCTATCTATCTATCCATCCATCTATCATCTATCATCTGTCTGTCATCCATCTGTCTGTCATCCATCTGTCTGTCTGTCCATCCATCTATCTATCTGTCTATCTATCTATCTATCTATCTATCTATCTATCTATCTATCTATCTATCTATCTATCTCTCTGTCTATCTATCTATCTATCTATCTATCTATCTATCTATCTATCTATCTATCTATCTATCTATCTATCTATCTATCTATCTATCTATCTATCTATCTATCTATCTATCTATCTATCTATCTATCTATCTATCTATCTATCCATCCATCCATCTATCTATCTATCTATCTATCTATCTATCTATCTATCTATCTATCTATCTATCTATCTATCTATCTATCTATCTATCTATCTATCTATCTATCTATCTATCTATCTATCTATCTCTATCTATCTATCTATCTATCTATCTATCTATCTATCTATCTATATCTATCTATCTATCTATCTATCTATCTATCTATCTATCTATCTATCTATCTATCTATCTATCTATCTATCTATCTATCTATCTATCTATCTATCTATCTATCATCTTTATTGTTTGATCTATTCTATCTATCTATCTATATATTGTTTGATATATATATATATAGACGACACGACATGCTAGAAGACTGGGGGGTTTATTTCACGAAATGTGCAATGCACATAACCCCTAAAGATGTGAAACAAATGAGGATAGATTCGCTAAAACAATAAGTATAGGTTGCGCATTCCATTTGATTAGTGTTGTAGCAGAAGCTTAACATAGGCCATGAATAAAGAAATGAAATGTTTCAACTATCGAATACATTACAGGTGTATCGACACAATTCCCATAAGGAGCAATGCTGTAATTTTTCTTGCAATGTTTTTCTAGAGTAATAGACAGAAAATCGTTTCACGTGAAAAATAAGTTATAGTAGACCTACTCTGGAATTCCTCTCCCGATTTCCCGTATCTTGAGGCAGGTTTTTCGGCCTGCAAAGTATTGCACAGTACCCTTGTTGGATGATGAACACCCTGTACAGCGCTCTGACGGAGAGAGCCCCAGGGCTTGGATAGGAATAACAAAATTGTATCATGTAGGGCAAATCTGAAGGTGGTGTTGGAGGTGATACTGTCATCCAATTTCCCTCAGGAAGTTCTGCGTGGGATGAATGTGTAACGAAAACAGCAGCACGTCGAAAGCAAAACAAGTGACGATCAAGGAGTAACATTCATTTCGCAGCTGTTTCTCGGGGAGTGTATCTTGGCAACGGTTGCCTATCAACCGTGCTAATGTAATATTTATAGAATAGTTTTATCACAGTTTAGCGTTTTTTTTCACAAATATTTCTGGAAAGTTTTATGTAAATGTGGGAAGGATTTTTTTAATTGGGTTACTTTACGACGCTGTATCAACATCGCAGGTTTATTTAGCGTCTGAATGAAATGGTGATAATGCCGGTGAAATGAGTCCGGGGTCCAACACAAAGTTACCTAGCATTTGCTCGTCGAGTATTGGGTTGAGAAAAGACCCGGAAAAAACCTCAACCAGGTAACTTGCCCCGACCGGGATTCGAATACGGGCCACCTGGTTTCGCGGTCAGACGCGCTAACCGTTATCCACAGGTGTTAAAGGCTGATTTTTGTAACAGTGGTAAAGGAATTCCGGAAAACCATTTTTTGGGCACACAGTAATTTCCTTGATGACGAAATAAAACTGATCGTAATATAAATTCTCTGGTTCACTAACTGAAGATCTATGAAATTAAATAACGTAATTGTTAGGTATCTGGGAGGAAATTAAACGCAGAATAAATATGGGAAATGCCTGTTATTATTCGGTTGAGAAGCTTTTGTCATCTAATCTGCTGTCAAAAAATCTGAAAGTTAGAATTTATAAAACAGTTATATTACCGGTTGTTCTTTATGGTTGTGAAACTTGGACTCTTACTTTGAGAGAGGAACAGAGGTTAAGGATGTTTGAGAATAAGCTGCTTAGGAAAATATTTGGGGCTAAGAGGGATGAAGTTACAGGAGAATGGACAAAGTTACACAACGCAGAACTGCATGCATTGTATTCTTCACCTGACATAATTAGGAACATTAAATCTTGACGTTTGAGATGGGCAGGGCATGTAGCACGTATGGGCGAATCCAGAAATGCATATAGAGTGTTAGTTGGGAGGCCGGAGGAAAAAGACCTTTAGGGAGGCTGAGACGTAATGGGAAGATAATATTAAAATGGATTTGAGGGAGGTGGGATATGATGGTAGGCACTGGATTAATCTTGCTCAGGTTAGGGACCAATGGCGGGCTTATGTGAGGGCGGCAATGAACCTCCGGGTTTCTTAAAAGCCAGTAAGTAAGTAAGTAATTGTTAGGTACTCCACATGCCTTTATTATAATTTTCTTCATTCCAATCCTGGAATCGAAACCAAGTACTTCGGATTTCTAGTCATAAACTCCACCTTTTGACTTTTATATCTGAAGAACTTTGTTAAAATAAGGAGGAAACTTCTAAGGTTGCTGTGCTATGAGAAATCTATTCTTAGAACCAATTCTTGGAAGTTAACTATGCAGCCTGTAAGAAGTATAATGCAACCCGGCGTACAAAGACGTAACCAGGTTGAGTTTACAGCACCCCTGCGGCGGTTTCTGAAAGCAATCAGGTTCAAGTTTTATAGCTAGGCCTACGGCACTTCCAGACACACTGGGGGCGTTCTGTAAGCTCACCTGTGTGCCTTTGAACCTACGACGACATTTTAATTGTTTAAGACTTTGTGCGTTAAACAGTGAAACGTAACCCCGTCGTGGCGCGGTGTGGAGTTATTTTCTTTAACGCAATTTTGCCTTTTGGTACTGAATATTTAAGTGCAGTTACTCCCAACTAACACTCTATAGGTACAATATACTTAACTTTATTTCAACCGGTAATTATGTATGGAATTATAGGATGGGATAGCTTATTTAAATCCAATTTTAATCCACTTTATTTATTACAGAAGAAAATAATTTAAATATGTCTTCATATACCTATTGATTTTGCATCTCAGAAGTTTTTTTTAAAATAAGACAAATTTATTATATTATATTAATAAAAGTTCATACATAAAAATCGAAATAATTTTGAATTGTATTCTCATAGTTATGAAACAAAAGGTATGAATTCTTTAAGATTGTTTGAACCAAAATGCAACAGTGTTACAGTATTTAATCATAGTAGTAATTTAGGCCCAAGAATATATAACAAATTTATATTTAAATATCCTAATCTTCTCAATTCTAATAGTTCTAGTATTAATTTTAAAAAGTTACGTATGGAGTTTATAAAAATTGAAAAACTGTAAATTTAAATTTATATATTCTTATTGTATAGTAGACATAAGACATTGTATTATATACAACTTAATTTCAATTCAGGAATCCGCCCCTGAGCACGAGGTCTACTCTTTCAGGGGCGAGCTAAAGGTTTTTGTTTATTTATATTTTATGTTACAATTATTAGGAAAATAAATAAATAAAAAATATTCATATCTGGATTCGCCCATACTGCTACATGCCTTGCCCATCTCAAACGTCTGGATTTAATGTTCCTAATTATGTCAGGTGAAGAATACAATGCGTGCAGTTCTGTGTTGTGTAACTTTCTCCATTCTCCTGTAACTCCATCCCTCTTAGCCCCAAATATGTTCCTAAGAACCTTATTCTTAAACACCCTTAACCTATGTCTCTCTCTCAAAGTGAGAGTCCAAGTTTCACAACCATACAGAACAACCGGTAATATAACTGTTTTATAAATTCTAACTTTCAGATTTTTTGACAGCAGACTAGATGATAAAAACTTCTCAACCGAATAATAACAGGCATTTCCCATATTTATTCTGCGTTTAATTTTTTCCCGAGTGTTATTTATATTTTTTTACTGTTGCTTCAAGGTTTTTTAAATTTTTTTAACTCTTCAAAGTATAAATTTCCAATTTTTATATTTCCATTTCGTACAATATTCTGGTCACGAGACATAATCACATAGTGTGTCTTTTCGGGATTTACTTCCAAACCTATCTATTTACTTTCCGTGTTTTCCCTAATCGTTTGTGTATTTTCTCCTAACATATTCACGTCATCCGCATAAACAAGCAGCTGATGTAACCCGTTCAATTCCAAACCCTCTCTGTTATCCTGAACTTTCCTAATGACATATTCTAGAGCAAAGTTAAAAAGTAAAGGTGATAGTGCATCTCCCTGCTTTAGCCCGTAGTGAATTGGAAAAGCATCAGATAGAAACTGGCCTATACGGACTCTGCTGTACGTTTCACTGAGATACGTTTTAATTAATCGAACTAATTTCTTGGGAATACCAAATTCAATAAGAATATTACATAAAACTTCTCTCATTCTGTATAAACTTTATTCAGGAAGAAATTGATACATTAACTGGATCTTTCATGACCTAAATATTACGTGTGACACAAATAAGTAACAAATTTTGACATTCTTATTTACATTTCAGCCCTTATTATTCTTAAGTTATATCTATAGTACTCATTGTAAAAGATTTAGATTTCAACTTTTTCTATCAGGTTTGTTGATTATATGACAGGTTTAGACGGTCATGACATTGTGATCTTATAGTATTTCCAACTTGAAATATTTATTTAATGTAAATTTGTGCTATCGTAGAAAAACATTGTTTCACACACATTCGTAAAGTTATCTTTTTGTCCCTTGGGTGTTGAGAACCTTCACGAATCTGTGTCATAACTATTATTTCAAAATATATCACAAAAATTCATTTTATTTCAAAACTAGCCGTACCCGCGCTCCGCTGCACCTGTTAGAAATAAATATAAAGTAATTACATAATTAAAATAGGACGTTTGATCCAGGAACATTCGTGTTTGATAGAAGGATAAATCGTTTAATATGTTACTTAATTTCAATTGCATTTAAATAATTAAAATGCGATCATTTTGGTCCAGAGACACTCATTTGGTGCAATGACAATTCCTTTAACATGTTTCTTAATTGTTATTACATGCAACCATAGTTTAATGAAGATTAACATATCATTTAGTTTTAATGTGTAAACTTTATATTACTTGCTATATGTTTCAGAAGTTACTGTAATAACATTGTAGAATTATGTCCATCTAGAGAAACTACACTTTCCAATGGTGAAATAATAATTAAACAATTAATTAGCTTCCGAAAATACTTCATACAAACATAGAAACATTCTCTTAGGCTGTGTTTAATAGCTTTCGATTGTTGTTGTCCATTTGTTTTTATTTCAGTACAGCGCCTTAGATGGCGTTGTTACTGTAATTTTTAAAACTCATTTATCTCATTAAATATCAGTCCTATTAAAATTTTTGTATAGAATAAAACTTATCGGAAATTATTTTTAAAGAAACGTTTGTTATGTAATATTTTTCATGAAAATCAATAATAAGCGAGATATTTCGATTTATTTAATTCAGGCCCCCTTATAACCCTCCATGAATGCCATATAGCCTAAAATCTAAGTTACAAAGAAACTTAATTTATATTGCAATTTTCATATAAATCGGTTCAGCCATTATCGCGTGAAAAGGTAACAAACATCCAGACCGACAGACATACAAACAAAAATTTCAAAAAAGCGATTTTCGGTTTCAGGGTGGTTAAATATACATGTTAACACCAATTATTTTTGGAAAATCGAAAATTACCAGAAAAATTTTGGCTACAGATTTATTATTAGTATAGATGCTGCAGTTTACACGGAAGTTTCGATATAAAGTCATTAAGCTTGGAGTAACCAGGCATATCTTGTATATTGGATATCCACCTGACCTTTGGCGCAGCTCTAGCTAGATATGGCTGTGCTTTGTCCACATATGAATTGATTCCAGCAGGAGGGGGCAGTATCCCCGGAGCGCTGTGTACGTAACAATAGTAGTTTTTGTGTGACTGCTTTCCCGGAATTTAATCTGGTGGAAATGTTGAAAGTTTGTGCGGAGTCAACAGCAGTACATAATGGTTGGTATGACAACGGCTGTAACATCGCATGGTCATCGACTTCGATATCGCGATCTTTCTCGTACCGCATTCATTTTAATGGTCTGGGGCTGAAGTATCAGAAGAATTCGTTGCTACGGTGAGATTCTGACTGAGATGCAGCATATCGCTAACTTAGTATAACTGCCATTGCTTGTTTATTTTAATGACAAAAAAATCCCATGAAGTTACACAATAAGATGCGGTACGTAGTGAGGAAAGAACTTCAGTAATTGATAAAGAGAAACGAAGCTGGTAAGAGAAGATGTTAACCCTTAAATTCACAAAGTATCCTATAAGATACAACAGGTTAATAGGCTATAAGCTATAATTTTAATATAACAATAGAAAAAAAAATTGGTAGGAAAATTAAATTTAACCAAAATTTCACAATACTATAATATTGTACAACATATAAAATCTGGACATTGCGATAGTTGTTTTCTTTACAGTCCGACACCGTTTAATAAACTAGTGTGAGAAATGAAATTTTGCCATTTGGTTAAGGATGGACTTATTTTATTATTTCGAAGGAGATAAGGATGGACTTATTGTTGATAAAGATGAAGATGATAAGGATGGTCTTACTGTTGATGACGATGAAGATGATGAGGATGGACTTATTGTTGATGAAGATGAAGATGATAAGGATGGTCTTACTGTTGATGACAATGAAGATGATGAGGATGGACTTATTGTTGATGAAGATGAAGATAAGGATGGACATATTGTTGATGACGATGAAGATGATGAGGATGGACTTATTGTTGATGAAGATGAAGATAAGGATGGACTTATTGTTGATGACGATGAAGATGGACTTATTGTTGATGAAGATGATAAGGATGGTCTTACTGTTGATGACGATGAAGATGATGAGGATGGACTTATTGTTGATGAAGATGATAAGGATGGTCTTACTGTTGATGACGATGAAGATGATAAAGATGGACTTATTGTTGATGACGATGAAGATAATAAAGATGGACTTATTGTTGATGAAGATGAAGATGATAAAAATGGACTTAATGTTGATGAAGATGAAGATGATATGGATGGACTTATTGTTGATGAAGATAAAGATGATAACAATGGACTTATTGTTTGATGAAGATGATAAGGATGGACTTATTGTTGATGACGATGAAGATGATAAAGATGGACTTATTGTTGATGACGATGAAGATGGTAAAGATGGACTTATTGTTGATGACGATGAAGATGGTAAAGATGAACTTATTGTTGATGACGATGAATATAAATAAACAAGTAAATAAATAATTAAGTAAATAAGTATACAAGAAATAAATAAATAAATTAATTAATTATAAATAAATAAGTAAAGAAATAAATAAGTAATCAAGTGAGCAAGTATACTAATAAATAAGTAAAGAAATAAAGAATTGAATAAGTAAGCAAGCAAATATACAGATAATAAATAAAGAAGTAAATAAATAGATAAATAAATAAATAAGGACATAAATAAGTAAATGGCACATATACAAATGATAAATGAAATAAAAATAAATGGATAAATAAATAAATAAAGATATAAGTAAATGGACATATACAAATAATAAATAAAGAAGTAAATAAATAAATGGGACATAAATAAGTAAACAAGCACATATACAAATGATAAATAAAGAAGTAAATAAATAGATAAATAAATAAATAAGGACATAAATAAGTAAACAAGCACATATACAAATAATAAATAAAGAAGTAAATAAATAAATGAGGACATAAATAAAGATAAACAATTGTTTATACAAATGATAAATAAAGAAGTAAATAAAGATAAATAAATAAATAAGGACATAAATAAGTAAACAAGCACATATACAAATAATAAATAAAAGAAGTAAATAAATAATGAGGACATAAATAAATAAACAGACATAATAAATGATAAATAAAGAAGTAAATAAATAGATAAATAAATAAATAAGGACATAAATAAGTAAACAAGCACATATACAAATAATAAATAAAGAAATAAATAAATGACATAAATAAATAAACAAGCACATAAAATAATAAATAAAGCAAGTAAATAAATAAATGAATAAGTAAATAAATAAATAAATAAATAAATAAATAAATAGGAAATAATAAGTAAAAGAAATATACAGATAATAAACAAAGAAGTAAATAAATAAATAAAAATAAATAAATAAGGACATAAATAAGTAAACAAGCACATATACAAATAATAAATAAAGCAGTAAATAAATAAATGAATAAGTAAATAAATAAATAAATAAATAAATAAATGAAAATGAATAAGTAAGCAAGGAAATATACAGATAATAAATAAAGAAGTAAATAAATAAATAAATAAATAAATAAATAAATAAGTAAACAAGCACATATACAAATAATAAATAAAGAAGTAAATAAATAGATAAATAAATAAATAAATAAATAAGGAAATAAATAAGTAAACAAGCACATATACAAATAATAAATAAAGAAGTAAATAAATAAATAAATAAATAAATAAATAAATAAATAAATAAATAAATAAATAAATAAATAAATTTGTGAAGAAATATATACGTACCGTAAAATAATAAGTAAATATAAATAATAAATTAGTAAATAAACAAATAAACAAATATCAAATAATAAATAAATAAGTAAATAAAGAAATGGCGATGACATTGAACCTACGAAATGTTGTGATGGTGGTGGCTATAGTATTACATAAAATCCGCCTCAACACCGTTCTTTTTTTCAGTACAAATCTCGTCTAGACATGACGGCATATTAATCTCGACGCCGCCGAGGGGTTGGTTGATAACGGCCCACAAAGCCAGGCGTGTGGGTGACGACATTTTTATTCCGGCTGCTCGTGCCAAATTACGCATGAAGGGTCCAGCGCCTGCACGCAAGGACACCGCCAGATATTTTATTTCATCACTAAATTTGTTATTTTTATACAGCTGCGTGCTTTTTACACTCCGCGGAGTTCTCAAAGGAGCGCCGATTGCTGGGCGGGTTTTGAAGCCGGAGGCTCTATTTCAGACACCGCTGATTCGCAAGTAGAGAATTTATGGTAGATAAAGACGGTGTGTCCACGCCTGTGGAGTAACGGTCTGCGCGTCTGACTGCGAAACCAGGTGGCCCGGGTTCGAATCCCGGTTGGGACAAGTTACCTGGTTGAGGTTTTTTCCGGGGTTTTCCCTCAACCCAATACGAGCAAATGCTGGGTAACTTTCGGTGCTGGACCCCGGACTCATTTCACCGGCATTATCACATTCATTTCATTCAGACGCTAAATAACCTAGATGTTGATACAGCGTCGTAAAATAACCCAATAAAATAAAATAATAAAGACGGTGTTGGGGGGGGGGTAATTTTCCATGCAAATAAACTCCTGTTTTATTAACTTCATAATTTATCTGTAATATGGTACTACTTTAAACTAATTGTGTTTAATAAATTTTAAATACTCTAATTCAATTGATCGGTGGGTTGGAAGGTAGGTAGCTACGTGAATGGATGGAAGGATAGATGAATCCATTTCACTGATACTATAGAACAAGTTTAACTAACACTACAGAACACATTTCACTGACATTATGAAACACATTCTACTGACACTATAAATCACATATCACTGACATTTTAAAACACATTCCACTCACATAAATCACATTTCTCTGACACTATAGAACACATTTCACTGACACTATTAAAAACATTTCACTGGCACTATAGAACACATTTCACTGATACTATAGAATACATTCCACGACACTATAGAACACATTTCCCAGACACTATGGAACACATTCCACTGACATTATAGAACACATTCCACTGACATTATAGAACACATTTCACTGACACTGTAGAACACATTTCACTGATAGTATAAATCACATTTCACTCACACTATGGAACACATTCCACTGACATTATAGAACACATTTCACTGACACTGTAGAACACATTTCACTGATGGTATAAATCACATTTCACTCACACTATGGAACACATTCCACTGACATAAATAGAACACATTTCACTGATAGTATAAATAAAATTTAACTGACACTATAGAACACATTCCACTGACATTATAGAACACATTTCACTGACACTGTGGAACGCATTTCACTGACACTATAGCACTTTTCACTGATACTATAGAACACGTTTCACTGACACTAAAGAACACATTTCACTGACACTACATAACACATTTCACTGACACTATGGGACACATTCCACTGACATTATAGAACACATTCCACTGACACTATGGAACACGTTTCACTGACACTATATAACACATACCACTGACACTATGGAACGCATTTCACTGACACTATATAACACATACCACTGACACTATGGAACGCATTTCACTGACACTATAGAACACATTTCACTTACAGTATGGAACACATTTCACTGACACCATACTGACACAATACTGACACTTTAGAACACATTTCACTGACACATTGTATCATGTGACACTATATAACACATTTCACTGTCACTATAGAACACATTTCACTGTTACCATAAACTATCACTGTTCGAAACTATTCACTGTCACTTTAAACCACAAATTCACTGACACCACACGCGTCAAATAAACAATAGCACTCTTATTTATCCGTGGAATCTTATTTATGAACTATATTAATCTGCAGTTACCAGCCTAAGACCCTCTTACAAGTAGCAGTAGCAGCAGCAGATTATTAATTGTCAATATTGAGTGTAATTAGTTATCACTGCCACGAGTATTTAGCCATTTGCAGTGTGAATAAATACATACTTACAAAATCACATTTTTCAATGAAATCATCGACAAAGTAGGTCTGCTAAATGATACCCGTTATGTTCTCTGTGTAGGTACTAAGGCAGAATTTTTGATCTGTATAGTATGCAGATCATTTTTAGGTTGAACACCCTGTAGCGCGCTCTGACGGAGATAGCCCCGGGCTTGGATGGGAATAACAAAATTGTATCATGTGAGGCAAATCTGAAGGTGAAGTTGGAGATGATACTGTCATCCAATTTCCCTCAGGAAATGCAGTGTTGCTACCGTGGGATGAATACAGATCATCCCTCAAGTTGGTGCCAATGCTTACGACAACATGGCGCCATATCAGCGAGCAACCTGGAATCCTGCTACTTGGACAGCTGTGTAACTTCAGCTTTTCATTTGTAAGAAATATAAAGAAGTGGTATTACGAAAGTGAAAAAATCACTTGGCAATTTTTCACGCAAAGATGCATTTTAACATTTTCACATCGAAGAGTGGCCTCCAGCATGATTTCTTGCCTTTGTCTGTACATGGATAATCTAGATATTACTACTGCACCGGATTCAAATGAACATACGCACATACAGGGTGTTTCATTTGAACTTTCAGATGCCTATCTCAAAAGCAACGCTTTTGTAATAATAAAATTTTGAACAAACAATACAAACATACATAGTGTTCTGGCCAAGGGCAAGTCTTTCACTGCAAATCCAACACTCTCCAGTCTTTTCTATTTTCTGCCTTTCTCTTAGTCTCCGCATATGATTCATATATCTTAATGTCTATCATCTGATATCTTGTTCTGACCCGAACTCTTCTCCCGTTCACCATTCCTTCCAGTGCATCCTTCAGTAGGCAGTTTCTTCTCAACCAGTGACCCACCCAATTCCTTACTTCTCTTCATGTTCAGTTTCAACATCATTCTTTCTTCACCCACTCTTTCCAACACAAATTTCTTATTCTGTCTGTCCATTTCACACTCTTCACTCTTCTCCATATCCACATTTTTCAAATGTTTCTATTCGTTTTTCTTCATTTCGTCGTAATGTCCATGTTTCTGCCCCGTACAATGCCATACTTATCATAAACACTTCAGTAGTCTCTTTTTTAGTACTTTTCCAGAGATACGTAAAAGATGCTCCTTTTTCTATTAAAAGCTTTCTTTTCCATTGCTATCCTCTTGATTTCCTGGCAGCAGGCCTAGTATTCTTCATGATTATCTGACATTTGCCTTACTGTTGGGGAAAACCTCGGAAAAACCCAACTATTTGTACTTATTTTTATAAATTTTACAAGGCCTACTCGTTACTTGGGCGGCCGGGTAGCTCAGTTGGTAGAGCAGCTGGCTACGGACTGGAAGGTCCGGGGTTCGATCCCAGGTGGTGACAGGATTTTTTCTCGTTGCCAAACTTTCAGAATGGCCCCGAGGTTCACTCAGCCTCCTATAAAATTGAGTACCGGGTCTTTCCCGGGGGTAAAAGGCGGTCAGAGCATGGTGCCGACCACACCACCTCATTCTAGTGCCGAGGTCATGGAAAGCATGGGGCTCTACCTCTATGCCCCCCAAGTGCCTTCATTGCATGTTACGGGGATACCTTTACCTTTTACTCGTTACTTACTTATTTACTTACTTTACTTTACTTACTTACTCACTTACTTCCTTACTTACTTACTTGCTTGCTTTTAAGGAACCCGGAAGTTCATTGCCGCCCTCACATAAGCCCGCCATTGGTCCCTATCCTGAGCAAGATTAATCCAGCCTCTATCATCATATCCCACCGTCCTCAAATACATTTTAATATTATCCTCCCACCTGCGTCTCGGCCTCCCCAAAGGTCTTTTTCCCTCCGGCCTCCCAACTAACACTCTATATGCATTTCTGAATTCGCCCATACGTGCTACATGCCCTGCCTATCTCAAACGTCTCGATTTAATGTTCCTAATTATGTCAGGTGAAGAATACAATGCGTGCAGTTCTGCGTTGTGTAACTTTCTCCATTCTCCTGTAACTTCATCCCTCTTAGCTCCAAATATTTTCCTAAGAGCCTTATTCTCAAACACCCTTAACCTCTGTTCTTCTCTCAAAGTGAGAGTCCAAGTTCCACAACCATACAGAACAACCGGTAATATAACTGTTTTATAAATTCTAACTTTCAGATTTTTTGACAGCAGACTGGATGATAAAAGCGTCTCAACCGGATAATAACAGGCATTTCCCATATTTATTCTGCGTTTAATTTCCTCCCGAGTATCATTTATAAAATAAAAATAATATAATATAATAATATATAATATAAAAATTGGAAATTTATCCTTTGAAGAGGTGGAAAAATTCAAATACCTGGGAGGAGTAGTAACAAGGCCTACTCGTATTTAACAAAATTGAAAAACATTAGTACCTTAAAATATTTTGTCTTAGATTGTGTACCTTTCACATAGGTTAAATTCGCTGTTAAACTTGTTCAAATAATTGCTAGTCCTAACTTTTGATATATTCCTACATAGGCAATGGGAATATAATCGGTAAAACGAATGTTTAAGTTTGTATGGAAGGTAAACAAAAGAAATTTGACTGACAATAAGATGCAATAATTTCAAGGAAAAATTGTTCCGGAGCCGTGTGGATACAAAGGAAAAATTGTGACGGTGTCGTGTATAGTTCCTGGGGTAGCTCAGTCGGAAGAGCGCTCGCGCGCTAAGGAAGGGTCCCGGGATCGATACCCGGCGCCGGAACAATTTTTCCTTGAAATTATTGAAACCTGCTTTACAGGGAGTTACTACCTGAAAGCCAGATTAGTATAATAAGATAAAATCATATAAATGACAGACTTTAGATCTTCCGTAATTCACTTTTAATTTTATGGTTCTACTTAAATGTCTTTTGAAGATCTACAATGTCACGACCCCAGTTCAAGAACTTATTGTGTTATAAGCTACTTTTTAGCCTTCGGACGTAAATAAGTGTTATGTGGAACATATTTGACTTACAGCAGAAGGAACACAGATGGTATCGTTTGACGTCAATTACTGAAATCAGACAGTTAGCTTTGTTTATGGGAAGATTGCGTTCGTTCTTAAGTTGGAACTCTTCGTAGCGATGTGATCTAACCAAACAAGCTTACACATATGGACGGTGTTCGTGCCCCAAGCTTAGAACGATATCAAACCCTCTCTACCGTTTTGTCCCTTTGCACTTAGATTTTCCGGAAATAATTATTTTACACGATAAATTTAATTCTGCTACTTTTCAAATACAAAATTATAAATTGCACATTTTATGAACGTCTCGTGAGAAAGGCCTGATGTTGACATCAACTATACAGGGTGTTGAAAAAAAAAATTTAATATTTTGAGATGTAATATTCATGAAAGCAAGAAAACTAAGTGTAATAAACATGGTCCTAAAATTTAGTATCTTCCAGGATATGAGTACTTGTTTATCATCATCATCATAGCAGATGTTCAGCGTAGTTTTCATGCATTGTAAAGCAACCTTCTGCCTTAAGTTTCAGGGATTCACACCTGGTTAACGTTTTGTTTACTAAATTTCCGATGTGATGCTGTATATCTACCCAATAAAACACAAGCAACGAACTCACTTTAGAAGATATGTTGTTCATATAATACCAATTTCAAAGTCTATGTTTGTTACAAAATTTAATTTTATTGCCCATGTTTATATAATATATATATATATTATATATATATATATATATATATATATATATATATACACTGTATACAGGGTGTTTCAAAATAAGATAATTTCAGGTATGTATTTCCCATGTAGACAATCAAAATAGTTCATTACAACATGTGTCCGTAAATGCTTCATTTCAGTTATAACCTTCACAACATTGAAATTCACCGGAAAGTTTTTCTTTCCGCAGGTCGTTGTCAAAGGAGACATTAAGAGGGCACTCTGACAGTTCATTCCGAGGTGAAGGTTACATTCAGTGTTGTGTAGGCGTTAGACTGTGCGACATATATTCAAATCAAGAGCTGGCAGAGATACACTTCATGTACGGTAAGGCGGACGGCAATGCTGCGCTGGCTCGTCGTTTGTACCAGGAGTACCCACAGCGACAATGTCCAGATCGGAACACATTTGTACGTCTCCATTACCGTCTGTGCGAGTATGGAAAATTTAACTCTCCTGGTTTGGGAAGGGAACGACCAAGATCTACAACTCCAGAAGTACAGGAGGAGATTCTGGAGGCTGTGAACATGACTCCTTCTATCAGCACACGAAGGGTAGCGTTGCAAGTCAATGTTCCTCATACGACTGTCTGGAGACTGTTGAAAGAGTATCAATTGTATCCTTATCATTTGCAACGTGTACAGGCCCTGTCACCAGCAGATTACCCTGCACGAGTTAGGTTCTGTCAGTGGTTCTTGCAGCAGTGTGGTGTAAATCCGAACTTTCCTGCCTTAGTATTATTTACAGATGAAGCACAGTTCACACGAGATGGGATAACAAATTTCCACAATCAGCATGTATGGGCGTATGAAAACCCACGTGCAACTGTTCCACCTCATCACCAGGTGCGGTTCTCCCTCAACATGTGGGCCGGTATCATTGGTGATCAATTAGTTGGACCCCATGTACTTGTAAACAGACTTGTTGGGCAGGCGTACACAAACTTCCTGGAAAACACCATAACTCATGTTTTAGAAGACACTCCACTGATCAATCGTCAACACATTCACTTCTTGCATGATGGCGCTCCTGCACACTTCAGTCGTACGGCTCGCCGGTACTTGGATCAGGTTTCCTGATCGATGGATAGGTAGAAGTGGCCCAATTGCATCCACGCTCACCTGATCTAAACCCTCTCGATTTCTACTTGTGGGGCCATTTAAAATCATTGGTTTATTCGTCTCCGGTGCCTGATTTGGAATCCCTTCGGAATCGAATTGTGGCATGTTCTGAGGACATACGCAATAGTCCTGGAGTTTGGGATCGTGTTCGCAGGTCAATGAGACATCGATGTGAGGTCTGTATTCAAGCAGGAGGTGGACATTTTGAACATCTTCTGTAATGACAACGACCTGCGGAAAGAAAAACGTTCCGGTGAATTTCAATGTTGTGAAGGCCATAACTCGGAAATGAAGCATTTCCGGACACATGTTGTAATGGACTATTTTGATTGTCTACATGTGGGAAATACATACCTGAAATTATGCCCCGTATTTTTAAACACTCTGTATATATATGTATATATATGTGTGTATATATATACACACATATATATAATATAAAAGTGTAAATATGATGACACGACAAGGAGAAGAAAACAGTAACATGATCATGCAGCGTAAGCGGATTCCTAATCTACATACGATGGCGGTAAGGTTAGCTCACTCCAGAAAGAATGCTGGCAATAACGGAACAAGAAACGCGGGCGCTAGAAAAAAGGCGAGTGGGGATAAAAAGAGAAACCAAGATTCAGGAAATGATAGGGAAGGAAGTAGTGGAAAGAATAAGGGTGCAAGTGTAAGTGGAAATCTAGTAGGTGAAAGTGAAAGCGTGGGAGGGGAAATAAAAGAGGAATAGAAGAAGAAATAAATAGAAAGACAGACAGAAATAAGGCAGAGACGAACAGTGAAGAAAGGTCAGAACCTGCGATAGCTGAGGATATAGCAGAGATATTTGATACGTTTAAAAAAATGTGGATATGATCAAAAAGTGCAAATAAAGTGAAACTGGAAAAGATCGAGAAGTATAGGGGAGAGAGAAAGTGTATAAGCAAATGTGTAGAATAAAATATAAGTAGGCTATTTATAGGAAGTGAGAATAGTGACAATGGATTAAGTGTAAGCAGAATAGTGAGAAAGTGAAAGTGGGCGTAAATAGGAGTGAGAGAAAATAGTGAGAAAGGGTTAAGAGAAGTGAACAAGTGACAGCATAAAATTAGTACTAACATTTGAACGTTGGAACAGTAAATGAATGTAAGAGAAAGATAGGAGAAAAGGTCAAAGAACAAATAGGACAAATAATTCAGTATGATAAATTTATAGAGACTATTTCGTTTATATGACGTCATTCCATTTTCGACCAATGAAGTGTAATGAAATTTTGAATTCCAACCAATCACAGCCAGATTTTACGATAATTTTTGCAGCTAGATTTATCGCTATCAATTTATCGCATGGTCGTTCTTTTGTTTAGTCGTTGTCGCCAACTGTTTTCCCGTGAATTGATGATCATGAATACAGTAAGATGCAACTACACGGTTAAACTTTTCTTTCAACTTTAAAGCAATGAATGCAAGATTGATATTTAATATTAATTAATATATTTATGCAGTGAAGACGACGTTTAAAACGGCGCACCATGTAGACACAAATCTTCATGCATCTTAATTGAACGTACCTTTTAAACTTGATTCTTTCAATATTCTTCCCAGATTGCACGCATACGCGATTGGAATATTGAACTGTGTAGATGCAGCTTTAGTTCCGTTACACACTACAGCTAGAATGCGTTCGTCGAGCTATAAAAAATGCTTTTCTGTAGCACGAGTAACGGTCGAAATAAGACACAGCTGACATTGGTCCTGCTCCCACAGGTAACATGACCTATAAGTAGCCTATAAAATTTGTATTTTGTGAATGAAATGAAACAATTAATTGAAAGTCAGATGTTCAAATTTATGTAACATCATCGCATATCAAACCCAATGACCTTGCATTGTAATAATAAGGTCTTTGATCAAACTGCCTTCCGTATGGCGTAATAAAATTCGTGTTTTAATTAGGCCTATCTATACAGAGATGGCTTCACTGTGTAGCAGCATGTCTCGCTGTGAATACATAAGCATTGGTATATAGCTGTCCCCACCGTTACTGTTAAATTAAATTATGATTTCAGCAGATAATGAAAATGTATTTATGTTTTAATAATAAGACAAAAATGCAGTACATGTAATTAACAATGTTAAACCTGTATTTCGCTTTTCGCAATTGGCATTACTGAATAATAACATCGAATTTTTTTATTGCAGTAATCGATATTCATCTACGAGTATTTCAACTTCACAATGTCTGAATAGGTTAAGTATTCGTTAATAAACAATTACTAACATTTTGTGATCGAATTTTAGGGATATATTTTTACGTTTTTATTTTATTCACGAAATAGTCCTAATAAATCTCAGACCTCTCGTGACATTACTACAGATAAATTGAAATTGAGATTTTAGTGAATAGTAGTTAGAAGATAAGGGGGGTGTGGAAGTAGTATGGAATATTAGATATATTAGGATTAAGGAACAAATAGAGAATAGCAAATGAAATGTAGGAGAAATACTGAAGGGGCGTTTGACCAAATAACAAAAAAGGTACATAGTGTAATTGAGAGTATTTGCGTAGACGTGTACTGTAAATAATGTGTTATTGTAATAATATGTTAATGGTGCACCGGATACAGAAATGTGAGGTACACCATTATATGTAAAGAAGTGCGTAATGTCCTTAATTCCAAGGAGTTATTCTTTGAGGCACTTCAAACAAAAAGGTTTAATGCAATTTTTCTTGTTTTTTGCTTCCTTTTGGAGATAAAAATTGTTTTATATGAAATATCTCAAAGCGTGTTTTGGGAAAGCCATTGATTTAAATCCCAATATGCTCAGTCAATTTAAGAGGACACTGTATTATGATAATGAATTATTGAAATAATTTTAGTTTTTTCCTTTAAATGTGTAGAATTTTGATCCGAAAATGTGTATAATTTTAAAATTCCTTTTCAGAATGAAAATTGCATTTGTTCGGATCAAATTCCTGCACATTTAAAGACAAAACTAAAATTATTTCAATCATTTATTATCATAATACAGTGCCCTCTTAAATTTACTGAGCATATTGGGAATTAATATTGTGTAGTTTTCCAAAAACATGGTATGAAATGTTCCATATAAAACAATTCTTTTCTCGGGAAGGAAGCAAATACGTCAAAATTGTAATAAACTTTTTTGTTTGAAATAGCCTATCTCAAAGAATAATCACTTGAAATTAATAACATTACTTATGGCCCACCCTGTATAATGTATATATGATGCTGAAAAAAAATTAGGCCTATTCATATCTCGGAAAATACTAATTTTAGGATCCATGTTTATTAAACTTTGTTTGTGCAAGATCGTGCGTATTTGCTTGTTTTCCGCACAGAACCAATACGCGGTAAGTGTGAAATACCACATTCAGTATTCCCAACCTAACACACACAACAATTTCCCTCTTCTTAACGCTTAAGCGCGACATTCATTTTACTGCTTTAGGCTTTTAACATATTATTTTTAGAGACGTTTAACATAGTAATAATTATAAATTGGAAACTTACCACTGCAATTTCACCTAAATTGCACTGTTAATTATTGTTTTTAAATATTTGCAAAAATTAAGTAAAGACTACTACTCCACGAACCTTATTGCATTCCTGATACAAGTAACATTAAGGAAGCCGTGAAAAAATCAACAAGATTCCAGATGCCGATGTTATTACTGCAATATGTTATATAAATAATATTGTTAAAATATTAAAATGGAAAAATAAATCATTACATAAGCTTACCGTTTGTTTTAAGTTCGCATTTATAGACTGGGGGGGAAAAAAAAGACAGACGTATATCACGGCCTGCTGGAGTATAGTAAACACAGAAAACATTTTATAGCAACAATGTTGAAGAAAGATATTTTGTTTTCCGAAGTTGCCGTCATTAAAAGAAACCAACATGGAGATTTCATTGCAACTAATTAGAAATTCGTCTTTCAGGTATGTAATAAACGATCTTCGCACAAAATAATGTACGATACACGAGCGGTATGTTTGTTTTCATGTTCTCGGAAATTAAAAAAGCTCAACTACGTTTCGCTTTTTCAATCTTTTCCTCGAACATGAAAACGTCAACATATCGCTCTTGTAACGCATATTACTATTTCCTGTTTTCATGAATACTACCATCTCTCACAATATTGCTCTTCCCAGGTGAACTCTTTAGGGACATGTACAGCTCCTGGATATAGGACCAAGACACATCCGAAGGACAGTAATAGTGCCAGAACCTTTCCTCCCTCCCGTCCCGGCTTCATATCGCGTCAATCGAAGTCGTCTGCATCATTAGACAAGAATGATTAGAAGCGAGTGCGGTCTGTTTTGTACAAGTAAACGATGACTAGCTGGCCGGCCTCCAGTGGTTCTGCTGCCCAGCGGGTGCTCGCCGATAAGGCAGATCGCCACACTATCGGCCTGACCACGTCTTCATAGAGGATTAATTGTTATTGTCACAGCGGGTTATCTAGACATACGACGACGGGCGATGAGAAATTTATACGGACGTCAAGATCAGCCCTGATGGTCGTCGGAAGTTCCCTTTTTCCATGGCACTCAGCTTTATCATATTTTCACGTTCCCTCTGCTTTTCTTGTCTCCTGTGTTATTCCTCCGACTTCTCTATCTTCTTCTGCTTCTCCAACTTCTTTCCTTTTTCTTCACTTCTCCCTAAAAGTTTCTTCACCTTCTTTTTCTTGTTCTTCTCCTTTTTCTTCTCCTCCTTATTCTCTCCTTCTAACGTCATATCCTTCTCTTCTCTTCTCTTCTCTTCTCTTCTCTTCTCTTCTCTTCTCTTCTCTTCTCTTCTCTTCTCTTCTCTTCTCTCTTCTCTTCTGCTTTCGTCTCTCTTCTCATCTCCTCTGCTTTCTCCTGTCCTCTTCTCTTCTCTTCTACTTTCGTCTCTCTTCTCTTCTCCTCTGCTTTCTCCTGTCCTCTTCTCTTCTCTTCTCTTCTACTTTCGTCTCTCTTCTCTTCTCCTCTGCTTTCTCCTGTCCTCTTCTCTTCTCTTCTCTTCTGCTTTCGTCTCTCTTCTCTTCTCCTCTGCTTTCTCCTGTCCTCTTCTCTTCTCCTCTGCTTTCTCCTGTCCTCTTCTCTTCTGCTTTCGTCTCTCTTCTCTTCTCCTCTGCTTTCTCCTGTCCTCTTCTCTTCTCTTCTCTTCTCTTCTCTTCTCTTCTCTTCTGCTTTCGTCTCTCTTCTCTTCTCTTCTGCTTTCAGTCTCTCTTCTCTTCTCTTCTCTTCTCTTCTCTTCTCTGCTGCTTTCGTCTCTCTTCTCTTCTCCTCTGCTTTCTCCTGTCCTCTTCTCTTCTCTTCTCTTCTCTTCTGCTTTCGTCTCTCTTCTCTTCTGCTTTCAGTCTCTCTTCTCTTCTCTTCTCTTCTCTTCTCTTCTCTTCTCTTCTCTTCTCTTCTCTTCTCTTCTCTTCTCTTCTCTTCTCTTCTCTTCTCTTCTCTTCTCTTCTCTTCTCTTCTGCTTTCGTCTCTCTTCTTTTCTGTTCTGCTTTCGTCTCTCTTCTCTTCTCTTCTGTTCTCTCCTCTCCTCTCCTCTCCTCTCCTCTCCTCTCCTCTCCTCTCCTCTCCTCTCCTCTCCTCTCCTCTCCTCTTCTCTTCTCTTCTCACTAAAGTTCCCAGATTCGATCTTATTTTTCTTCATCTCCATCCTCTCTCTTTCCTTCCTTCATTTCCGCCACTCCATTTTTCCTTCATTCTTAGTGTCCTCCTTAATCTGCTGCTTGAGTCTTTTAATAATCGATCTCTTCCCTCTTCCAGATACCTAAACCTATATCTTCGCGACTGCCTGCAACTTAGAAGTTAGTGCCTAATTACTAGACGTGAAACAGCACGTTACTTCGCAGTAGATGATAGCAAATATGAGGAATCCTGATAATGAAATATAGGTTATTTTGTATTTCTCATTTTCAAGGACTTTTTATAACCATCAACTTTAATTTTGATCCTTATCAAGCGAAATATAACATCCATAGAACCGGTTGCTAGGCCGTGGAACCGTCATCAGAGAAGTCTTGTGACAGTCTTCTGTCTTTTGTTGACCACGTTACGTTTCCTTGGTAACTCTGAATGCAGATGTTAATGTGGCAATGTGAATCCGTTCGGTTTATAACTCCAGCAGACTTCCATAAAACGCGAAAAATGAGCGTTGGAGCTCGCGACAGATCGGTTCGAGTCTCATGTATAAGGCATGGTACAGTAACAAACTCCCCAGCGATTTGAATTTCGATGGTTTACTTTACAGACGATCACAATGCTCCGTCTGGCACAGAGTATTCCAGAGCGATATTATGCACTTGTAGAAAACTTTTGTAGGATGTATCTGCTATCTGCTATGCTTGAAGTGAACATAAACACATATATAAAATACATAATACGTAGAGAATACAAATGCATGAATGCATAAATTAGAAGTGATTCTGTGTATTTTTGCGTCATGGACAATATGATGTTTGTTCTTATTATTCTTTAATAATTACACGTTGCAGTTTTTGATTATGGGAAAAATTGAACTATTTGGTTATAATATACTGTACTCTTACTAAAAAAATATATTAGCCTATATCTCAGTTATTTCTGCGAGGCATTCTGCAAAAGGATGTGATGTTGCAACAAACTGATTATTTATTTATTTATTTATTTATTTATTTATCTACTTGTTTATTTACTTATTTATTTACGTATTTACTCAACTATGTACTCATTTATTTCTTTACTTCTTTATCTACTTCTTTATTTATTTATTTATTTACTTCATTTATTTATTTATGTTTTGGTTACTTATTTTTATTTATTTATTTATTAATTTACTTATTTATTTATTTATTTATTCATTTAATTTTTTTTTTTTTTTTTTATTTGCTTTTTAATTGATTTATGTATTTATTTATTTGCCTTTTATTTTTTTTTATTTTTATTAATGTTTTATTTACTTAAATTTATTTATTTCATTTATTTATTTTTATTTTTGATTTATTTATTTACTTCGTTTTTAATTTGCTTTATTTATTTAAATATTTATTTTTTATTTTTTTTTACTTATTTATTTTCTTTTACTCATTTATTTTCTTTATTTATGTATTTATTTATTTATCCATTTATTTGTTTGTTTACTTACATGTTTTGGTAACTTATTTTTATTTATATGTTTATTTACTTATTTATTTATTTATTTATTTATTTATTTATTTATTTATTTATTTATTTCATTTTTCATTTATTTTTTATTTTTTGTTTTATTTATTTATTTATTTATTTATTTATTTATTTGATTTATTTATTTATTTGTTTTAAATTATTTATTTACCTACTTGTTTATTTACTTATTCATTTGGGAAGTACGTTCATTTACATCATTTAATTATGTTTGCTTTGAACGATTTGCATTGACAAGCGAGCTTATGTACCTTGTCTTCCATACCTCAGTGAAAAATATGGCATTTCGCTTTACAACTGGGATGTTGCAGGCTTACTATTTGGAGCGAGGGTTGTTTACCAAAATTTATTTATTTATCCATTTTTTTGTTTGTAATGTAACTTATTTATTCTCGTATTTTTGTTTTAATGTACGAATCTAATCCATATTTTGCCCGTTTCATTTTTATTTTTATGTTTGTTTATTTCAACCTTATTTATTTTAAATTTATTTATTTATTTATTTTTTATTTTTTTATTTATTTATTTATTTGTTTTTATTTATTTATTTATTTATTTGTCTGTTTCTCTAATTTACTTTTATTTCCTTTTTTATTAGTATAATTATTAATTTGTATTTTATTTTGTTTATTTACTTTTTACTCAATTATATTTTATTCATTTATTTACTTTTTTATTTACTTGTTTACGTATCTATTTATTCAATTATTTGTTTCGTTATTTTTTTCCCCCATTGTTGGTAACTCTATTTAGATGCTTTATGGTTGTGCTAACAGATGGAGTTACTTGTCAACAATGTGACGCTGATTTTTTTAAGCGACAGTCCTGACGTTTTTTTTATTGTGATGATTTTAATTTATTTAACCCGGCACTCATTTATTTACAAATTTCCAGACTTACATCTTCTTCAAGAAAAATTATTTTATTTATCTTTTCTCTTTACTTATTTATTTTTTTATTTATTTTTATTTTTGCATTTATTTATTTACTTTTGATTGATTAATTTGTATGTTTTATTTGTTATTTATTTATTTACTTGTGGTTTAAATTTTTATTATTGTGTTTATTCATTTATTTCTTTATATATTTATTTATTTACTTATTTATTTATTTATTTACTTATTTATTTATTTACTTATTTATTACTTACTTATTTATTTATTTACTTATTTACGTTTATTTATTTATTTATTTACTTATTTATTTACTTATTTATTTATTTACTTATTTATTTATTTACTTATTTACTTGTTTTTATTTATTTACTTATTTACTTATTTAATTTATTACTTATTTATTTATTTATTTACTTATTTATTTATTTACTTATTTATTTATTTACTTATTTATTTATTTATTTATTTATTTACTTGTTTATTTATTTATTCAATTTATTTGTTTATTTATTTATTTATTTACTTTATTTATTTGTTTTTTATTTATTTATTTATTTTTACTTTTTTATTTATTTATTTACTTATTTATTTATTTATTTATTTACTTGTTTATTTATTTATTTACTTATTTACTTATTTATTTATTTATTTATGTATTTATTTATTTATTTATGTTTATTTATTTATTTTTTATTTATTTATTTACTTATTTATTTTTTTTATTTATTCATTAATTAATTCATTCATTCATTCATTCATTCTTGAAATCATCATAATGAAATGGCGCGGTAGGTTCCTATTCCTTCGCCTGGTCCGCAGCCCAGTCAGTACAGTCTGCAGTATCTCGCAGGCAGCCAAACTCGTCGGCTCGCTCCTCGCTGTTTTTATGGAATTCCAAGCAATCCACTGGCGGCGCGCTTTCTAACTGCGAACTATGCTAATGGCCCAGCCCGACGGGTACATTTATTACTCCTAATTTGTAGATAAATTTGTCAAGTTGTGCGCTGCATCACACGTGCAGACCATCTCTTCACGCGCCTTAATAGGCCCCGGTCTCCGGTTCGTTGGCTGCTCAGAAAGCGGTCACCCACAATTCATTGCTTTGCACAAAATAGCTTATAAAATCTAAGAACTTAATTTGGGACTTTCCGAGGTGTGATAGAGATTTGCATGTGTCTTTGAATGTCATTTATTGCTTTAAGTACTAAATACAGAGTGGCCCAAAAAAATGTATACACTGTTTATTCATCAATAGCCTTGGAACAAGTTGACATAAAATTCTCGTTTTTGGGGAAATTGTGGCTAAATATAGCCGTTCAAAATTCCGATTTGTTCTGTTAGCGCATCCAGTGTAGCTGGCGTTTCTCGATAAATTACATCCTTTATGGTCCCCCAAAACACCATAGGTAGAAATTTGTGCTTTCTGAATTTACTTTCAAACCTATCTCTTTACTTGCTTCAAGTAAAATTCCCGTATTTTCCTAATAGTTTGTGGATTTTCTCCTAACATATTCACGTCATCCGCATAGACAAGCAGCTGATGTAACCCGTTCAATTCCAAACCCTGTCTGTTATCCTGAACTTTCCTAATGGCATATTCTAGAGCGAAGTTAAAAAATAAAGGTGATAGTGCATCTCCTTGCCTTAGCCCGCAGTGAATTGGAAAAGCATCAGATAGAAACTGACATAATAATAGTGAAAATAATAATGATAATAATTAATAATAGTAATAATAATGTCAGTAATAATAATATTAATTAATAATAATATTAGTAATTAATAATAATAATAGTAATAATATTAATTGAGAAGATTAACTCCGTATGTAGATGAAATAATTATTGGGGATCATCAGTGTGGTTTTAGGCGTAATAGATCGACTATTGATCAGATTTTTTGTATTCGATAGATATTGGAGAAAAATTGGACTATAAGGGTACAGTACATCAATTATTCATAGATTTAAAAAAGGCATATGACTCGGTTAAGAGTTAAGTTTTATATAATAGGCCTATTCTTATTGAATTTCCCAAGAAACTAGTTCGATTAATGAAAATGTTTCTCACTGGAACTTATAGCAGAGTCCGTATAGGCCAGTTTCTATCTCATACTTTTCCAATTCACTGCGGGCTAAAGCAGGAGATGCACTATCACCTTTACTTTTTAACTTTGCTCTAGAATATGCCATTAGGAAAGTTCAGGATAACAGACAGGGTTTGGAATTGAACGGGTTACATCAGCTGCTTGTTTATGCGGATGACGTGAATATGTTAGGAGAAAATCCACCAACGATTAGGGAAAACACGGAAATTTTACTTGAAAAAATAAAAGCGATAGGTTTGGATGTGAACCCCGAAAAGACAAAGTATCTGATTATGTCTCGTGGCCAGAATATTGTACGAAATGGAAATAAAAAAATTGGTGATTTATCCTTCGAAGAGGTGGAAAAATTCAAATGTCTTGGAGCAACAGTAACAAATATAAATGACACTCGGGAGGAAATTAAACCCAGAATAAATGTGGGAAATGCCTGTTATTATTCGGTTGAGAAGCTTTTATCATCCAGTCTACACTCTCAAAACAGCTGAAAGTTAGAATTGTTGTTCTGTATGGTTGTAACACTTGGACTCTCACTTTGAGAGAGGAACAGAGATTAAGGGTGTTTGAGAATAAGGTTCTTAGGAAAATATTTGTGGCTAAGAGGAATGAAGTTACAGGAGAATGCAGAAAGTTACACAACACAGAACTGCACGCATTGTATTCTTCACCTGACATAATTAGGAACATTAAATCCAGACGTTTGAGATGAACAGGGCATGTAGCACGTATGGGCGAATCCAAAATGCATATAGAGTGTTAGTTGGGAGACCGGAGGGAAAAGATCTTTGGGGAGGCCGAGACGTAGATGGGAAGATAATATTAAAATGGATTTGATGGAGGTGGGATATGATTATAGAGACTGGATTAATCTTGCACAGGATAGGGACCGATGACGGGCTTATGTGAGGGCGGCAATGAACCTCCGAGTCCCTTAAAATCCATTTGTAAGTAAGTAAGAAATAATAATAATAATAATAATAATAATAATAATAATAATAATAATAATAATAATAACTCAGAGCTGTATGGAAACTTTGGAGGTGGGTTCAGCTGTGTCATCCTCTCCTCGTGCTCGGTTGATCGTAGTTCTGTCACGTGATGTAGCCCCAGGCAGCCGCTGAAGCTCATATTGTCGTGCCTTGTTACCCTGGTTACAATGTCAATATTGTTCTCCAATCTGTATTTCGATCTCCTCGCTGGTATGTTCGTTCATGCGGCAATTAATACCGGACTTGTGTTCATTCCTCAAAACGTGACGATGTTTCAGCTACACTTCCTTCAAAATGGTCTACCTGTGGCACCATTCACATGTATAATAAATATCGAGTTTTACCCTTGTATTGTATTTCTATCCTCCGAACGAGTGTTGCCTTTCATATGACACGATGAGATGTGTAGAAATGTTCATGTTTATTTTATAACGAAGAAATTTTTCACGCTGTCTTTGGAAGATAGACATTTTTCGTGTGAATTATCCATAAAACTTGTTTCTCCGTTGAAAATATCGTGATTATGAAGTAATTTCGTGGATTTCTATCAGTTTCCCAAAAAATTCGCAGATCGCATTTCATTTAACTTTGGACTTTCACTAAAGCAGGCCTGCACAAGGTTTGCGCTCTCCGAGCCGGCTCACAGCTCGTGAGCGGAATGCAGATATTAGCTGCGCTCTGTTATAGGGGTGGACTAGAAGAGGGGGTGATCTCGTAGAAAATGTACACAAAAGGAAGTACTATTACGAGTGCTTATGAAATAAATTCCCTTTCAGTGTTTGCAAAACTGTCTTGGACTATTATTAATTTATAAAGAAATATTTATTTACGGAAGTACCTAATAGAAATTCTATAGCTACTTAAATGTACAATATAATTTTGTTATATTTTTATTTATCAGTACATCAAAACGAGGTTTTATGCTGTTGGCAGCTGAAAGGAATAGCAGCCTACTGATCATAATGAAACATCAGTTACAGATGTTCGATGTCTGCCTTTATTAAAGTTGATTATAGAAAACAGTTGTTCACAAATATAAATGTTGAGCCAAACATAGCAATCATTTTCACAGCCAGCCTGTGTAGTCGTGGATATTATTGCTAATGTTTAGTCTTGTAAAACTCAACAAGGCTAGTAGTATTATTCAAACGATCTTTAGCTCTTAGGTCACATTGAATATCAATAAGTTCGAGCTGTAAATCTTTAAATGTTATGTTCCGTCTTTTAGATTCCTCCATACTGTACTGTAGCAGTAGGTAAGCAACGTGAAACAGTTACTGAGAATAGGCCTACACACTCCACTCCACTAGATAACTGAGTGGTCGTTTCCCTCTCCTCTACCTATAGCAAGTCTATGTCATTCTCACGTATCTTCCTCTCCGTTTCGGCGAGCGGTAAACACCGCTCTCCCGCTCCGAAGGAGCTCGCGCGCTCGTTGAGCGCTATTTGTGCAGGCCTGCACTAAAGGATTTACATTTTCCATGCATAAAATTAAGTTTTGAACACATTTCGCTTATATCGTTAATAAATTGGAGGGTTCATAGCCATAGTGGGCCAAGCGCCATTTATTAAAAACGGAGGAAGCAAGAGTTAAAGTTAAGTGAATACCATAGTTTAAAATGAATATTACATATCATTTAGTTTTAATGTGTATACTTTGTATTATTTGCTATACATTTCCGTTGAATTATGGTAATAACCAGGGAAAGGATTTATATGTAAATACATATTTAGTTATAAAGCTAATATAATTTATATTTTGCATTATCTTTATGTTTCACAATGTGTAGGGTTGAAAAATCCTACTTTTATTTTCCATATTTTTCCATATTTTAGAGTTTAGTACATATTTTCGTTAATTTCCATATATTTTCCATATTTCATATAAAACAGTCCATATTATATTAGGTTTAACAATAAAACAAAACAAAATTCCATTAACTTTTAAAAATACATTTCAACAATAGAGATTTAAACACATGTTCAGTAATCCCTTTAACATCAGAGTTATTTGAAAATTAGCAGTCCTATCAACAATGGGAAAGTAAGTTACAAAACTGTATTAATTTAATTTAAAATTTTTAACAGACTTCAGTTGTGCAGCTCAACAGTTAAATGCCAGTCAGAGTACACATAGGTTCAGTTTTGTAAATCGTACTATAAAGACGGTAAATATGCCAAAAGTACGTCATTCAGTCAATTTAAAATCAAAACTAACAAGTTACATTTCAGAATTTAAAGAAGATGGTTTATCAATTGACAATAAAATATTATTTTGTAATTTGTGTCAGTGTGCAGTATCATCTACACAAAAGTTCCTGGTGCAACAACACATTACAACTAGTAAACATCAGGCCAACAAACAACTAAATTCCAAGCAGAGACAATTGTTTTTAACACAATCAACAACATCGAATGTAAGATCTGAGTTTAACATCGACCTGTGCCGTTCTCTCATCTCTGCTGATATTCCTCTCTACAAACTAAAGAATAAGGTCTTCAGGGAATTCCTTGAAAAATATACTCAACATACAATCCCGGATGAGTCAACACTTAGGAAGACGTATGCTCCATCCATCTACGATGAGACAATACAGAAGATAAGAGATGAAATTAAAGATAGTTCAATTTGGGTTTCCATTGATGAGACTCCCGACAAAGAAGGTAGACTTGTTGGTAATGTAGTTATCGGTTTGTTAAGTGAACAATATTCTGAACGAATTCTTTTACATTGTGATGTTCTAGAAAAGTGCAATAACAAAACTATAGTTAAACTGTTCAACGAAGCTATGGGTATCCTGTGGCCAAAGGGTATTATGTACGATAATGTGTTATTCTTTATTAGCGATGCTGCCCCTTGTATGGTCAAAGCTGGACAAGCATTATCTGTTGTATATCCTAAATTGACTCATTTTACTTGTGTGGCGCATGCATTTCATCGTGTGGCAGAAGTGGTCAGAGACAATTTCCTAAAGTAGATTTGTTGATTTCATCAGTGAAAAAGTATTTCTCAAAGCTCCCAGTAGAGTTAACGTGTTGAAAGAAATGTACCCTGAAATTCCATTGCCACCAAAGCCAATTTTAACTAGATGGGGTACATGGCTAGAAGCAGTTGAATATTATGCCGAACATATAGACTCTATTAACAATGTTCTCCTTGCATTGGACTCTGAAGATGCAGTCTCAATTGATACTGCGAAAACAGTTACCTGTGACATAAGTGTGAAGAATGACTTAGCTCACATTCAGCATACATTTTCATGCATCATAAAAACGCTCAAAAGTCTCCAAAATAGGCACCTTTCACTATCTGAAAGTTTTGAAATTATAAATAGTACTGTGGAACAACTGAATCGTGGTAGAGGTAAAGTTGCAGATGCAGTAAGAGCTAAGGTGGACACTGTACTTTCAAAAACCCTGGATATGAAGAACTACAAAAGGTTGTTGCTGTGATGAGTGGTGAATCAACAGTGAAGATTAACTTGGACTTATCCCCAGCAGACATTGTGAAATTGAATTATGTACCAGTTACTTCTTGTGACGTCGAACGCTCTTTTAGTCAGTATAAATCTATCCTCAGAGACAATAGAAGAAGATTCACTTTTCAGCACTTGAAAGAAATGTTTGTAACCTATTGTTATGGTAACAGACAATAAAATTGTGTTTTTGTTGAAACTACATTGGAAGATAAGGTACGTCCATTATATTTTTGTTTAGTTTGATTAAAATGTACCAATATTTAACGTACATAGTCATTTTTTATAATTTTAAGTCCATATTTAATTCCATATTTTGGTAAAAATCCATATTTAATTCCATATTTTGGTAAAAATAACTACATATATATTTACATATTTCATATATTTTTAGTCCATATAAATCCGTTCCCTGGTAATAACCCTTGTTTTCCAAGGTTTCAGTAAATGGCGCTTGGCCCACTATGGTTCTGAACCCTTCAATTCTAAATTTAACTTTTTTTTTAAAGCAGACTGGATGACAAAAGCTTCTAACTATAATTTGTTGAATAATAACAGACATTTCCCGTATTTATTCCGTTTAATTTTCTTTCGAGTGTCATTTATATTTGTTACTGTTTGTTCAAGTTATTTGAATTTTTCCACCCTTTGAAAAGATAAATCTCCAATGTTCATATTTCCATTTCTTACTATGTTTTGGTCACGAGATTAATCATATACTTTGTTTCTTTTTCGGGTTTTACTTCCAAATCTATCTCTCTACTTGCTTCAAGTAAAATTTCCGTGTTTTTCCTAATATTTTATGGATTTTCCCCTGACATATTCACGTCAGAGGATGTGTTTAAGTAAACTAGACTTGTTTAGATAAGTGTAATTGTATTGTATTGTATTGTATTGTATTGTATTGTATTGTATTGTATTGTATTGTATTTATTAACATTCCATGGTATTCATACATTGCTTCACAGCTAGAATATGGAACAAGTCAAAAAACTTAATACTATTATAAAATCTTAATTTATAGTCACAGTCTAGATGAAATATATACAGAAGAGGTTTACAATATAGTCTACTAGTACAACACAAAGTTTTAGTATCAATTTCATGAAGCGTTACTGAATGTCATGAATTCACCTACAGAATAGAAGGCGTAAGAAATTAGGTACTTCTTTAATTTGGCCCTAAATAATCTTATGTTTTGAGTTTCATTTTGTATATGGTTGGGGAGGCTATTAAAACTTTTACTGGCATATATCGCACTTCTTTTTGATAGCACGATAGACTTGCCGATGCTGTATGAAAGTCATTTTTTGACGTGTATTTATGCTATGAACTGTTGAATTAGTTACAAAGTTTTCACGATTACATACGAGGAAGATTATTAATGAAAAGATATACTGACCAGCCATGGGCATTATTTGTAGTTTTTGAAAATAGTCCTACACGATTCCCTAGATTTGGCACCTACTATTATTCTAATTACTCTTTTTTGTAGTAGGAATATACTGTTACTATCTATGGAATTGTCGACCTTGTTGGCGAGTTGGTATAGCGCTGGCTTTCTATGCCCAAGGTTGCGGGTTCGATCCCGGGCCAGGTCGATGGCATTTAAGTGTGCTTAAATGCGACAGGCTCATGTCAGTAGATTTACTGGCATGTAAAAGAACTCCTGCGGGACAAAATTCCGGCACATCCGGCGACGCTGATATAACCTCTGCAGTTGCGAGCGTCGTTAAATAAAACATAACATTTCTATGGAATTTCCCCAAAATATTATTCCAAAACTCATTACCGAGTGGAAGTATGCAAAGTATATTGTTTTTAAGGTATTGATATTTACTATCTTTTGTATAGATGTAATAGCAAAACAAGCTGAATTTATATATTATTTTAATGTACCGAAGTACATATGATATTTCCATGCAGATATTCTGCGTCATCATACGATGAAAGAGTAATGGAACGGAGAAAAATTCCCTCCGGCGTGATTTAAAACGGCGCTTATTCCGTCGGATCCCGGCTAACTAGTCACTCATAACGAGTGCACCTCAGCACATGTGTGGACTTCGGTCCTAGGTTCATAGATATCTATGACGTAGTGCAGAGGGCGGCCACTAGAGGGAACCCAAGAGTTAGAACTTAAAACTGAGACGATTCTTCCGACGCCGGGGTGGAATCCGGTGTGGCTTAGTGGATAAAGCGTCAGCACGTAGAGCTGAAAACCCGGGTTCAAATCCCGGCGCCGGAGAGAATTTTTCGGAGTTCCATTACTCTTTCATCGTAAGCTGAATTTAGTTTGGGGGTAATTTCTTTAATATGAATTTTCCAATTTAACACATTATCGATTTTTAAGCCAAGAAATTTGGTTGTTGTTGTTTCTAATAGGGATCTATTGTTAATTATTGCGCTAGAAATTGCGAGGATGAATTTGGACAGGATTTAAATTGAATTGTGTTAGTTTTGTCACAATTTATTACTAATTTATTGACTGAGAACCAGTCACATATTTTGAAGAGAATTTCCTCTGTTGAAGATTGGAATGTGTTGGAGTAATGATTAATTATTTCTAGTGAAACAACATCTTCTTTAAATAGTAAATTCTAGTACACTAGTACTTAAATGATATTTCACAGAATAGTACCATATTATACATAGGCCTTTTTATTGATTATGATATTTGTGGAGGGAAATGCATTCCAGGATGCATTTGATTGAATAGTGTTTGCTACTGAATCAACTCGTGTTAACCTATTAAACACGATCAAACGACACATTTCACAGCGCGTGTGTTTAGGTAGGAAGCATAACACTATTTGTTGAAATGTCTCTTTGACACAGCCAAGTCCAAGTGGCAAATGCGTTCGAAATCAGAACTCCGTTTGTTTTACAGCAGATGATATACATTAAGTACCGTCCAGATAAAGGCTCTCCTGTGTACTTAACATAAACTGTTTGGGTTCGAGTTAATGACCAACGTGACGGAGAGCGTCCTGTGCCTTTGAACGCTGTTTCCGTCCGAATTAAGTGCAAGCCACTTGAGATATTTCAGATGCAGCTTTTAACAGACATTCTGCACCTTAATCTCTTCTTCAGCTTGCCCGCATGTAACATTGTCACTCACTTTGGATGAATTTTGGCGTAATTTGATAGCAATACTTACTTACTGGCTTTTAAGGAACCCGGAGGTTCATTACCGCCCTCACATAAGCCCGCCATTGGTCCCTATCCTGAGCAAAATTAATCCATTCTCTATCATCATATCCCACCTCCCTCAAATCCATTTTAATATTATCTTCCCATCTACGTCTCGGCCTCCCTAAAGGTCTTTCTCCCTCCGGCCTCCCAACTAACACTCTACATGCATTTCTGGATTCGCCCATACGTGCTACATGACCTGCCCATCTCAAACGTTTGGATTTAATGTTCCTAATTATGTCAGGTGAAGGATATAATGCGTGCAGTTCTGTGCTGTGTAACTTTCTCCATTCTCCTGTAACTTCATCCCTTTTAGCCACAAATATTTTCCTAAGCACCTTATTCTCAAACACCCTTAATCTCTGTTCCTCTCTCAAAGTGAGAGTCCAAGTTTCATAACCATACAGAACAACCGGTAATATAACTGTTTTATAAATTCTGACTTTCAGATTTTTCGACAGTAGACTGGATGATAAAAGATTCTCAACCGAATCTGATAGCAATAATTTATAAAACCTACCTATAAAAATTCAGGCCTGTTTATGAACGGCGAATTATTTTTCATAAATGACTGTATTCCTACCTCCCCTCTATTAATCGTCCTCCCAGACCGTACTCAGCACATACTGATTTGTCACATACAGGGTGTACAGTATAAGCGTGCACAAGTTAAACGGGAATTAAGTGCAAGCCACTTGAGATATTTCAGTTGCATGCACAGATGCAGCTTTTAACAGACATTCTGCACCTTAATGTCTTCTTCAGCTTGCTCGCGTGTAACAGTGTGTCTCCTTTTGGACGAGTTTTGGCATAATTTTATTCGCAGTGTTTCATAAAACGTACCTATAAAATTCAGGCCGGTTTACGAACGGCAAATAATTTTTTCATAAATGATTGTATTCCTACTTCCTCTCTCTTATTTACTCTGCTAGACTGTGCATTCTGATTTGTCACGTACAGGATGAACAGTATAAGCGTGCACAAATTAAACGGGAATTAAGAGCAAGCCACTTGAGATATTTTAGATGCATACACAGATACAGCTTTTAACAGACATTCAGCACCTTACAGTCTTCTTCAGCTTGCCCGCTTGTAACAGTGTGACTCACTTTAGACGAATTTTGGCATAATTTGATACGCAATGTTTCATTAAACCTACCTATAAAACTCAGAACTGGTTACAAACTACAAATTATTTTTCATAAATAGCTGTATTCCTACTTCCTCCCTCTTAATCACTCTGCTAGACCGTACTCGGTACATACTGATGTTTGTCACATAAAGGGTGTTCATTAAAAACGTGCACAAATTAAAAAGGAAATGGGGATTGTTCTACAGACCATTTTGAGATAGGGAACATGTAGTCTGCAAAGCAAGATAAAGAAGATACAAGGTTAAACATGGCTATCACTGTAGCGTACTGTTTTTCATATTATTTAGACATTTTCAATTTTAAGTTATTTCCATACAATTTAGAAGTCTGAATTAACGTCTATTTTATATCTCACAAAAGGTACTCGAAATGGCCACCCACAACATTTAGTGTTTATATTTCATTTATTTTTATATCTATTTGTGTCTGTATTTATTTGTTTGCTTGTTTTTGTTTATTTATTTATTTATTTACTTATTTATTTACTTTTTAACTTATTTACTTATTTTAAGTTTTATTATTTACTTATTTATTTATTTATTATATATCTATTTGTTTATTTATTTATTTCATTTGCTTTATTTATTTATTTATTTTTAACTTATTTATTTATTTATTTTATAAATATTTATCTATTTATTTATTTATTTACTTATTTATTTATTTATTTATATTTATTTATTTATATTTATTTATTTATTCATATTTATTTATTTATTTATTCATTTATTTCTTTATTTGTCTAAATATTTATTTATTTATTTATTTATTCATTTATTATTTATTTACTTATTCATTCATTCATTTTTATTCAATTATTTATTCATTCATTCATTCGTTTATTTATTTATTTTTTATTTATTCATTCATTCATTTATTGATTTATTTATTTATTCATTAATTCATTTATTCATTTATTTATTTATTTATTCATTCATTTAATTATTTAATTATTAATTTATTTATTTAATTATTCATTTATTTATTTATTTATTTATTTATTCATTTATTTATTCATTTTTATTTGTTTATTCATCCAATCATTTAATTATTTATTCATTAATTTATTTATTTATTTATTTATTCATTTATTAATTCATTCATTCATTCATTCATTCAAAATCATAAGATCTTGCCTTCCACTCAACCAGTATAAGAACAATAGCAAATATAAAAATAACAGCAACACAAATATTTATTATTTACATACAGGCAATCCATAAAGTTTTGTTTCTTGTCCTATCGTCCACAAGATAATTCTGTCTATCGTATTTACATTGTCACATTACAAAACATGATATGAGTCAACGACAAACATTTTCATACAAAATTCGAAGAGTTTTTTACACTACGTGCAGTATGTAAATGATATGAAATTAATATAGAAACGTAAACAAATGTAAATAATAAATTATGAATATAAATATTTCTAATGTGTAATACAATTTATCAAAATTACGATACTAGCTACAAATGTATTTGATTAGCTACTATTATGAAATGCAAAAAAACAATAAACAAATAAATGAACTTCGAATATAATCGAATTAGGCTACATTTCAAATAATTTGTCACATTTGTTCAATTTTGATCCCACCATGTTTGCTGCAGTCCTCAAAAAACGATATAAAAATTTACTGGGACTTCTAATGAACACCCTTGTGTAGACAGCCTGTGATTGCTCAATAAAACCATAAAGGGAACTTGGATTTATTTATCTGTTTTTGTTTTTATTCAAAAACTGAAAAACATATTAATTGAATTACATTTGTGCCTGCCATATTGTCATTATTATTGTCTTTATTTTAATTTGCATAGCTCCCGTGTTCAGTTTCAGAAGATCGCTTCGTTTCGAAGCCGTGTCCTGCTTTGTGAAACTCCCGTTTGTGGCTACAGGATGGACAGCGACGCGTTTGCACTTTCTCGAGTGTTTTCCCCGCGAAGTGATGCAATTAATATCGACCACTCGCGTCCCGGCGACACTGGACCATGTTGTCGATTTCTCCTGGCCGCATGCTGGGCTTCCGAAGGCCAGTCGGCGGCCACTGAACCCGTCGGTCGCCTCTCCTCCAGACTGGAGCATCTCGCGACCAACTGTCTAGGAGACGTGAACTACTTACGGGGAAGGGACAGGAGTTTGTCATTTGTTATAGTGAGGGTCACACAAGAACAGTTCCTAAACAGCAAATATTGTCATCTTGTCAGCGTTGCCAACTGTTACCAGATATCACACGATCCTTCGTACTAAATTACTTATTTACTTACCATACTTATGTTGGAAGGTTATCTATACTAATAATAAATCTGTAGCCGAAATTTTTCTGGTAATTTTCGATTTTCCAAAAATAATTAGTCCTAACATATATAATTAACCACCCTGAAACCGAAAATCGCTTTTTGACATTTTTGTTTGTATGTATGTCTGTCTGTCTGTCTGTCTGTCTGTCTGTATGTTTGTTACCTTTTCACGCGATCATGGCTGAACGGATTTCGATGAAAATTGGAATATAAATTAAGTTCGTTGTAACTTAGATTTTAGGCTATATGGCATTCAAAATACATTATTTAAAAGGGGGGTTATAGGTGGCCTGAATTAAATAAATCGAAATATCTCGCTTATTATTGATTTTTGTGAAAAATGTTACATAACAAAAGTTTCTTTAAAAATAATTTGCGATAAGTTTTATTCCTTGAAAAATTTTGATAGGACTGATATTTAATCAGATAAATGAGTTTGAAAATTAAAATAACTGCCATCTAAGGCCGTGTAATGAATTAAAAAACAAATGACTTCGTCTATAAGGGGCCTTGGACAGCAACAATCGAAAGCTATTAAACATAGCCTACAGACAATGTTTCTGTGTTTATATGAAGTAATATCAGAAGCTAAATTAACCGATTAGTATAATTAATTATTATTTCACCATTGGAAAGTGTAGTTTCTCTAGATGGACATAATGCTATAATGTTATTACAGTAACGTCTGTGTAAATCGAGGACAGGTAAGATTAAAATAGATTATTATGCACAGAAAATTTGATAGGCTATTTTGTACATTCTTTTTCTGTATTTCTTAAAATAATATTTATGTACACTCATTTCAATCTCAGAGAATTAACGAACAACGAGAGTGTAAATTGATTTAGTATGCAGTAATAGTACGTTAGCTTAGCAATCCATTATTTTATAATTCAAATTTTAACTATGCTCAATTGAATCGTGTTAAAATACATAAAATATATATGCAATAAATGCAATGCAAAAAAAAATTGGGTAATGAGCGAAGCAGATTATTTTGCGCTGTTGTAAAAGTTGTTCCCTGGATCAAACGTCCTATTTTAATTATGTAATTACTATATATTTATTTCTAACAGGTGCAGCGGAGCGCACGGGTACGGCTAGTTCTAAATAATTCAATAATTTCTAACATATTTTCGTAGGCAAACTATACGAGAAAGGGATCAACATGTCAGGTATTTTGTCAGGCAATACGAAATTCATTGGTTTGACTAAAGAATTGACTCACGAGACCTAACCTAAAAATGTATTTTGTTTGACCACATGAAATTATTGGTACTAACTCCGAAAACTTACCTGACTATAGTCTTGAATTATAACCACAACGCAACACATAAAATAAATATTATGTATTAATATTAATACTGATATTAATTAATTATTAGTATGTTCAAATTTCACTAGCTTCCAATAACAGACTCAGAAATCTAGTACAATTTTATTTTCATGGAACTCCAGTACCGACAAATATTGTCGATATTTGTCTCAGCTGCCAACATACTAGTTATAAAATCACTACCATTTGTAGTATTTGTCGGTATCGAAATTCGAAACGAAGTTGGCAAAAGAAAATTGAACCTGCGAACTAGAAAATCACCACAATCCACTAGCATATGTAGTACTGGGGGAAAAATGGTTAGGTTTCACCATTAGGGTATGAAGTAAGCTGACCCGGACTATACTTCGTGTGCAAAATATGCATAGTTACTTTTCAGCTCTGAAAGACTAAATATTATGATTGAAAGGAAATTAATAATAAAAAAGGATAGCGTAAAGAACACAGAGTGCACGAGGATCCAGACAGAAAAAGAAGAACATATTATGAAAATAAAATGAAGAAGTGCCAGGCAATTCATCGAATTCCTACAATCCGGTCAAATGTTTCTGCTGTTCGTTATTGTTATTATGAGCATGATTGGGATTTTAAGGATGTTTGGGATTTGAAATAAAATATTGATATTTCTTTTAATTTCTGTCTTCATACTCCCCGCATTTAAATTTAACAAGGCGTAGCCTTCTCGTTAACTACTTCATAATCGCTTCCTCATTCCATGTGGCCTGGTCTCCAGACAACAATGCAATTGATAGTCGAAACGACGCCAGTGAATTGTTTCAAATTGTCTTCTTCTTCTTCTACTTCACGAATTATATTATGGTCTGTTACGATCTCACAGCTGAATTTTGAATCCAGCGCTTCTTTGAACGACCGAGAGATCTCTTCCCGTTTGGACGATAGTGGAGCATGACTTTTGGGATTCTATCTCTACGCATGCGATGCAGATGATTTATCCAGTTGTTCCGATAATATTTTACGTGATTAATTACAGGTTCTAGTTGTAATTCTTCCATTAAATCTTCATTGCGTTTGTGATCCCATTTCGTATAACCCGTTGTATGTCTCATAAATTTCATTTAATTAGCCGTTATTCTGCTTTCGTCTTTCTTCCTCAATGTCCATGCCTCACTGCCGTAACAAAGTACAGGTCTCGCCAAGGTCTTGTATTGGCGGATGTTTGAAATTGTAATGAATAATAATATATAATTACAGAGAAATGGATTCATTTGGAAATTAATACCACAGTAAACTACTTTAGACTTTTATTTCACCCAGTTAATTTGTATTTAAACTACCCGCATTTATTAATCACCCACATTTGTGTATCAATAATATTTTTTTATTAAATTAAAATTAACTTTAAAATTCCGTTAACGTTTCATGTGAATGTTTTCCAAGTTCATCCCATATGAAAATCACAGATATACAGCAGCTGTTTTAACACGGCCCACTTATACAAATATACAGGGTGTAAGCGATATATTATTATTAATGTGGTTGTAAGGGCGCGTCAGCATCTACGGCTATTTGCGCCCTTGAGCAAGAGTCAGTACAATGACTCAATTTAAAATTGGTAGACGTTAAAAACGACATAAATTAAAATCTCGGTGTCAAAAACCAGAAGGCACCAACAAACTGTAAGCGATATAAACTTCCAGTTTATATAGACAGTAAATATCGGTCTACTGAACAAAATGTTTAGTGAAATTCAATTATTATAATAAAATTGTGTTTGTAATTTGCAAAATACCATGTTTTTAAGATTGATAATAGTCTAATATTTGTTTACATTTCAACACATAACAATACATAATAGACTATAAATATAAACAAAAAACTGCTTCTGGATACGTATCAGACATAGTAAATAATGAAATCGTTAGATTCACAAAATAGTAATATACGTTACAAGAGCGGTATGTTGAAGTTTTCATGTTCGAGGAAAAGTCTGAAAAAGCGAAACGTAGTTCAGCTTTTTTAATTTCCTAGAATTGAAAGAAAACATACCGCTCGTGTATCGTACATTATTTTGTGCGAAGATCGTTTATTACATACCTGAAAGAGGAATTTCTAATTAGTTGCAATGAAATCTCCATCTTGGTTTCTGTTCAATGACGGCAATTTTGGAAAACAAAAATATCTATCTTCAACATTCTTGCTTTAAAATGCTTTCTGTGTTTACTATACTCCAGCAGGCCGTGATATACGTGTCTTTTTTTTCCCCCAGTCTATAAATGCGAACTTAAAACAAATGGCTTCCTTAATGTTACATGCATCACGAAATGCAGTAACTTTAGTTGAGTTGTAGAGTTTACTTAATTTTTGCAAATATTTAAAAACAATAATTAACAGTGCAATTTAGGTGAAATTGCAGTGGTAAGTTCCCAATTTATAATTATTACTATATCGAACGTCTCTAAAAATAATATGTTTAAAGCCTAAAGCAGTAAAATGAATATGTCACTTAAGCGGTAAGAAGAGGGAAATTGTTGCGTGTGTTCGGTTGGGAATACTGAATGTGGAATTTTAGACTTACCGCGCGTTGGTTTTGTGCGGAAACCAAGCAAATACGCACGATCTCGCACAAAAATGTTTTTGTTTCTCTGGAAGACCTTGGTAGTTGTAGAAAATCATTACACTTTTTTCTTTAGTTATGTTCTACCAACAGTCTTTCTTTGGCATTTTATATGGTTTACACCCTGTATAAAACACTAATATAAAGAAGCTTCAAAATACAATGGAAATAACCTCTCAAAATATCAAAACAAATGAGGATGGGTCCGATAAAATGAGTAGTCTATAGTTTGCGTAATTTGATTAATGAGTCCACACCTGTGGAGTAACGGTCAGCGCGTCTGGCCGCGAAACCAGGTGGCCCGGGTTCGAATCCCTGTCGGGGCAAGCTACCTGGTTGAGGTTTTTCCGGGGTTTTCCCTCAACCCAATACGAGCAAATGCTGGGTAACTTTCGGTGCTGGACCCCGGACTCATTTCACCGGCATTATCACCTTCATTTCATTCAGACGCTAAATAACCTAGATGTTGATACAGCGTCGTAAAATAACCCAATAAAATATTTTAAAAAAATTGATTAATGTTGTGGCAGAATCATAGCCTGGACCGACAAGAAAGGGAGGTGAAGATGAAGAAAGTAATTGGAAATAAAGAAGGAGGGTCGAAGAAGGGAAACAAAAGACGGTGAAGAAGATAGACATAAAGGAAAAAAATGAATTAATGGGAGTAAGTTACTTTTGTTTCTCAGCCGTTCAGAGCAAAAGTGGTGTGAGTTAAAATTGGGTAATGAGGTTTAAAGTAAAAAATCTGTAAAATAGAGCGCAAAATAGCAATTAATATGTCCTTCATGCTATTCACTGACTACTAATAGTTTTAAAAAATTGAATATTGATTCCTACTTTGCGCTGTATTTTACAGAATGTTTACTTTAACCCTCATTACCCATTTTTGACTTACACCACTTCTGCTCTGAACGTCTCAAATAATGGAAGGAATAAATGTGATCAAAATGCAGGAAAATACAGTAAGGAATAAGAGGGGGGAAATGCAGAAAAGAAGAAGAGTTTGGAAGAAAAACATATGAGGAGAAAAGATAGAATACGAATTAGAAAAGATAGAAGACAGTAAAAAATGAAGTATGGAAAAGACAAGGAGGCTAAGCAGGAAGAAAATCAGAGAGAGGAAGGACGGTGGAGATGATGATGGCGAAATGAAACAAGTGACTAAAGTTGCCGCAACAAGCGAATGTAAAAAAAGCGCCTCTGGTGGACACTGTATGAACTCAGTAGGAATTATTACAAAGGCAAGTTTCACCAATGAAATCTTCCCTGTATGCTGGCCAGTCCTGATAACGTAGCAAATAGACTTCGCATTTTTCTGAATTTTGTGTTTAGGATTGCTTGTTTGTGTGTATTAAAACGTATTGGAAGTGTTTGTGTAATCGCATCCCGACACAATGGATTCGCTGTACAAATAGGACGCCATGCTTATTGTGTACTTTCGCAAATTGTATGTAGATTTACACACCCTCTGTAATATTGTAATACAAATATAGCTAATTATTCCGGTTGGAAATAGATTGAATTTGGCTTGTTTATTGACTTGGGCGGTAATATGAGTTGATTGAATCGCCTCACAGTACTTGCGGGCAGAATCTCTGGCAAGAAACGTGTGAAGTAACCCAATACTACGTGGCAAAATAGATTATAAATGTCTGCCGTGAAATCCTGAACTGTATCACACAATGCATTGCACTTACATTACGTAAACAGAGTTACCTTAGGGTTTTACAGTGACTATTACACTCTTACTACGTCATACTACTTTTGACCAATAAAACGGTATGAAAGGACGTATTTCGACCAATCATGGCTGCTTATCGCATAATTTTATCGCGTCCCTAGCATTTGTTTAATTTTATTGCGTCCCTAGCATTTGTTTAATTTTATCGCGTCCCTAGCATTTGTTTCTTTGTTTGCCAACATTTGGAACTGCGCTGGTCTGGACGTCAAAAAAATATATATATATATATATATATATATATATATATAAAATTACAAACCACTCCAGTCGATGCACAGCAGTTTCAAATATGACTCGCATTGGCATTCAAGAACAAGAATTAATAAAAATCACTGATCATACCTATGCATCTTCTGAAATCCGATTTACAAATAAATGAAGAGCACCATTCGGAAATCCTGAATACGTTGAATACACCATGTAGGCCTAAATCAACGAGTTCCACTTCTATTACGCACACGTCCAATATAACATCAATTGAACCACCAACCACATTCAAATTTGAAAATTGTACATTTAATAATTATTCCTTTTAAAATTATTCATTCTGAAATCCTGAATAAGTTGAATACACCATGTAGGCCTAAATCAACGAGTTCCACTTCTATTACGCACACGTCCAATATAATATCAATTGAACCACCAACCACATTCAAATTTGAAAATTGTACATTCAATAATTATTCCTTTTAAAATCATTCATGTTTATTTTTTATGTCGTCGTCGTTAATTAAAACTTTTCTAACACTTGTGTATATTAGTTAGGTTATGTTATAGCTTCTGCTATATGATATTATGGATAGTCACGTATCAGAGATTGTTTAATATTAAGATTTATTGAAAATCATCTGTCAAGTGACGTTGATTACTGGGATCCGGATAATTGAAGTGGAATGCAACTGTTTTAATAAAAATGAAACTGAATCAACAAAGCCTTCTTGACTAGTAACACTGCCATCGTGATATAGATCGAGAACTTCTCGACGAGAAGGCATTGCTAGTAATCATAACTCACTACTGTCATCTAGCATGCATCTAGCGTAATATTTGTAATGTTGAGATGGTACAATAATACACTTGAAGACAGTTGTATTTTCGTAAGTCAATTAATATTTTATTGTATTGGAGTACTTCGTTACTTCTAATCTTTATATACTTTCTTCTAATCGTGTAATAGTCAATTAAATCCCACTCGAGTTTTGATTTTCTCTAGATAAATCAAAACCTCTAGTGAGATTACTGTTGATCATTCACCAGGATTAATACATTACATATTGTAGGTGGACCTGGCGATGACCGACCAACACGAAGGCCATGCAATATGCGATAAACCGTTTCCAGCTAGCTCAACAGTCCAGTTCAGTCTCTCTGTAGGAGTGATTGTGTTGTCGTGGGATTGTTACATTGCGTGTTATTCTTCTGATTGTGTTAGTGAAGTATCCATAGCATTTTTAACTTTTCCTTTGCACAATAATATATTGTGTTTCTGTAGTTTCTTACCAGAACAATGGAAGGAGTCCTTAATTGTACCTATTTTTAAGAAGGGGGACAAGACTAACTGTGGTTCCTTTCGAGGAATATCACTTCTGTTGTCGTCGTACAAAATTATGTTCAATTCTTTTGAGAATAACTCCGTACGTAGATGAAATTATTGGGGATCGTCAGTGCGGTTTTAGGCGTAATAGATCGACTATTGATCAGATTTTTTGTATTCGACAGATATTGGAGGAAAAATGGGCGTATAAGTGTACAGTACATCAGTTATTCATGATTTCAAAAAGGCATATGACTCGGTTAAGAGAGAAGTTTTATATGATATTCTTATTGAATTTGGTATTCCCAAGAAACTAGTTCGATTAATTAAAATGTGTCTCAGTGAAACATACAGCAGAGTTCGTATAGGCCAGTTTCTGATGTGTTTCCAATTCACTGCGGGCTAAAGCAGGGAGATGCACTATCACCTCTACTTTTAACTTTGCTCTAGAATATGCCATTAGGAAAGTCCAGGATAACGGAGAGGGTTTGGAATTGAACGGGTTACATCAGCTTGTCTATGCGGATGACCTGAATATGTTAGGAGAAAATCCACAAACGATTAGGGAAAAACACGGAAATTTTACTTGAAGCAAGTAAACGATAGATTTGGAAGTAAATCCCGAAAATTCAAAGTATATGATTATGTCTCGTGACCAGAATATTGTACGAAATGGAAATATAAAAATTGAGATTTATCCTTCGAAGAGGTTGAAAAATTAAAATATGTTGGAACAACAGTAACAAATATAAATGACAGTTGGGAGGAAATTAAACGCAGAATAAATATGGGAAATGACTGTTATTATTCAGTTGAGAATCTTTTGTCATCTAGTCTGCTGTCAAAAATTCTAAAAGTTAGAATTTATAAAACAGTTATATTACCGGTTGTTATGTATGGTTGTGAAACTTGGACTCTCACTTTGTAAGAAGAACAGAGAATAAGGGTGTTTGAGAATAATGTGCTTAGGAAAATATTTGGGGCTAAGAGGGATGAAGTTACAGGAGAATGGAGAAAGTTACACAACGCAGAATTGTACGCATTTTATTCTTCACCTGACATAATTAGGAACATTAAATCCAGACGTTTGCAATAGGCAGGGCATGTAGCACGTATGGGGGAATCCAAAAATGCATATAGAGTGTTAGTTGGGAGGCAGGAGGGAAATAGAGCTTTGAGGAGGCCGAGACGTAGATGGGAGGATAATATTAAAATGTATTTGAGGGAGGTGGGATATGATGATAGAGACTGGATTAATCTTGCTCAGGATAGGGACCAATGGTGGGCTTATGTGAGGGCGGCAATGAACCTCCGGGTTCCTTAAAAGACAGTAAGTAAGTTATAACCAAAATTAATTATTAAGGAAACTTTGTAATATAAAATTCTCAAACTCCCGTTACAGAAATAAACGAAGAGATGATAGAGCAATGACATGAATATAAATTATCGTGCATTGAGAATTGGAGATAGCTTCTCTCACATCTCTTTGTTCATAACAATCATCATTGCATTTGCCTGTGATCGAACTCCGGTCTCTTCTACTTAGGAACCTTCAGCCAATTGATCTACGACTGAGGAGTAAAAGAAGTCCGGCTTTATGTAAGGAAATAAAAGCTATGCAAACAATCCGGCCCTTGGACAGGGCTCCTGTGATGTGCGATGTTTACTGTGCCGGGATTTGTTTTGAGAGCGGGGAAACGTTTCTTTGGAGGATAATAAAGCCGCGAGCGTGTTAATCATTCCTACCAGATGTAACCATAGCGACGCAGTTCTTGTGAGCTACTGATTTATAGCATTCCTCACGTTGGCAGTACTGTTACAAAAATAATTCTGCTCACTAAATGGAGTTACAGTAAGAACTAACGATCCAGGACGCAGAAAAATTATGAGCGGAATGACGAAAGCTAAGGCAAGAGAGAGTTCTATGTAGATAACTAGAATGGACACCGCCGGAAAGAATGGAGAAGACGTGGAGGCAGAGAAGAGGAAAAGAAGGGGAGGAATAAAAGATTGAAGAGAAGAGAAGAAGATTGTGGAGAAGAGGAATAGGTGTAAGAAGAAGAAAATGTATGACAGGGAAAAGGACTGGCGGAGGAGAAATGACGGGAGAAAGGAAAAGAAGAAACTCAGAAGGTGATGAAGGAAAAAGATGGATATGTAAAGGAGAAGACGAAAGTTAAGGGAAGAAGTAGAGAAAGAGTTGAGTGGAGAAGAAAAAATTGACGACGAACAAATATTGGGGAGGAATAGATACTGAGAAGAAAGAAGATCAGAAGAAATTGAGGAGAAGGAAGAGGAGAACAAGTTAAGGAGGAATAGATATTTAGGGAGAGGAGGAATTAAGTAGGAATAAATGGAATTTAAAAGGGGAGGAAGAGGAATTGAAAAGGACGAGGAAGAGAAATTGAAAAGGGAAGGAAGAGGAATTGAAGAGGGGAGAAAGAGGAAGTTTAGAGGAGTAGAAAGAGAAAGTTAAGAAGAGTAGGAAAAGAAACTGAAGATGAGGAATTGAATAGCAGAGGAAGAAGATATTGAAGAAAAGGAAGTAAAGAGGAGTAGGAAGAGAAAGTTAAGAGGAGTAGGAAGAGGAAGTTAAGAGGAGTAGGAAGAGGAAGTTAAGAGGAGAGGAAGAGGAAGTTAAGAGGAGTAGGAAGAGAAAGTTAAGAGGAGTAGGAAGAGGAAGTTAAAAGGAGTAGGAAGAGGACGTTAAGAGGAGTAGGAAGAGAAATTGAAGATGAGGAATTGAATAGCAGAGGAAGAAGATATTGAAGAAAAGGAAGTAAAGAGGAGTAGGAAGAGGAAGTTAAGAGGAGTAGGAAGAGGAAGTTAAGAGGAGTAGGAAGAGGAAGTTAAGAGGAGTAGGAAGAGAAATTAAAGATGAGGAGGAATTGAATAGCAGAGGAAGAAGATATTGAAGAAAAGGAATTAAAGAGGAGTAGGAAGAGAAAGTTAAGAGGAGTAGGAAGAGGAAGTTAAGAGGAGTAGGAAGAGGAAGTTAAGAGGAGTAGGAAGAGGAAGTTAAGAGGAGTAGGAAGAGAAATTGAAGATGAGGAGGAATTGAATAGCAGAGGAAGAAGATATTGAAGAAAAGGAAGTAAAGAGGAGTAGGAAGAGGAAGTTAAGAGGAGTAGGAAGAGGAAGTTAAGAGGAGTAGGAAGAGGAAGTTAAGAGGAGTAGAAAGAGGAAGTTAAGAGAAGTAGGAAGAGAAATTGAAGATGAGGAATTGAATAGCAGAGGAAGAAGATATTGAAGAAAAGGAAGTAAAGAGGAGTAGGAAGAGAAAGTTAAGAGGAGGAGGAAGAGGAAGTTAAGAGGAGTAGGAAGAGAAAGTTAAGAGGAGGACGTTAAGGGGAGACTGTACTGAGCCGGTACTCCTATCTCTGCTATGTTAAATTGGTAATGTTCAAGTGCACATTACTAAAGAAATATTGGAGATAGACTTCTGAATTTTTTATATGTTATTATCTATGATTCTGTGAGCAAAAGCAAGCAAAAATCAATACTCATTTAATTTATTTTGAATTAATGTTTTTTTTTTTAACTTTAAGTTTTGTATGAAATTTTCAACAGAAAATTTTTCGCCAAGAAAAAATTTTGAAACTATACACAAAAATTTTTGCTTGCGATTGAAGAGCTCTGTCTAGGGAAGGAGCATACAAAATTTCAGTTTTCTAACTTTAGTAGTTTCTTAGTAAAGTGGACATACACATTGAAAAAATTAAAAATGAGAAAATTGCATTTAAAGTTTACATATACCTTTCAAAATTTTCCAGCTCCATAACCTGGATTGTTGGCCTCCTCATCTTCTCTTCTTCTTTTGAGGTTTCTCTTCTTCTGTCTTGCTGCCTTGGACATCAATTCAACTGCCTGATCTGCCTTTGCCACTCGAATATCATCCAACTCTCTGAGAAATGTCAATGTATTATAACCCGGTGCTATACCTAAATTTTGTAACACTTTAGCTCGTCCTATGTTGCCTACATTAAAACTGATTACTGCGTCATAGACTCCTGCTTTCAAACTTTTCAAGCCCACAAATGTAGTTTTTGGAACCCTCAACCACACCAAATTGTTGAAGGATTCATTTGGATTTTGTGTCAATCCGTGTACACACTTCTTCAGGAGGTCTGGATGAGCAAGGTCTCTGTATATTGGCTTCAATTTTGTCATCACTTCTACTGGTAATCCATTATGTTTACATGTTGATTGATCCACATTGTATTTACACGAAGAGTCTGGTCCCTTAGGGCACAGCTGGTGGTGAGGTTGCTCGTCGGTTGACAACTTGTGGAAATACATTGCCCACACAGCCCGCTTCATTTTATTTATATCATCTGTATTATTTCTGATAGCATTGCCATAATACAGCTGCAATAAACCAATTGCGTCTTTTGTCAATCTATTTCTACCCCCAATGATCTTACCATCAGCTAGTTTTTGCCCTTTCATATCTTTCACTAATTTTCTCAGTCGATTGCCCATCCTCTTCTGTACATGTCCTAAGCATTCCCATTTTTCAATTTTAAAATGTTCACCATATGGTTTCTCATTCACAACTTGTTGGAAACCTCTACTGTCTCCATCTCCGAGGTAAGTGGAATACCTCACACCCCTTTCTTCTATAGATCTCTTGAAAATCTGCACCGCTCCTTCAACTTCCATCGTTTCACTTGCTCCATCAAAGTTTTTAACGCAGTTGCTAGTGTGATCAACTTTGTTCTTTGTCACTACACAGCCATGACAATATTTAGTTAGGCATACCACATCTACAACCTTACCATTGTCTATGCTAGTTGCTGTGACCACACCGTTCAGTGAAGTGTGGCCACGCTTTTGCCAGCTGCCATCTATAGCAATAGCAATATCTGTTGAACCAGCATTTTCTTGAACTGCTTCCTCTGCTGCCTCAACCATGCACTCTGTTGCCACTTCTCCAAGAGACCTTTATATAACTTCAGTTAATTTCTGGAATCTTGTAGGTGGTTTGGGAAGATTCAATACAGAGCACAAAACTTTACTAGCAGCACTTCCCTTTCCTATGCAACGCATACTATATACAAATCTCAAATTCACCTCATACCCATTGTTTGTATATTTAGAGGAAGGAAACGTATGTTCTTCTCCACAGTTTTTGCACACTAGCACTAATCTACAAGCTAAACCCCTACGAGAATTACTATTTTCTAAAACTGAAATACAGTTTGTGCTGCTACAATATTTACACTGTACAAAACCAGATATAGCTTCAGACAGAAGTTCAATATCAACAAGAAGGTAACCAGTTTTTTGTTTGCCTGCCACGAAACTATTTTCAGACTCCTCTTTACACAGATCATCAAACAGTTTCTTCGATGAAGCAAGTTTTATATTAGAAGCACTAACTGGTGTTGTTTCACAATCCTTAGGCCTACTATCTACACGTGGTGTTGCACTTACACTACTATTTACATATTCTACACTAGTATTTACAGTTTCTACACTAATGTTTACACTGTTCACGGACTCACTCACTTTGTTTTTACACTTATTTACAGTATTTACACTACCATCTTTATTTCTCCATTGGTTTCCAAGAAATTTTCTCTTCCCAAACTTTTTCAGACGACCCATGTTGCATTCAAACAAATAACCATGTGTTATTTTGATCTGAAGTTAGGCACGAAGTCAGCAGAGTCGCCAATAACACAAATATTCAATTCCCTTCACGACTGGAGTACGTTCATAAATTATTTCCCCATAGTTCCAAAGATATATCGCATTATATCAGTGACAGCAGAGAAGAAACGAAAGGGGGAGTGGCTCGACCTATGCACAGCTGTCAAAAATCCTAAAAAAGGGACACTTACAGCCAAAAATTAGGTTTTATTTTTACATATTTATATTCTTAACATATTAAAGTATTTAATAGAGCTAAAATCTCATTTTCGAAATTTGAGGAGTAGGAAGAGAAAGTTAAGAGGAGTAGGAAGAGGAAGTTAAAAGGCGTAGAAAGTGGAAGTTAAGAGGAGGAGGGAGAGGAAGAGGAAGTTAAGAGGAGTAGGAAGAGGAAGTTAAGAGGAGTAGGAAGAGGAAGTTAAAAGGAGTAGAAAGTGGAAGTTAAGAGGAGGAGGAAGAGGAAGTTAAGAAGCGTAGAAAGAGGAAGTTAAGAGGAGTAGAAAGAGGAAGTTAAGAGGAGTAGGAAAAGAAAGTTAAGAGGAGTAGGAAGAGAAAGTTAAGAGGAGTAGGAAGAGGAAGTTAAGAGGAGGACGTTAAGAGGCGTAGGAAGAGGAAGTTAAGAGGAGTAGGAAAAGAAAGTTAAGAGGAGTAGGAAGAGGAAGTTAAGAGGAGTAGGAAGAGGAAGTTAAGAGGAGTAGAAGTTAAGAGGAGGAGGAAGAGGAAGTTAAGAGGAGTAGGAAGAGGAAGTTAAGAGGAGTAGGAAGAGAGGACGTTAAGAGGCGTAGGAAGAGGAAGTTAAGAGGAGTAGGAAGAGGAAGTTAAGAGGAGTAGGAAGAGGAAGTTAAGAGGAGTAGGAAGAGGAAGTTAAGAGGAGTAGGAAGAGGAAGTTAAGAGGAGTAGGATGAGAAAGTTAAGGGGAGTAGAAAGAGGAAGTTAAGAGGAGTAGAAAGAGGAAGTTAAGAGGAGTAGAAAGAGGAAGTTAAGAGGAATAGGAAGAGGAAGTTAAGAGGAGTAGGAAGAGGAAGTTAAGAGGAGGAGGAAGAGGAAGTTAAGAGGAGTAGGAAGAGGAAGTTAAGAGGAGGAGGAAGAGGAAGTTAAGAGGAGTAGGAAGAGGAAGTTGAAGAGGAAGAGGAAGCTAAGAGGAGTAGGAAGAGGAAGTTGAGAGGAGTAGGAAGAGAAAGTTAAGAGGAGTAGAAAGAGGAAGTTAAGAGGAGTAGGAAGAGGAAGTTAAGAGGAGGAAGAGGAAGCTAAGAGGAGTAGGAAGAGGAAGTTGAGAGGAGTAGGAAGAGAAAGTTAAGAGGAGTAGAAAGAGGAAGTTAAGAGGAGTAGGAAGAGGAAGTTAAGAGGAGTAGGAAGAGGAAGTTAAGAGGGTAGGAAGAGGAAGTTAAGAGGAGTAGGAAGAGGAAGTTAAGTGGAGGAGGAAGAGAAATTGAAGATGAGGAATTGAGAAGAAATAGGTTTTAAGGAGGAGGGAGAAGATGTAAAGTTGAAGAATATGAGAAGGAATTGGGGAGAAAAAACATTGAGGACGAAGAGATAATGGGGAGAATAGACTGCGAAAATATGAAATGGAAGAATATATGGTAGGCAGGATGAGAGATGGAAGTGTTGAGGACAGGTGAAGGAGGAGAATAAGATAAAGAAAAGCAGGAAAGATGAAGAAAAATTGAAGTGAAAAATAAGTAGTAAAGGAAAAGTAATCTAATATGGAGGAAGAGAGTTTAACAAGGAGAATTTAAAGAGAAGATGGGGGAAGAGGAAGGAGTATAACTGGGAGCGTAACATCCACACGATTTAATGTTTAAATCATTTACATTTCAAAGATGGAGAAAATTTTAATAAATTCTAGGAATTAAAATATCAGAAGATGTATGGATTGATTCTGTACCATTCCCATACGGCCAAGAATCTGTAAGGACTACAATTTGTATAAAATGATATCATCACAGTCTAGTATAAACTAGTCACGAAGCTTGAGTTGTTGAGAGTACTAGGAACAATAGACTGTGCCGGTACTATTTTGCATTGTCTGTGATGACTCGATAGTAGCGATCCTAGTGGTTAGCAACTATATATGGATGCAAATTCCCTACGTATTGAGCTTCGTGACTGTATATACTAGACTGTGATATCATCTCACAGTGCTGTACAGCAGCGAAACATGGGTATCAACACAAAATACAAACATATGAGTTGAAATTTTAAGGACGTGTGAAAGGTTGCATAAGTTTTAGACAGGATACAGAACGGAAACTTAAGATGATTTATTTTGTTTTTATGTCTCAATCCATAAAATAATTAGTTTTTTAATAATTTACTTTTAAACAGTAGTATTTCAATAGACAGTATTTTAGGTACCCAAATATAAAATTATGAAATAAGTGGTACAAAGTTACTGTTGTCACGCCAGGAGAAGGCGGCTGAAGTACTTAGACGGGGCGGAGGGGAAACAGTCGCGCATGCGCACCGCGCTGTTCACTGCAATATTCCTGTTTCACAAACATCTACTGCACGTGTCTATGAGTCTTTGCGACTTTGTGAAAATAATAGTGGGGTTTTTACTGTAGTGTTTTATTAGTTTCAGCAAGACAATTGTTTTCAGTATACCAAAAATCTTGTATTGATTTAGTTATCCTTTGCTTTTCGTGTTATTAGTGTTGATAATAATATAGCTAATAGAATTTATGTTATTGTATACTGTTATTTAGGTTTATAGCAGTTTTTTGTTTATTGTAAGATAGATGGATGGATGGATGGATGGATGGATGGATGGATGGATGGATGGATGGATGGATGGATGGATGGATGGATAGATGGATATGGATGGATGGATGGATGGATGGATGGGTAGGTAGATAGATAGATAGATAGATAGATAGATAGATAGATAGATAGATAGATAGATAGATAGATAGATAGATAGATAGATAGATAGATAGATAGATAGATAGATAGATAGATAGATAGATAGATAGATAGATAGATAGATAGATAGATAGATAGATAGATAGATAGATAGATAGATAGATAGATAGATAGATAGATAGATAGATAGATAGATAGATAGATAGATAGATAGATAGATAGATAGATAGATAGATAGGCAGGCAGGCAGGCAGGCAGACAGACAGACAGACAGACAGACAGACAGATTTGTTCCGTAATATTCTTACATTTGCTTTACAGCATAGAATAAAGAACATGTCCATTTCTTACGTTTAACAATAAAATGCAATACATATAAAATGCAAATATGAAATATATACAGAATTAATACCTTAATAACAATAATATTTTATACAATGTAATATGTTTACCATTTAATATTATTATAATATTTACACAGTACTGTGAAATGTCAAGAATTCATCTACAGAATAGAAAGTGTGAGATATTAAGTAATTTTTAGTTTTGTCTTAAATATTGCAGGGTTTTGGCTATGATTCTTAATGTCTTCAGGAAGACTATTGAACATTTTTATCGCCATGTAACGTACTCCCCTTTGAAAGCATGATAAATTTGATGATGGCGTATGAAAATCATTCCTTCTTCGGGTATTTATACTATGTATGGCTGAGTTAGTTGGAAAATTTTCTTTATTACATAAGAGGAAATTTATTGTAGAGTATATGTATTGATTTGTTAAGGTTAGAATCTCTAATTTTTTTAAATAATCTACATTCTCTAGCCTTTGCTCCAACTATTATTCTAATGGCTCTTTTTGTAATAAGAATATATTTTTACTATCTACAGAATTTCCCCAAAATATTATTCCGGGACATAATGGAGTGAAAATAGGCAAAATATATTGTCTTTAAGATACTGCTGTTTAGAGATTGTTGTAACGACCTAATTGCGAAGCATGCTGAGCTAAGTTTGGGGTTATTTCTTTGATATGATTTTTCCAATTTATTGTATTATTAATATGCAAACCAAGAAATTTGGTTGTTGATGTTTCTAGTAGAGGTATGTTGTTGATAGTTATGTCCAATGTTTCAGAGATTAAATTTGAAGTGGCTTTAAATTGAATTATGTTAAATGAATACAATATAATATTTTATTACTCAGTCAATGACAAATCAATGTAAAAAATGACTTATTTTATAGTCATTAAGTTTATATACATGAATTACAAAATTGCGAACGTTTTCGCCTATTCAGGCATCCTCAGGCAGAGTTATGTTAGTTTTATTAATGTTTAATGCTAGTTTATTGGTTGTAAACCAGTCATAAATTTTAAGGAGAATTGTTTCTGTTTTATATTTGAATGTGGCAAAGTTATTGTCTGTAATTATGATACTTGTGCCATCTGCAAATAGTATAGGATAATCTATTCCTTTTATTATGGGGCCAAGGTCATTTATAAAAATTAAACAAATTAAAAAATTAAAAAAAAAAATTTAAAATTAAAAAAATTAAAAAATAAAATATGTCGACAAAGAGGAAACAAGGATTGACAATCTATAGCGAAGAAAGGAATATTATTAGAAGTGCAAAATAATTCTGTGATGAAGAAAAAGAACAACAGTGCCTTTGCATTCCTCTTACGAAACCTACAGCAAAGGTAGAAAAGTACTCTAATCTATCCACAAGAACAATACAGCGTATAAGGAATGAAATGAAAGACTGCACAGAAGAAAGTGCGTTGTCGACACCTGAGGAGAAAAAAATGTAAACGTCCAGACTACCGAAACGCAAATGTAGATGACTTCGACGGGAGATTGACAAAAAAAGATATAATTGAGAATTTTTATTTGAAAAAGAAAGAGGGCCACCGGCGTAGCTCAGGAGGTAGCGCGTTTGCCTGCTGATCTGCAGTTGTGCTCGGGAGTGAGTTCGACTCCCGTTTGCGCTGACTACCTGGTTGGGTTTTTTTCCGAGGTTTTCCCAAGCGGAAGGCGAATGTCAGGTAATCTATTTCGAATCCTTGGTTTCATTTCGCCAAATACCATCTCGCCATCATCAATTCAATCGACACTGAAGAAGCTAGTAGTTATTACAGTGTCGTTAAATAACAAGTAAAAATATGGTACCAAGCTGCAACAAACGTCTACCCTTTTACAAGAGAAAATTGATTTGAAATGAAAGACAACATCAAGACGAATACTGAAGAAAAAGGATTTCAGGTGGAAGAAGTGTGCAGCAAAAAAATTGAGGAAAACACTGTAAATTAGAATACGTGAAGATATCTACAGCAAATAAGAAAGCTTAGGAAAGTGGAAGAACCGATTTTGTATCTGGACGAAATGCGGATAGATAGGCCTACCAATTTAACGTTTCCCAAGTGCTGGCAGGATAAAAATGTTACGGGAGTTTTGACTACCGTAAATGTGTCCAGAACACTCATTGTTGTCCATCAGGATGTGGGCGGTGGGGCTAATGGCTTTGTTGAGAGATTCGAATTAATATACACGGCTGGAACATAAGCAGACGATTATCATGGACAGATCATACTCCAGAAATTTTGAAAAATGTGATAATGATAGTCATAGCGACAGCACCGAAGATGCGGAATCTTTTTTGTCTGACTCCGTTCCCGTGTAGCCAAGTAAGTGGACGAAGTTTTCAGGTCAGAGTGTAGCGTAAAGTTCCCCCGTCCCGCCTATCTACTCCCCGCGCCAACTCGTAGCGCGAAGACAGTACTCCAAATTGTTGTAAATGTATTATTTCCATGGTTATTGTGTGGAGTGTGAAGAAGTTTGAGGCACATTAAATAAATAAGACGCGGACCGAGTCGAAAACCACTTACACTGCTACTGCGACGACTACATGTTATTCATAAACTAATGTCTTGTAACGTGGTCGGTACGAATACAAACATGAATCGACAGCCATATTGGTGTTGACAGAGAGGGAAACGCAGTGCGGGACAGTTTGGTTTGCAGAGATTGGCAGAACGCCTCACAGCCTGTCAGCGTCTCCTCGGTCGGCAGTCTCAGGGGAGAAAACAAAGGAAACCTGAACACACTTAACAAATGAAGCCGTGACAGCGCCCATCAATCTCGCTGCTACTGCATTACTGATCTTTCGGTGGCGGCCGTGACAATGGAAGCACCGGCTGTCGGATTCATGACATGCGGGCAGAACTCGCAATTGAATAAACACGGAATGGGTAGCGCACATGCAGTAGCCTACAGAAGTGATTTATCGTGACTGGCGGAACAAAAATATCCCGCGGCCATTAGCGAAATAATGCGGATGTCAGAAATTTGACGTTTGGAATTTGACTCTTGGTAAAGACTTTTATACTAGAATGAAACATTTTCAGATGAAGTAACATTATTATTATTATTATTATTATTATTATTATCATTATTATTATTATTATTATTATTAAATATTCTTGAAGTTTATTTATTCTTTTATTTACTCTTGTATAAATTATACTTAATTTTCATCGTAATAATTATAATATTATTATAGTACTAGCCGTACCCGTGCGCTCCGCTGCACCCGTTAGAAATAAATATAAAGTAATTGCATAATTAAAATAGGACATTTGATCCAGGGAACATTCGTGTTTGATAGAAGGATAAATCGTTTAATATGTTACTTAATTTAAATTGCATCCAAATAATTAAAATGCGATCATTTTGGTCCAGAGACAGTCATTTGGTGCAATGACAATTCCTTTAACATGTTTTTTAATTGTTATTAATGCAACCATAGTTTAATGAAGATTGACATATCATTTAGTTTTAATGTGTAAACTTTATATTACTTGCTATATGTTTCCATTGAATTATGGTAATAACTTAATTTTAACTCTTGTTTTTTACGTCTTCAGTAAATGGCGTTTGGCCCACTATGCTTCTGAACCCTTCAAATAACTTAAATAGTGATATAGCATATATTATAATGATATATTTGTATTTCTTTCTTTCGAAAATATAAGAATTCACGATCTCCTATGTACAATTGCCATGGAATGAATAAATGTGTTTTTTCTTCCTACTCAAAAATTTTATATTTTGCACATAGGAGCTATTGCAGGAACAACAGCGCTATAATCTGAGATGGCGGTGAAAATGTACAGTATTGTATTGTTATTTTAAGTCTTGTATATAATTAGGTTTCGATATTCATACAAACACAAAAACATTCTCTGTAGGCTATGTTCAATAGCTTTCGATTGTTGTTGTCCAAGACCCCTTATAGATGAAGTCATTTGTTTCCATTTCATTACAGGCCAATAGGTGGTATCGTTATTTTAATTTTAAAACGCATTTATCTCATTAAATATCAGTCCTATCAAAATTTTTCTTAAAATAAACCTTATCGAAAATCAATTTTAAAGAAACTTTTGTTATGTAATATTTTTCACGAAAATTAATAATAAGGGAGATATTTCGATTTATTTAATTCAGGTCCCCTTATAACCCCCCTTTTAAATAAAGAATTTTGAATGCCATAAAGCCTAAAATCTAAGTTAAACGAACTTAATTTATATTCCCATTTTCATGTAAATCGGTTCAGCCATTATCGCGTGGAAAGGTAACAAACATCCAGACAGACAGACAGACAGACATACAAACAAAAATTTCAAAAATGCGGTTTTCGGTTTGAGGATGGTTAATTATACATGTTAGGACCAATTATTTTTGGAACAGCGAAATTATCAGAAAAATTTCGGCTACAGATTTATTACTAGTATAGATAATGTATCATCGATTGGAAAAAAAAAAAATTCTTCGTTTAAAATCGTTTTCTTTTTGTTTGTATCCATTAATAATTTAATATTTCAACACAGTCTAGTATATACAGTGACGAAGCTTGAGTTGTTGAGGGTACTAGGAACAATAGACTGTGCCGGTACTATTTCGCATTGTCTGTCATGAGGCGATAGTACCGATCCTAGTGATTAGCAACTATCTATGGATGCATATTCCCTACGTATTGAGCTTCGTGACTGTATATACTAGACTTTGATTACAATATTAATTTACTTGTTTTAAATTTTGAATTATTATCAAAAATAATCTCACTGGAGATTTTGATTTATGTAGAGAAAATCAAAACCCGAGTGGGATTTAATTGACTATTACACGATTAGAATAAAGTACATAAAGATTAGAAGAAATAAAGTACTCTAATACAATAAAATATTAATTGACTTTCTGAAATTCTATTTCACCAAAACGTTTGAACGGAGCCGCCATTTTCAGTTGACTGTGCGGTAAACAAATGACGATCGCAAAGCATGTTTTATAGTACGCCTACAGTAAAGAATTTGCAGCTTTAAATGTTGGCAAATAAAGAAACTAATGGTAGGGAGGTGATAAAAACGGAAGAAACTATATAAAGACTAGAAGAAATAAAATACTCTAATACAATAAAATAGGTCTTACTAAAATTCTATTTCACTAATATTACCTTCACCAAAACGTTTGAACGGAGCCGCCATTTTCAGTGACTGTCTATGCGCGAAACAAGTGACGATCGCAGAGCATGTTTTATAGTACCGCAAAGAATTTGCAGTTTGAAATGTTTTCAAACAAAGAAACAAATGGTAGGGAAGTGATAAAAATAAGGGCTAGGGAAGTGATAAAAATAAGGGCTAGGGAAGTGATAAAAATAAACAAATTCTAGGGAAGTGATAAAATTGTAGGATAAACAGCCATGATTATTGAAACACATTGTTTCGTACCGTTTTATTGGACAAAAATAGTATGACGTAGTAAAAGTGTAATAGTCATTATAAATATATTGTATTCAATTTTTAACTTTGTATGATAATTGTATCACGAGTGCTGATCTATTATTGGCGGTGGCTGTTGGCCAGCACTTTAATGTTATACTTAATAAATACATAGATAAATAAATTAATTAATTAAATAAAATTATTATTATTTTCCTAATGGCGGGTATTTGACTTTTCGTCATTCACCCGTATCAAGCCAGTTATGTAGATCAATTTACCGACAGAGTCGTTGCCCAGGGTGCGCTATAGGAGGCTGGTCTACGCTACATCCGCGATAAGATTTTTTTTGGGGGGATACCACAAGGGAACCGGAACTCTTCTGTGTTACTTCCTCCACGGGTTAGCTTGACACAAGTCATAAATCGGGGCTACTCGGGGGATCGAACCCGGGTCCGTGGGATTATACGTCCAGTGCTCTAACTACTGGACCACAGTAGCGGTTAGTAACAAAATTATAGACTATAGGGAAGATTGATGTTTGAATAACAAGAAATTAAAATGTAGGCCTGAAAAAATGAGATTTTTCGGACTATTAAAAAGTTGCACAATACTGGAAAACACTGGTCGGTGATCTCCAGATTTCAACCCGGCCGACTTTTGGTTGTGAGGTTACCTTAAAGAACGAGTTTTCCTGACACATCCAACAACCCTACTGCAACTGAAAGATGCTATCTCGCAAGAAATTGCCAATATTCCCAAGACATTATCTGCAAAATGCCGTGCATGGTGTCGCAGACAATGTTGTACGTTGAACAAGAGAACGGCGGACATCTTCCCAGTGTTTTGTAAACTCCGTTGTTTGCCCAACACTGTGATGTTTTTGTTTTTTCCCTCTCTCAAATATTATCATATTTATAGCGGTTTAATGTTTGAACTGACTTTTGAAATACCCTGTATGTCAAGTAGCCTATATTGCTGTTAATTGGCATAACGTTTTTAATTAAGTAGGCAGTCATTATCACATTCTCTAAAATATCAAAATTTGGTAATAGCGTCTAGACAGAATATTTCGTCGATCAGCGCCCCTAGTGGTGGATATTTGTAACACTTGGACAGCTGTTTCGATGTGAAGATTTCCCAGCCTTTCAGATGTGTAAGCAATATTATTGTTCGTAATCCATAGCCTATCAAGTATTATTATTTCTGTAATTCTGAAGCCATTGTTGCAGAACACAACTTTTCCCAGTTATACATTTTTAAACAAACGCAGTTTTGATTAAATATTGAAACAAACGATGTGTAAACTATACATTTTTCTGTAACCTTTTTGTGCTACTAAATGTACGTACATACGTATATATTCCACAGCATCATAAAATATGAACATCGCCATACTTATAATGATAAAAACACAGTTGCCATAGAAACTATATGAAACATTAATAAGACAGGAATAAAAAACGTTTGAAGCAATGCAGATATTTGCTAAGTAAAAAGATCTGTTTGTATGTGCAATATAGTGTAATGATGTGTTTTTATTTACTTCCAGGTAAGTGGAGCGTTTCCTATTCTGCAGCTAACGGTAGAGTGAGTAGAAGTCTTTCTATGCATGCAGGTCTGATATGTCTGTTCTGAGAACCTTCCACATATTTTTATTTAATTAATTACCATATTTATTTTGTTACATCTCGACTTTCTAACGTAAAAGGAACATTATCACCATTTATCATTATGCAGTAACTAGAGATGGTTTTCATGCACATGAAATAAAATTGAAAAGAACTAAAATGCAAGTTTAAAAAAATACGTAACAAGTCTTTGCGTATTTTATGTTTTCAAATGCTTTTGCAACCCTTAATTAGGGATGAAAATGTATTATAGTGTACCCGTACATTATTTAATTAAATATATATCTGTATTGCAACTTTTCCAATTGGCCTTGGTTTTCTAGCCTATGCTTGCTAATTGTATTACTGGCTACATTCGATTGCTTAAGTATTTTATTCAAAGCTATACCGAATAGGCGATGAGGGATGGAAGAAGGTATAATTCAATATCTACCACGGGAAAAAAATTATTTACTATGGTTTCCGACGTGTAACGTCTATATTTGACCTCCCTGTACATTAATATAAATTATGATTTTTTTGGAACAGAAATTCGAATTCTGTTGCCATGGAAATGCTTATGTCATATCCGATAAACAACAATGTGAACGTGTCCTTTCCTATACAAAAGAGGAGACTGCACATACAGGGTGTTTAAATGAAAGTATTACATATTTGTACATTAGGAGCATTGGTTAAAACTGGAATAAGAGATCTTACGGACATATGTTCGAAAACAAATAAGGTAATCCTTCCTATCTATTACCATGAAACAATCTTCATCAAATCACGGTTTCTTTTTCTTAGTTTCGTAATAGCCTATGCTCTGCTCAGCTGTAATTTTGATACTATCTTTGATAACGACCCGCCATATTGTCAACAAATTGTATTTCGATTCTTTTGTTGAGGGTAAAAGCGCAGAATATGAGTCACGCATTCTGGGAAATTACCCAGAAAAATTGTATCCATTTTGAATTGGATTATTGCTGTCGGGATAATCTATATCTTGAAGTCAGTACCCAAGAAATGATGTCTTCAAGTGACGTAATATTTTAAACTATAGGCCTATAGTGGATTGTATGTTTATTTAATCTGTGAAGATAGAATTTTCTTAGATTTCCGAATACATATTTTAAGTTATATCCTTTTCTGAAGCATCAATTTATTCTAGATGGGAAAGAAAATTCGTACTTCTTTCTTATTTCCTGTTACTGGTTAAACTGACGGGAAATAACATTGTTTCATGTTTTCTTTTTAAAATGCAAGTTTATTTTATTACAATTTCAATTCAGTAAGAACCGAAACTGAAATAGATTGTCTTGCGACAGGAAATTATAAATTTGTCTTTATCCAATAGAGATCGGATTCACGACTTTATTCAAACGCCAGAAGAGTTTTAAAATCTGTGAACTTTGTTGAAGATAAAAACTGCATTTGATGCAGGAAATAGTACGGTTTATTGATATGAAAGGGATGAATATAAGATTAAATTATTACCGCCATTTTGTTCTCGAACCACTGTCTTCCAGGCTCTGTGAAAAATTGGTAAGGAAATCCTGCAGCATGCTAAACCTTTTCAGGACGTTGAAATATTCTCCATTACTTCGTAAGAACACAGAATAAAACTAGTTCTCTGCACAGAAAAAGAATTGTCTTTATTTATGTACAAAGCAATTAATAAAAAGTTGAGATATGACCGCTATTTTGTCCTTCAGTAAAATAATGGCCTCTATTTCAGGCTCTATACAACATTCAACAGGAAATCCTGAGTCATATTTTAAATAATATGGCGTCGGTAAATTATCTATTGCTTCATAATGACAATCAGTAGGATCAATTCGCGTTTACAGAGAATATTACACTTTTACTACGTCACACTACTTTCGACCAATAAAACGGTACGAAAGGACGTCTTTCAACCAATCATGGCTGCTTATCTCACAATTTTATCGTGTCCCTAGCATTTGTTTAATTTTATCGCGTCCCTAGCATTTGTTTAATTTTATCCCCTAGCATTTGTTTCTTTGTTTGCCAACATTTGAAACTGCGCTGGTCTGGACGTCAAAAAAAAAAAAAAAAATGGAAAATTACAAACCACTCCAGTCGATGCACAGCAGTTTCAAATATAACTCGCATTGACATTCAAGAACAAGAATTAATAAAAATCACTGATCATACCTAAGCATCTTCTGAAATCCTATTTACAAATAAATGAAGAGCACATCAAATAAATAAGAATAGCCGGCACCATGGCTCAAGCGGTAAATTCCCTGGTCCGAATAAGTTGAATCCACCATGGGTGTTGTGATTGTATTAGTATAATAAAAAACAAAAGAACCAAAGGTAAAACAAACAGAAAACAAAAATTAACTTTGGAAAAACGCCTTACTGGCCGTCAATATAACATCAATTGAACCACTTCAACCACATTCAATTGAACCACATTTTTGAAAATTGTACATTCAATAATTATTCCTTTTAAAATTATTCATGTTTATTTTTTATGTTATCGTCGTTAATTGAAACTTTTCTAACGCTTATGTATATTATTTAGGTTATGTTACAGCTTCTGCAATATATGATATTATGGATAGTCACGTATCAGAGATTGTTTAATATTAAGATTTATTGAAAATCATCTATCAAGTGACGTTGATTACTAGGATTCGGATAATTGAAGTGGAATGCAACTGTTTTAATAAAATGAAACTGAATCAACAAAGCCTTCTTGACTAGTAACACTGCCATCGTGATATAGATCGAGAACTTCTCTACGAGAAGGCATTGCTAGTAATCATAACTCACTACTGCCATCTAGCATGCATCTAGCGTAATATTTGTAATGTTGAGATGGTACAATAATACATTTGAAGACAGTTGTATTTTCGTAAGTCAATTAATATTTTATTGTATTGGAGTACTTCGTTACTTCTAATCGTGTAATAGTCAATTAAATCCCACTCGAGTTTTGATTTTCTCTAGATAAATCAAAACGTCTAGTGAGATTACTGTTGATAAAATAACTTTAATTCTATGAATTTGGCAATTAACAGACGAATGTCTTTTATCTTTTAACTTATCACGGATAACGTTGTCAAAGCATCCGAAATGAAACAATTGAAAAAAGAAATACCGTTTAAACATAATTCTTTTGTAATATTATCTCGTGTTAAATTTTTTATGGACGCTTCCAGGATTTGTTTTTACGTTGACGACGTTATATGTTTGTTTGCCGAGTCTAACTAGGACAGACGATTTTATCGATTTAATAATTTGTGATACTTTCGAATTTCTAAGTTTTCCACTTAGAATTGCAATTTTTTTTTCTAATTATATTCGTTTTTAGATATACTGTAGGCTACATTAAGATACTTGGAACAGCTTCTTGTCTATGGGATGACGTGAATATGTTAGGAGAAAATCCACAAACGATTAGGGAAAACACGGGAATTTTACTGGCAGCAAGTAAAGCGATAGGTTTGGAAGTAAATTCCGCAAACACAAAGTATATGACTATGTCTCGTGACCAGAACATTGTACGATATGGAAATATAAAAATTGAAAATTTATTTCTGAACAGGTGGAAAAATTCAAATATCTTGGAGCAACAGTAACAAATATAAATGACACTCAAGAGGAAATTAAACACAGAATAAATATGGGAAATGCCTGTTATTATTCGGTTGAGAAGCTTTTATCATCCAGTCTGCTGTCAAAAAAGCTGAAAGTTAGAATTTATGAAACAGTTATATTACCGGTTGTTCTTTATGGTTGTGAAACTAGGTCTCTCACTTTGAGAGAGGAACATAGGTTAAGGGTGTTTGAGAATATGATGCTCAGGAAAATATTTGGGACTAAGAGGGATGAAGTTACAGGAGAATGGAGAAGTTACACAACGCAGAACTGCACGCATTGTATACTTCACCTGACATAATTAGAAACATTAAATTAGACGTTTGAGATGGGCAAGGCAAGTAGCACGTATGGGCGAATCCAAAAATGTATATAAAGTGTTAGTTGGGAGGATGGAGGGAAAAAGACCTTTTGGAAGGCCGAGACGTAGATTGGGAGGATAATATTAAAATGTATTTGCGGGAGGTGGGATATGATGATAGAGACTGGATTAGTCTTGCTCAGGATAGGGACCGATGACGAGCTTATGTGAGGGCGGCAATGAACCTCCGGTTTCCTTAAGAGCCATAAGGAAGGAAGGATCATTTGCAGAGACTAAGAGGAAGGCAGAAAATAGGAAATATTGCACGATGCTTGGTTTGCACTTTATTGCTTTATTTATTTATTTATTTATTTATTTATTTATTTATTTATTTATTTATTTATTTATTCATTTATTCATTCATTCATTCATACGTTTATTTATTTATTTATTTATTTATTTATTTATTTATTTATTTATTTATTATTCATTCATTCATACGTTTGTTTATTTTTATTCATTTATTTATTTATTTATTTATTTATTTATTTATTTATTTATTTATTTATTTAATGTACGCTCTTTAGTTTTGTTATTCTGTTTCCATTCCTCGTTTAAATTATGTTTCAGTAATGTATTTCATCCTTTTCAATTTTCTCGATGAAATGACCGGATAATGAAAATGATTTGATAGGATACGAAATTACCCCAGAGTCTTTTGTCTCTGCGGATTTTCCGGAGATCGAAACCACGGTTCATTTGATGGGAGGCCAGCAGATAACGGGGACAGTCTGCCCTGGTTATTCAGCGAATAAATTTATTGACGTCTCGCTTTTGAACGGTGCCTGGAACAAGTGACAGTCGCCGGTGTCAATCGCTTTTGAGTGTCGCACCTCTCACGTACTCTGATCAAAAGGAAAGCAGCCTCGCTTGTCGCTTGTTTTGTTGCTATGTGACCGACATCACTACACAATGAAATGAACTACATTTTACAGTCTGTTCTTGAAGAGGTACATGCGAGCTTTCTTATCAGGTGACATTTTTAACACATTCCTTGCCGTTTCTAAGGAACGAAACGAATAGGCCTACATTTTTAACATAACCATTCATATTTATCGCATATGTCATAACTTTTGTGTTCGTGAACGAATTTTTGAGTATATATTTACAGTAAAATTAAGTATTTCATTAAAGGATGGCTGTGCAAAGTTGATACTTTGTATGCATCATTGGAATATTGTCTACAATATAATTTATGCGAGATCGTGCGTATTTGCTTGGTTTCCGCACAAAACCAATCCGCGGAAAGTCTAAAATTCCACATTCAGTATTCCCAACCTAACACACATAACAATTTCCCTCTTCTTACCGTTTAAGTGACATATTGATTTTACTGCTTTAGGCTTTTAACATATTATTTTTAGAGACGTTCAATATAGTAAAAATTATAAATTGGAAACTTACCACTGCAATTTCACCTAAATTGCACTGTTAAATATTTGCAAAAATTAAGTAAGCTCTACAACTCTACTAAAGTTACTGCATTCGTGATGAAAGTAACATTAAGGAAATAATTTATGAAAAAATCAACAAGATTCCAGACTCATCATAGACTGGGGGAAAGACAGACGTATATCACGGCCTGCTGGAGTATAGTAAACATTTTAAAGCAATAATGTTGAAGATAAATTTTTGTTTTCCAAATTTGCCGTCATTGAACAGAAACCAAGATGGATTTCAAACTTTAGAAATTCCTCTTTCAGGTATGTAATAAACGATCTTCGCAGATACACGAGCGGTATGTTTTCTTTCAATTCTCGGAAATTAAAAAGCTCAACTACGTTTCGCTTTTTCAAACTTTTCCTCGAACATGAAAACTTCAACATACCGCTCTTGTAACGCATATTACTATTACATTCGCAGAGTAAACGGGAAAGTAATTGAAGCTCATATTGAGTATCTTTAAGTCAATTTATCCTGTAGATGTACATGAAATACAGAATTTTATTAAAAAACGTGACAGAGAATTTGAGGAAATCCTATGATTGTAATATCCATTCAGGAGTTGGCGTAATTGAATTTATTGTAAGAGTTTAATATGTCTAATGAACAGAATAGAAAAAACTATGAATAACAGTCAATCCTCCTATAAATACAGGGTTTTCATTTCAAAACCTCCCGGTCTAAATAACTACAGTAATTATTTAAATTGAATTCAATTTAAACAAAAAACACGTCAATTTAGTTATTGAGGAGGAAGTCTGAAACCAGGCTTAATTGCATTTTAGGTTTCACCCCCAAACCCACCCCCAAGCCATCCCCACTTTCAAATTTGAAATGCCACTCCTTTATTTTTATACTTAAATATGAAAGAGCATTCACTTTTTATACACCTCATTCATTTGTTTTCGCATCTTTTGTTTTTTGTCAGTTTTAAGATTTCTCATTTCCTCTACAAAGTAGCACATACTTACTTACTTACTTACTTACTTACTTACTTACTTACTTACTTACTTACTTACTTACTTGCTTTTAAGGAACCCGGAGGTTCATTGCCGCCCTCACATAAGCCCGCCATCGGTCCCTATCCTGAGCTAGATTAATCCATTCTCTATCACCATATCCCACCTCCGTCAAATCCATTTTAATATTATCCTCCCATCTACGTCTCGGCCTCCCTAAAGGTCTTTTTCCCCCCGGCCTCTCAACTAACACTCTATATGCATTTCTGGATTCGCCCGTACGTGCTACATGCTCTCCCCATCTTAAAAAAATTACACATAGTTTCAATAATATTGTTATTGCACTTTTAAAAATTAAGTATCTTTAACATGCAAGGTCATGGATAATATGTACAGTGCCGCCATGTTAAAACCGCCATATTGAGTACAACTTCGATTTTTTTTTCTTTATGTTATTAACAATTTTTATAATTTCTTTTCCATTTGGATTTTTACTTCACGGGCCGCCACTGCATACTAACAGCAGCAAAGATCATCTCCACGTCACAAAGCAGTCTTCTTTTGAAGTTAATCACATGCTGAACGATCCCATGATTATTAGCTTCCTCTTCAGTTCTGTGCTGATAATTTTGGCCAGGGTCAACCCCACGTCATCAACTCCTTCTGCTGGAAGACGACGCTTCACTTAAAAATAAGTTAAGTGAATGAAGTACAGTACTGCTCAAGAATTGAGGGGCGTCGAAAACTGATTGAATGTAGACTTGTGAGAGCATAATATGCCTATCTGTAGGATGACTGGATACGAACTGGTAGGCGCAAATGTCATTCTAGGAGAAACCCCCTTACATTCTTACTCTTTAACGTAACTCCTGGTAACATAGGTAAGCAATTATCACGAAAATAATAATTTATTGAATATCCAGCAAGTTTAAACGGTTTACACAAAAGCTTTACAGAAAGATGTCAGAAACCGTACATTTTCTATTCTATAATATTATAGCTTCGTTGTAATTGCTTGTAATACAATCATCTTCTCAAAACATCAGAACAGATATATTAATGAAACCACAACTACAATGACGTAATGAAATCTCTGTAAGAAAACATTATTGTCACGACAATATCAAAACCTCATCAAAACACACTCACCGTGCAAATATGAAATCTTCGCCACTCCCCAGTTACCAATAACGACTGAAATGTTCATAAAATAAAACAATAACTATAACATGTACTCCTCGTTACAATATAATAACCAATGTAATATGAAATCTTTGTCAGAACCAAATAACCATAGCAACATGAAATCTTTATCAGAACCAAATAACCATAGCAACATGAAATCTTTATCAGAATCAAATAAGTATAGGAACATGAAATCTTTATCAGAAGGTAATAACCATAGCAACATGAAAACTTTATCAGAACCAAATAACCATAGCAACATGAAATCTTTATCACAACGAAATAACCATAGCAACATGAAATCTATCAGAACCAAATAATCATAGCAACATGAAATCTTTATCAGAATCAAATAACTATAGCAACATAAAATCTTTATCAGAACCAAATAATCATAGCAACATGAAATCTTTATCAGAATCAAATAACGATAGCAACATGAAATCTTTATCAGAAGGAAATAACCATAGCAACATGAAATCTTTATCAGAACCAAATAATCATAGCAACATGAAATCTTTATTAGAACAAATAACCATAGGAACATGAAATCTTTATTACAACAAATAACCATAGCAACATGAAATCTTTATCAGAACCAAATAACCATAGCAACATGAAATCTTTATCAGAATCAAATAACTATAGCAACATGAAATCTTTATCAGAATCAAATAACCATAGCAACATGAAATCTTTATTAGAACAAATAACTATAGCAACATGAAATCTTTATTAGAACAAATAATCATAGTAACATGAAATCTTTATCAGAATCAAATAACTATAGCAACATGAAATCGTTATCAGAATCATATAACTATAGCAACATGAAATCTTTATCAGAACCAAATAACCATAGCAACATAAAATCTTTATCAGAACCAAATAATCATAGCAAGATGAAATCTTTATCAGAATCAAATAACTATAGCAACATGAAATCTTTATCAGAACCAAATAACCATAGCAACATGAAATCTTTATCAGAACAAATAATCATAGCAACATGAAATCTTTATCAGAATCAAATAACTATAGCAACATGAAATCTTTATCAGAACCAAATAACCATAGCAACATGAAATCTTTATCAGAACCAAATAACCATAGCAGCATGAAATCTTTATCAGAACAACATGAAATCTTTATCAGAACCAAATAACCAACATAGAACAAATAACCTTAGCAACATGAACAAATCTTTCATTAGAACAAATAATCAGCCTAATCTTTATTAGAACAAATAACATAGAAATCTTTATCAGAATCAAATAACTATAGCAACATGAAATCTTTACCAGAACCAAATAACCTTAGCAACATGAAATCTTTATCAGAACCAAATAACCATAGCAACATGAAATCTTTATCAGAACCAAATAACCAAAGCAACCTTTATAGAACCAAATAACCATAGCAATTAAATCTTTATTAGAACAAATAATCATAGAATCTTTATCAAATAAATAACTATAGCAACATGAAATCTTTACCAAGCAACCAAAATCTTTACAGAACCAAATAACCTTAGCAAATAACCATGAAATCTTTTAGAACAAATAATCAGAACCAAATAAACAAATAACTAGCAACATGAAATCTTTATCCAGAACCAAATAACCATAAATCTTTATCAGAACAAATAACCAAATCTTTATCAGAACAAAAGAACCATAGCAACATGAAATCTTTATCAGAACCAAGTAACCATAGCAACATGAAATCTTTATCAGAACCAAGTAACCATAGCAACATGAAACTTCATCGGAATCCAATAACGAATGCGCAATACGAAATTTTTATGAGAACCAAATAGCCATATCAACATTAAATCTTCATCATAACCCAATAATGAATGGAATATAAAATCTTTATCAGAATCCAATAACCATAACATGAAATCTTAATCAGAATCCAATAATGAATGGAATGTAAAATCTTAATCAAAACCCAATAATGAATGTAATATAAAATCTTTATCAGAATCCAATAACCATAACATGATATCATCAGAATCCAATAATGAATGGAATATAAAATTGTACTTAGAACACAATAACCAAAGCAAAATGAAATCGCTTTCGTCTAAATGGTTTCATCCTTGCGTCACCATAGCATGTTTGTGTAATGAGTGGATATGACACGTGTTGTAGCATGTCTTGGAGCCCGCTGGTGCTGCAATGTGACACAAATAGCATAATTTAGTTTTATTTGTCACTTTGTTTATGCATCCACTTGCTGCTCTGGCCGCTATATGCGGGGCTATTTTAAACACACGGGCCTCAAGGCTCGCGCTTATAAATTAATTGCACAAGATCCTCCCCTCCCCTCCGCCCCGCATGCGTTGCCACTTCCGGCTCGTCTGTCCGCACGCACAAGTGGCCAACGCTTCACAGTGATTTGTGGCACGGATCAAGGGTTCGAGTGCCGAGGCCTCGTCAAGAGCAGATAGCTTTGTGTGACGGATATCGCTCCGAAAACTGGAAGAACACGCATGTTACTGACTGCTGTTGTCTTGCAATGGCAACCTTTTACTCACTCATACGCACTGTATAAAAGTAGAAAGCATTTTTTCTAATTCCTCTCGAAAAAACAACTTTTCGGCATATTGGATGCTCAAAAGTAGTTCTCTGCTTTCCGTCTCTGTAGGGATACATCTAACGAGTGACAGGAATTGTTGATAATGACTAGTGTCCATTTGTCCAAGCCACATTTGTCCTATGTCTTCCGTCCATAATGAATGTAAATACTTTTACAGTTGAAAGTACAGATAAACAAAATATTACTACTGTAGGTTGCCCTGTAGTTTAAAAGGAACGTTAAATAAAGAATTACCATTACAATCATCATCTCATCGTCTATGAATAGCCTCTGTAGTTTAAAAGGAACGTTAAATAAAGAATTACAATTACAATCATCATCCTCATCATCTATGAATAGCCTCTGTAGTTTAAAAGTAACGTTAAATAAAGAATTACAATTACAATCATCATCTCATCGTCTATGAATAGCCTCTGTAGTTTAAAAGGAACGTTAAATAAAGAATTACAATTACAATCATCATCTCATCGTCTATGAATAGCCTCTGTAGTTTAAAAGGAACGTTAAATAAAGAATTACAATTACAATCATCATCTCATCGTGTGTGAATAGCCTCTGTAGTTTAAAAGGAACGTTAAATAAAGAATTACAATTACAATATCATCTCATCGTCTATGAATAGCCTCTGTAGTTTAAAAGGAACGTTAAATAAAGAATTACAATTACAATCATCATCTCATCGTCTATGAATAGCCTCTGTAGTTTAAAAGGAACGTTAAATAAAGAATTACAGTTACAATTATCATCTCATCGTCTATGAATAGCCTCTGTAGTTTAAAAGGAAGGTTAAATAAAGAATTACAATTACAATCATCATCTCGTCACTTTATGTCGTTCGTAGTTTCAGACGTACGTTAAAATAATAAAATGTGTGGAACTGTACCCAGAATTGCTGTTTGACTGCCAAATGCAATGTATCACTAATGGAGCTGGGTCGACCCTTGGAATGAGACATGTAGTGTATCGAGGGATTACCCACCTGCCATCAATTCAAGGGGGATAAGTCCATGAATGAAATACGCTGGGGCAGGGCACTCCTGTCACGCGATAATGCTCGCTAGTCGATATCATATTAGCTTTTTTGTTGACTCAAATCTTATCGTAATGCTACTTTGATGGTATCCACCTGTCCGGCAGCGCCGATATTGGCTTGTGGAGTGTACTCCAGTCATTCTTTTGCTGGTGATTATGAACTTTTTTCCGTCGTATATAAGCAGTTCACTAGACGTCATTCAAGACATTGTGAACCCCGTCACCTAAGCCATAATCATGTTTATTACCTTTACATCTTTAAGCGTCTTTTTACCGCTATAAACATTTTCATAAAATACTTGTTTACTCTTTTGTTTTTGGCGTAGATAATCCTACATCTATATCGGATGTTTGCTATAGAAATCTGGTAACGTATCGAGTAACGAAGAATGTAAGGTTTATAATATAAATATGTAACAGGTGAAGTGTAGCTTATCGTTGTTTTCGACGAGGTCCGACCCCATTCTACATATAATGTGCTTGTGGATCTCAGTCTCTAGGCTTTCTAGCGGATATAATAGCAATAAACAGGCAACAACAAAAGGCATGGAGAGATATCTAAACCAAGCTCATCAGGTTGATCAGGAAAAGAGGGCCATTTATGAACCTTGTATTCCCTATCTTAGTGCCAAGTATAACATCCTCTCTTCAATTGGTCAGTGACAGGTTTATTTTTTGGTGCTCGGAGTTCTATACCAAAATTTACATATCATTTTTTAAAACAATTATCCATATCATCTTTTGAAATTCAAAAAATCAACTCGCAAATTCTCAAAGATTCCCTGCAGATTATACAATTTCATTTATACCACTCAGAAGGCCTTAATTAAGGATATGCTAATTTTACATAAAATCTTTTATTTATCAGTATAATTTTATAGTCATCTTCTAAGAGTTTATTTTATAATTGGTAATCAATGGTGCTTAATTACTACACTTTATTTTTATAACAATATTCATATTTAATTAATTATATTTGTTTGCTATTAATTTCCGGATCCTCGTGGTCATCCTTAATTAAGGCCGGATGAGATTTTCTCTCTCTCTCTCTCTCTCTCTCTCTCTCTGACATTTTTTCTGTTTTGGATGGTCTGAATTTGCTCGAGTTCCACTGGCACAGTGGAAGCAAATATCTTAATATTATAGTGTAAAATACACTAGGGACAAAAAAAAACGGACATTTTAATATTTGCTGGTATTTTGCAAAACATTATCTTCTCATACAATGTTACGGTAGCCACCTGTTATTATGGAGACGTGTATACATTGTTGATTTTTTGTTTTATAAACAAGCCATTACAACCAAATATTCCAATTTTGCTTTCGGAGTCTCAGCTATAACAATTTTGTCTCAACCATTTTGTGCTTCATTATCGTTATCATTCGTTATTTCTTTATTTTTACATTTTCTGAGTTTAAGTGGGGTTGTAACATTTGTCTTAAAACAAGATGCGACCTGAAGATGTGGCTCCAGCTGTAGCCCTTTACGATGATGGACGCAGTGTACGTTACAATGCAAATGTTTTGAATATGGCTAGTAGCACAACCCATGATGCCATAAAACGGTTTAGAGAGACCCTAGAATATACCAGAAGACCAGGTTCGGGTCGTCCAAGAGCTACAAATCCAAATGAAGACAGCTATATGGTGTTGAGAGTTCTTAGGGAGCGCAACCTGCCAGCTACTAGTGTAGCCCAGCAATTTGTTAACATGCATGGACGCCCAATTTCGGCCAAAACAGTTAGAAGGAGATTGAAAGCAAGTGGACTGATATCAAGTAGACCTTCAACTGGTCCCAGACTTCTCAGGATGCATCGAGTTGAACGACTGCGTTTTGCAAATGATCACAGGGATTGGAGAAATGGACAGTGGAGCTGTGTTCTGTTCACCGATGAGTCCCGTTTCAATCTGTGCTCACCTGATGGACGTGAAAGAGTTTGGAGAAGGAGGGGAGAACGATTTTCACAGTGTTGCATTTCCGAAAATATGCCGTATGGAGGTGGTGGAGTGATGGTTTGGGCAGGAGTGTGTACGGATGCTCGTACAGAGTTGGTTTTCGTTAAAAATGGAAGACTAACAGCTGATAGGTATATAAATGAATGTTTGGCTGATCATGTTGTGCCATTTGGCCAATTTGTAGGCGATAATTTTGTTTTAATGTATGATAATGCACGGCCGCCCGCATATTGCCCATGCGGTCGGAGATTATCTCCAAGAAGTGGGAATCCATGTTCTTCCATGGCCAGCAAGGAGTCCAGACATGAACCCAATTGAACACGTGTGTTACATGCTGGGACGGCGTGTTAAGAATAGACGACCGAGACCAGAATCGTTACAAGAGTTGAGGCGAGCACTTGGCGAAGAATGGGAACTTATTCCTCAAGAAGACATTGCTAACCAAATTGAGAGCATGCCAAGACTTATGGATGCAGTTATTCAAGCCAGAGAGGGTAATACCCGTTACTAAAAAGAGTTTTTAATGTTTAAGGCACCATAAAATGAAAAAACAGTTAGACCAAACGATGCCATAGTTATTCGCCCTTTGTAATTTTTTGTAAATTTTCTCATCAGAGATTTTTTTTTTCAAATGTTGTCGTATAAGGTGCTATATGGAACATTATTTTGTTTAAATGGGTTTTGTTTCATTTTGAAATAATTGGCAAGAAAATACAAGCAAATATAGAAGTGTCCGATTTTTTTTGTCCCTGAGTGTATTCAGTGAAAGGGATCGAAATCCTTCCCTTGCGATGACTGCGGCAGCCCCACCAGCGAATAGGGATTATAAAGAATGGACACTGAGCGAATTTTCCTGTGTTTTGTTTCTCTGTGCGCCAGCGTTTAGTTCCACTTTCAAGCGCTAGAGGTTAGTGTAATCGAGCATACGCTAAGATAATAATTGAGAATAGAGTTGAGACACAGGATCCAAACATCGCCTACCTTATTGCATAATCCAGTAACGCTTTGCTTCAAATAAATTCAAGTTAACAGCTTTTCCTTATTTCTTAGTGAGAAACTAGTTGTAATAGTAATATTTTATATTTCAGATTTAATAAATTATATTATAAAATAATATAATACATTATAAAATTAAGTATCAAATTCGTTTAATATTTGTATATACTGTAATATTATATAGGTATATGGTTTTACTTCTCGTAACAGTTTTGTTTTTCCATTTTCAGCGCTATCAAACCATTACATATTTTAATTGTTGTCAGGGTCAACGTCTCAACTCTCATTATAAAGGAACTCTAGAGTCTAGACATTACAGTTAATGAAGGATTTATTATTTTATGGATCCAATTTATTTTATTTGAGTACATAATGTACCTAGATGTATTAATTATATGTGTTATATTTCCGCTGTGTCGACTGCTAGCTGGTGTGATGTCAGCGCCAACTCTAGGGAGAAAGCAGAATCTCACGCTCTAGCTGGCTTGAAGGTCATTGAAATCACTCCGGCTACATCAAAGGTACCGACGCGAAGTGTCCATTCTTTATAATCCCTATTCGCTGGCCCCACTCCCAGTTTTTAACATCTTCGACGATCCTGACAGTGTTACTGTACTGTCGTGCTACGTTCCGACTCCATTGTTGGACTATGTCCATTTTAGACTTTTCCCTTCAAAATTCTTTAGTGTTCCTTCAGTGAAAAGGCGAAAATCGCAGTGGGGCAAGTGCCCAACAAACTTGGAGCTCACATAGACAATACTTCTGAGCCCCAATTTCCGTTTCAAAAATGCATTTTCTGATGCCTTTTGAATATTATATCTCCTCTCTTTGCCCCATTCAGTCTGTCATTCAAAACGCAATTTTTTTAACGTTATATTATTATGTTTAACTGTTATAAAAGTTTATAGAGTTATAGTTTCAGAAGTCCTTATTTTGTCATTATTTTATGTAAGTTTTATTGTGCGAGATCGTGCGTATTTGCTTGCTTTCCGCACAAAACCAATACGCGGTAAGTGTGAAATACCACATTCAGTATTCCCAACGTAACACACATAACAATTTCCTCTTCTTACCGTATGTACAGTAGCGACATTCATTTTACTGCTTTAGGCTTTTAACATTTTATTTTTAGAGACGTTTAACATAGTAATAATTATAAATTGGAAACTTACCACTGCAATTTCACCTAAATTGCATTGTTAATTATTGTTTTTAAATATTTGCAAAAATTAAGTAAACTCTAGAACACCACAAAAGTTACTGCATTTGTAATGCAAGTAACATTAAGGAAGCCGTGAAAAAATCAACAAGATTCCAGATGCCGATGTTATTACTGCAATATGTTATATAAATAATATTGTAAAAATATTAAAATAAATAATAAATCATTACATAACCTTACCGTTTCTTTTAAGTTCGCATTTATAGACTGGGGGAAAAAAAAAGACAGACGTATATCACGGCCTGCTGGAATATAGTAAACACAGAAAACATTTTATAGCAACAATTTGAAAATAGATAGTTTAGTTTTTAAAAGTTGCCTTCATTGAACAGAAGCCGAGATGGAGATTTCATTGCAACTAATTAGAAATTCCTCTTTCAGGTTATGTAATAAACGATCTTCGCACAAAATAATGTACGATACACGAGCGGTATGTTTGTTTTCATGTTCTCGGAAATTAAAAAAGCTCAACTACGTTTCGCTTTTTCAATCTTTCCCTGGAATATGAAAACATCAACATACCGCTCTTGTAACGCATATTACTATTATCTTTCCTTACCGTTTTTAATAACTTATCACACGTTATTCAACAGTTTAGAAAATCGTTTTCTGTGAGGTCCGTTACATGCTTAAAGAATTAAAGTTTTTCGGTTATATCAGTACAATATAAAAAGTAGCAAAATCAAGAGTCTCAAAAAATTGCCGAAGAGCAGGTTCTTCACTGCAAACCCAGCATTCTCCAATTTTTCCTCTTTTTTCATCTTCCTCTTAGTCTCCGCATACGATCCAAATATCTTAATGTCGTCTATCATCTGATATCTATCGTCTTCTACCCTGAACTTTTCTTTCATTCACCATTCCTTCCGGTGCATCCCTCAGTAGGCAGTCTCTTCTCCTCTTGCTGATCAGTTTCTGCATTATTCTTTATTCACCCACTCGTTCTTTATTTTCTTCTTAATAAGGGAAAGTTTTCCAAGAAAATTTGTATAAGTATTGGTAGAATTTTCAAACTTAGCAAAAACACAATCAAGAAAAAAATTGCTTAAGAACAGAAAACTCTCTGGGAAATTTTGTGGGATATTTTCGTCACTAATAGTAGTCCTTACTAATAATTGCGTTACTTGGTGGAACATCATCATCTAAAAGCGTTAATTCATTCATTAATTCATTCATTCATTCATTATTTATTTTTGTATTTAATTATTTAAGCATTTGTTTATTTATTTATTTGTTTAGTTGTTTATTTATTTATTTAATTACTTATTAATTAATTAATTTATTTATTTATTATTTATTTTTATTTAATTATTTAAGTATTTGTTTATTTATTTATTTGTTTAGTTGTTTAATTATTTATTTAATACTTATTAATTATTTAATTTATTTATTTATTATTTATTTTTATTTAATTATTTAAGTATTTGTTTATTTATTTATTTGTTTAGTTGTTTAATTATTTATTTAATTACTTATTAATTAATTTATTTATTTATTTATTTACTTATTTACTTATTTATTTATATACTTATTTATTTATTTACTTATTTATTTTATTTATTTATTTACGTATTTGTTTACTTATTTATTTATTTACTTATTTATCTATGTGTTTGTTTCTTTACTTGTTTACATGATTATTTATTTATTTATTTATTTATTTATTTATTTACTTATTTATTTATCTATTTATGTGTCTGTCCGTGCGTCTGTCTTTCTGTCTGTCTGTCCGTCCGTCCGTCCGTCCATCCGTCCATCCGTCCATCTGTGTAATTATTTATTTATTTAAGTATTTATTTGTTTAATTATTTATTTATTTACTTATTTATCTATGTGTTTGTTTCTTTACTTGTTTACATGTTTATTTATTTACTTACTTATTTATTTACTTATTTATTTTATTTATTTACGTATTTGTTTACTTATTTATTTATTTACTTATTTATCTATGTATTTGTTTCTTTACTTGTTTTCATGATTATTTATTTATTTATTTATTTACTTACTTACTTATTTATTTATCTATTTATGTGTCTGTCTATCTTTCTGTCCGTGCGTCTGTCTTTCTGTCTGTCCGTCCGTCCGTCCGTCCGTCCGTCCATCCATCCATCTATGTAATTATTTATTTAAGTATTTATTTCTTCAATTATTTATTTATTTACTTATTTATCTCTGTGTTTGTTTCTTTACTTGTTCACATGTTTATTTATTTATTTATTTACTTCCTTATTTACATATTTATTTATCTATTTATGTGTCTGTCTATCGATCTATCTATCTATCTATCTATCTATCTATCTATCTATCTATCTATCTATCTATCTATCTATCTATCTATCTATCTATCTATCTATCTATCTATCTATCTATCTATCTATCTATCTATCTATCTATCTATCTATCTATCTATCTATCTATCTATCTATCTATCTATCTATCTATCTATCTATCTATCTATCTATCTATCTATCTATCTATCTATCTATCTATCTATCTATCTATCTATCTATCTATCTATCTATCTATCTATCTATCTATCTATCTATCTATCTATCTATCTATCTATCTATCTATCTATCTATCTATCTATCTATCTATCTATCTATCTATCTATCTATCTATCTATCTATCTATCTATCTATCTATCTATCTATCTATCTATCTATCTATCTATCTATCTATCTATCTATCTATCTATCTATCTATCTATCTATCTATCTATCTATCTATCTATCTATCTATCTATCTATCTATCTATCTATCTATCTATCTATCTATCTATCTATCTATCTATCTATCTATCTATCTATCTATCTATCTATCTATCTATCTATCTATCTATCTATCTATCTATCTATCTATCTATCTATCTATCTATCTATCTATCTATCTATCTATCTATCTATCTATCTATCTATCTATCTATCTATCTATCTATCTATCTATCTATCTATCTATCTATCTATCTATCTATCTATCTATCTATCTATCTATCTATCTATCTATCTATCTATCTATCTATCTATCTATCTATCTATCTATCTATCTATCTATCTATCTATCTATATATCTGTCTGTTTGTCTGTCCATCCATCTACGTAATTATTTATTTACTTATTTATTTATTTATATATTTATTTATTTACTTATTTATTTATTTATTTATTTATTTATCATTTATGTATGTATTTATTTATTTATTTTTCAACCAGTATAACAACACACAGAAAATATAATAATAGCAATACAGGAACAATAATAGTGAGAATAATACTAATAATAATAATAATAATAATAATAATAATAATAATAATAATAATAATGTTAAATGTAGACAAGTTTAGTTACATAGAATTCTACGAGTAAAACTGTAAATTACATTGTCATTCCAAGGAATTGTTAAAATAATGTTTGTCCTTCTAGTACAAGTAACTTCATTAATACGGGGCCATTGCTATGTTGAGCGAAATCCAAGGTATAAAACGAAAATTCCCGGGGAATGAATTGGTATTTATTTCTAAGAAGAAGCACTATCGCTGTTCCACTGTCAATTCATTTCGTGTCCCTTATGGCACTTTGTTGCGTAGCAACGCTGGATTAGGCATGTATGGTTCACAAGCACACAAAACAAGGGAAGAGACTTGTGTAGGATCGCGGTGAATGCAAGCTCTTACAGATAACAGAGACCCGCAGTAATAGGTTTGCTATGTAATCGATTCCACTGAATCGAGTGAGGCCCTTCTCTTTGTGTCTGTGCAGCCTTTTCAATGACGAGACCTTCCGGGCCGTCAGGTGACGCCACTATCAGATTGAAACGTTTTTCGGATATCCAGGTCTCATCGAGGGCGTCGTCAGTTCATGTAAAAGTACCCGACGGCTAACAACAGAACCTCTGGTTGAGGGGTGACGATCCAGTCTTGATCTTTGTGGCTATTCAAAGCTTTTACATCCAAGAATTGACAAGGGCAATGCCTCAGTTCGCAGCAAACGTTAAAAAGTTCAGATAATCTAGACTTGATTTAAACTGATGGCTTCAAGTGATAGTTGATTGCAGTGTTGCCTAGCAACTCGGAAGAAGGATAATATTTATTACTTACTGCTTTTAGAGAACCCGAAGGTTCATTGCCGCCCTCACATAAGCCCGCCATCGGTCCCTATCCTCAGCAAGATCAATCCAGTCTCTATCATCATATCCCACCTCCCTCAAATCCATTTTAATATTATCCTCCCATCTACGTCTCGGCCTCGCCAAAGGTCTTTTTCCCTCCTGCCTCCCAACTAACACTCTATATGCATTTCTGGATTCGCCCTTACGTGCTACATGCCCTGCCCATCTCAAACGTCTGGATTTAATGTTCTTAATTATGTCAGGTGAAGAATACAATGCGTGCAGTTCTGTGTTGTGTACCTTTCTCCATTCTCCTGTAACTTCATCCCTCTTAACCCCAAATATTGTTCTAAGTACCTTATTCTCGAACACCCTTAGCCTTTGTTCCTCTCTCAAAGTGAGAGTCCAAGTTTCACAACCATACAGAACAACCGGTAATATAACTGTTTTATAAATTGTAACTTTTAGATTTTTTGACAGCAGACTGGATGATAAAAGCTTCTCAACCGAATAATAATAGCATGTCCACCCCTGTGGAGTAACGGTCATTGCGTCTGGCCGCGAAACCAGGTGGCCCGGGTTCGAATCCCGGTCGGGGAAAATTACTTGGTTGAGCTTTTTTCCGGGGTTATTCCTCAACCCAATACGAGCAAATGCTGCGTAACTTTCGGTGCTGGACCCCGGACTCATTTCACCGGCATTATCACCTTCATTTCATTCAGACGCTAAATAACCTAGATGTTGATACAGCGTCGTAAAATAATCCAATAAAAATTAAAAAAAATAACAGGCATTTTGCACATTTATTCTGCGTTTAATTTCCACCCGAGTGTCATTTATATTTGTTACTGTTGCTCCAAGATGTTTGAACTTTTCCACCCCTTCAAAGGATTTGAATTTCGTACTATGTTCTGGTCACGAGACATAATCATATACTTTGTCTTTTCGGGATTTACTTCCTTTAAGTAAAATTCCCGTGTTTTCCCTGATCGTTTGTGGATTTTTTCCTAACATATTCACGTCATCCGCATAAGCAAGCAGCTGATGTAACCCGTTCAATTCCAAACCTTCTCAAATAAAAAAGAATTATGTCTATGAAATAAGAAATCCCTCATTATCTGTATTGTCTAGAATCTAGAGTCCCTATATAATGAAAGTTGAGACGTTATTTTCATCAACAATTAAAATATGAAATGATATGATATCACTGAAAATGGAAAAACAAATCTCCTATTAGAAGTAAAACCGTAGACCTGTGTATTATAATTATACAGATATTAAACAAAATGTGATACATAATTGACATTTGGATCCTGTGGAACTGAACGAAAAACATATATTATCTAAAATATAGGATAACTACATGTGATATTCCTTCTTTTATTTCACTTCAAATGACATTTTTATAATAATAAATAAAATTCCTGCCTTTATTAATACAGGGACATCATTTTATTTGTACTTCAATTTTTATTGTACCTGAGCTTTTTAATGTACTTCACTCCTACCTCTTCTACTAATGAAGTTCCAACTGTCCTCCACATAGAACCAAGACCGCATATAGTAAACAGTACTGACAAGTAAACCTTCAGGTGGGGTAAAAAAACAAAGACTTATTTTTATTAACATTTGATTAAGCATTAAAACCAATGCAAAATACGCAAATTTTACAACTCGAACGCAATGAACACCAGAGATCGCGACTAATCAAGATCAAGTTGACATGGGCTACTTAGATTGCAAACAACTATACCACGCAGCAATGTTAGACGCGAGAGCTAAGATAGTACTGCTGTAGACGCTCTGTCAGCTAGTTTGTACCTTGCAGTTTATTGTGTAATGTTATGTGCAGTGAGCTGAAGAAGATGAACCCAGTGAATATAGTGATTAAAATTCTGGATAAACTAAAAGAAGAGGGTTATAAGCAAAGCTCGGAACTTGGGGACTTGTGTGTCGTGTGCATGAGTAAGGTTAAGGTACAACGTACACAAAGCTCACGCTGCAAGTACTCAGGGACAGTCATGTGTACTAAGAAAGTGGTCACATCGAATGACAAGAAGATGGACGAGGAAACTGTGTCATGTCGAATCCAATGACATTGAGAGAATTACAGGTCAACGGTCTGTTTGAGGAATTAGAAAAATACGTATTATTCGGATGGGTATTACAGAAGTTTGAAAATACATTTTTTAAGTTTTAGGTACAGAATTTCGTGGAGGAATTCGGAAGAGATACGTTATTTTCTTCGAACAGAAAGTTTATATTTTGTAAGTTGTGCCGCACACAAACTAGAGGCTTCACTGAAAGATAGTGCAGTCCCTTAAATTGTGCAGTTCCTTGAGTTTGTGGAAAATTTGTCCATAGCCATTGGATCAAGTAGTAGTGACACACAAATCGAAAACTATTTTCGAGAAAAATTGAGGATACACTTATTTTTCTTAGACACGAGATCAGCTACCAACTGCTCAAAATCGAACGGAAAACAGTAACAGTAAAAATATTCAGTATTTTAAGTTTGCTCCCAGTGGAAATAAATTTTTCTCGTTTGAAATTAGGTTTAACTAACAGGCGAAAAAGTTATGGGTTCGAAAATCTTGGAATATATGTAGTCATACACTGTAATAAAATGTACAGAGGAGAACAGTAAAGTTTCTCATGTTTATTTTTATTATTTGTTATAAAAAAATTGGACAAATAAAAAACTAAAGATTATATACAATGAAAAAAAAAGTAAAAGCCGAATTTCTCCATACATTTCAACCAACTCACAACGTATTTTCAACACAACTCCATCATCATTTCTCAAACTATAAAATTACGTGTTTCAACCTATCGTAATACTATCGATATGTTGTTGCATCAGACCTGACAGTACTTCCGCGCTGGAAGCGGGAGTTTGTTGATATTGAAGTCCGGTCGCTTAACCACGTGCAAAGACACAAGTCCCCAAGTTCCGAGCTTTGGTTATAAGGAGACAGACTGTGAAATGTCGCGGAAGGAACTTGAAGTTGTTGATGATATATATGACTTATTAAAGAGTTATGAATAGGAAGCAGTTGAAGAAAGTCCTACTCTGGACACTGATGAAAATGAACCACGAAATGATGATAATGACATGCCTCATGTAGGAGAATGGGAGACTGAAAAAACATATACTACGTCAGAAGAGGAATCAAGTACTTCACAAAGTCCCGGTTCTCAATATGCTCAGTCGGCAGACTCGCTGGGCTGCTGATCCGGAGCTGCGTTCGTGCTTGGGTTGGATCCCCCTTTGGACTTTGGTTTCTTCGGAGGTTTTCCCCAGCCGTGGGACTGAAGCCGCCGGATGGTCTATGGCGAGTCCTTGGCATCAACCCCTTTGATTTGATTACCTGGTTGGGTTTTTCCGAGGTTTCCCCCACCGAAAAGGCAAATGCCGGGTAATATTTTGGCGAATCCTCGGACCTCATCTCATCTCACTACATCTCGCCAAAAAAAAAAAAAAAAAAAAAAAAAATTGTACAAAATTGTAAAATTGTAGAAAATTACTAAATTGTAAAACTATAAAAATTTGTAAAAATTGTAATTGTAATATTGTAAAATGTTGACATGTTCCACATCTTAAAGCTTCATTGCTCATGTAAGATCTATGGAATAAAATAAATGAATGAATGAATGAATGAATGAATGAATGAATCCCCTCCCAAAACATCCCGAGTCATTGACTTTGAAGAAAAATGTAAAGTAATAGAATATTGGATTCTGCCAGTTGTGCCGATAAACAAAAAGAAAAAGTTTAACCTAGGTCATGGAGCAGTATGAAGCATAAATTCACGTGATTAACACATGAAAGTCAACTCTACAAAATGAATCAAGCTGTCGAACAACAAAACGATGTTATGAATAAAATGAAAGAAGTGCACCGAAGAACATTTGAGGAATTCTGTCTGCGGCGGTCGCCAAATGCAATTATAAAAGAAAGTGACTTAAAAAGAATTGCACTGACAACATCTCGTGATTTTTAGGCATAGATCAGAAATACTTCAACGCAAGTCCTACTTGGTTGGATCGCTTTAAAAAGCATTATAAGATTGTCAGTCGAAAAATAACATCATATGTAACAAAGCGTCAGGTACGCGACAAGACAGCTCTTGAACAATCAATCCAAACCTTCAGATGTGAGTGCACACCACTTATGGCCATGTACAATCATGACCATGTGTTTAATGCAGACGAATGTGGGTTTCTTGAGGTAATGCCTTTCGGCAGAACATTAGAACGTCAAGGAACCAGTAAAGTGTATGGTGTCGTGCAATCCAAGGAGGCAACTACACGTTCCTACACTATAACGCCGGTGATTTCTAAAGCTGGAAAACTGATGCCAAAGTTACTACTGATTCTCCAAGAACCGAAAGGTATAAGTGCAAGAGTTGCAGAACACATTTTCCAGAGCGACAAGCTTGTAGTAAAATAGACTTCGTGGGGAAAAATAACCCAAAAAATATGGATAGAATTCTTACGAGAAATATTCCTTCCTAAGTCTGCAACTTGCAATTTTCTACTGTTGAGCTCGTATGGTATCCACTGCGACAAAATGACAATTAAGCAACTGTTAGAAGAAGGGGACCATGGTCTTGAAAAACTAGTAGTGAAAATCATACCACCAAATGCGACTTACGAGTTGCAACCTTTGGACAGGTACTTTTTTCGAATGTACAAGCATATGATTCGACTACATTTCTCATAATGTAGATTTTGGTGATTCATCTGATACATTACAACAACGCAACAATATACTGAAACTACAGTCGCTTGTTTACCAGCAGTTTCCTTCTCCACGATTCCAACAGGCGCATGGGTATGGTTGGGTGTTAGCTGGATTGGGATCCAGAAGTGGACAACGTTATCAAAACACTACAGAGTACTGTATCCGAAATGTACAAGGAATATGTACGATATGTGCAAAATCAGCCGGTATAAAGTGAGGGTGGTGTACTGACAATTTGTTTCCAACATTTTGCATTAGCTATCACTGTTGTGCGACATATGTTTCTGGATAAAAACAAATCAGATTCTGGAATACGATGCGTTAAGTAACATGATGACCACATCATCCTTTCCTTCTCATGCATTAATCGTTAGTTGAAGGTATGTTTTCTCGCTGCTTGAAGCCTCGTGTTCGCACTTGATAATTGCAGTCGAGTTACGAAATTTTAGGATTATTCATATTTTATTATGCTGATTCCAAAAATATAAGTTTCATTTTCATTGTTTCTTACCTCAAGTGAAGGTTTACTTGTGAGTTAGTGAGTATAATACGCTCCAGAAATATATTCGCGTTTTCCAGTGACGAAATAACTTTCAATATTGAACCTTATTTTCGCACAGGTACTGTCGTCCGTTTGCCTACGTCGCATCTCGATTTCCCTCACCCGCTTCTGCTCGCCCCTCTGTAAAGTCTAGTGGCTGGGCTGTCTTAGCTCTTTTCTGAAAACATTAATTTCTGTTAGGAATTGGACGTCTACGTAATATTATACAACTGTTTAAGATAACTTAAATAAAAGGGGGCTTCGTTAAGTAATTAACTATCACGTATTTTTCCCCTTTCTACGACCCTGCGGCATAACCACTTGGACGGAAAGTAGATAGCATGTCTGAGCAATTTTATCTGTGCGGGTCGGGCAGAAGTGAGATTGAATTTACGGTACGTAAGGTACTCTGTTATAGAGTAGGTACAGAATTATATCAACATGAATTACTAGTACGAAGAACGAAACTGGTAATTGGAATTAAGGTGCAATGGTCTATAGTGCGATAATATGCACAAAAGAACTGAAGCCTGTAACGAAATGAACGGCGACCATTTTCAAAAAGTGTTTAAATATCCATATTATGATTATTTTTCAATTTAACTTCATTCTCTATATTGTACGCTAATGTGCTGTAGACAGTATAATATACACTGCATAATGAATACGTCCGAATGGATAGCTCAGTTCGTGAGTAAAAACACTTATTGTTAATACGGCACTGTATTTTGATTAAACAAAATCCTAATGAAAATTATCAAACTCAAAATTGCCATATTTCCAAGTTTACGTAAATGGATGAACTACTTTTCTTCCCTCCTGTACCTAGTAAAGTGATTTGTTTGTATTTTACGCAATATCATCGAACTCCAATCGTGGAAGGGGTAGAAAACGGTGTTTCCGGTTCTCAACCGTTAATCCAAAAATATATCCAGATTAATATTAAAAATGTTAGGCCCTAGTAAAAATAAAATTATGTCCCTGTACATGTTGTGTTTTTAATTTGTTTTGCGCTATGTGTATTTTCAAATGTGCTTTAAATGTGAAATTTTATTCCTTTGAAGAGAAAGTGTAATAGTGCCTTCTTTATCGGAGAGTTTCCTTGTCTTAACCGGACCATCTATTCCAGCAAACCTTCCGTGACGCCTTCAATTCCCATTAGTGAATACAACTCCTTATAGCGCTCCATTTCGTTTAGTAATCGTAGATGCTATCATTTCCTGACGTTAACATGAAAGACCATCGTTAAAATACTGGGTTACCAGGCAGCATTACCATGGTACGAAATTTCTGTCCCAACGCCATCATTAGGGGAAGTATAATCCAAATCCAGAAAATAAAAAACAAACTTGTTGTACAGAGAAAAAACTCGTAGAGAAGTTGTTGATAATTCTCTCATCTAGGACTTTCCAATCATAGGATCCGTGATTCGATTCCAGTCACGTACTGAAATAATGAAGAAGAATAATTACGGAGAATGCAGATGTTGAGAGGTTTTCTTTAGAGACACTGCAGTTTTAATCACAACAAATGCTGCTGCAAACTAAGTTCGTTAGACGTACAAATAAAAATTTTTCAGATTAATTTCAATGAAGACTACACTTGTCTTTTTGATAGTTATTTGCTTCCTTAATAATGAAACATACTCCCTCTGAAAACACCACCTCATTCTAGTGCCAAGGTCATGGAAAGCATGGGGCTCTACCTCCATGCCCCCCAAGTGCCTTCATGGCATGATACGGGGATACCTTTACCTACTCCCTCCGAATGGATTTTTTTTAGGCCAAATAATTTTTCTTGAACCTATCCAACTTCAGTTTTTGAGTTTCAACGCGAAAACGCAAGTATCAATGTCAGGACGATAGCAGTAGCTATTTCAGGTCATTGTGGATTGTAGGCAAAAGTTAAAAAAAATATCAGGTTTGCTAAGCTTTCGAACAATAGCATTTTCGTATAGCTGCTGCATGTAGAACTTGAATTGTAGAGCGTAAAATCATTTTATCCTACTAAGAGATCTTGCTGAAACGATATGGAGACTACAAAATTTTCTAGGCCTCTTATTTTATCAGTAAGTAATACCTTTTGATCTTTCCTTAGGAACTGTAATTTTTGCGCTCTCTCGAGCCAATACTGAAGACAATGACACATTTCAATATCTACACTACACTGCCATTAAGTATATGAAAAAGACCCAACCCCACTGGGTTAATAAGTATAAAAATATTTGATTTTTAGTAACAATATTATTATCTCACTTAAGTTTCGTAGTTATATGTAGCAGCCACTCAGTAAATTATAGAAATGAAGATCTAAATTAAGATATTCTCTACATTTACTTACATAACCTCAAAACGTTTCACTTTCATATCATCAATATAGCATCAATATTATGTACAATTAATGAAAAAAAGATGCATCATGATATTAACTATAATAATATTTAATTTCTAATGGTAATAATGTCATCAAATCACCTCAAGTTTCGTAGATTTGAATATCCAATACACAGCTGTACTCAGAAAATTATACACTGCAGAATCAGTTTTTAATAACGAATTGAGCTCTAAATATGTCGGTAATCCTGCAGGTCATGGCCTTCGTGTAATAGCCTATTGTTTATTGTAGTGTGTGTTTTGTTCTGAAATTCAATCAAGTCGGCCGTGATTCAATAAAATTAGTTCTCAAAACTGACAACAGATGGATTTTGGAAAATAGGAAAATTATGTAGGAAAATTGACATTTCACTGAAAACTACTACTTTTCCGAAAAACTTTGGATGCCAGGCATGAAAATGAGGGGTCACTCATTAAAATCCGTTGAGCCGTTTTCCCGTAATTTCCATTACCAGTTCAAATTATATATATATATATATATATATATATATATATATATATATATATATATATATATATATATATATATATATATATATATATAGATTGTGTACTACTGTACACAGACTAGTACTAACATTATTATACAGGAGGGTGCACAAATAGGTATACAGTAATATAATATAGTTTTATTAAGTAGAAATAAGGATTACATACCACTTTTGTAGTTACACGACATTAATTGACAATCGATATCTATTAACTGCCTGATCGATACGTTATCGATTGTAATCCTCATTTTAATTTTCTTGTTAAAAATGAATCAGCAATCTCTTATTTATATATTGAGCAAGTTTGAAAGCATAAAAACTATGCAATATACAGGGCTTTCATTTCAAAACTTCCCAGTCTAAATAACCAATTATTTCAATATTGAATTCAATTTAAACGAAAAACACGTCAGTTTAGATATTGATTGGGAAGTCTAAAACCAGGCTTAATTGCATTTTATATTTCACCCCCACCCTTCAGCCACCTCACTTTGAAATTTCAAATTCAATTGTTTATGCACCTTATTCATTTTTTTCACGTCTTTTGTTTTTATCGACGCCCGGCAACCTGTATGTTTGTTATTATATTTCAATGTATGGTGAAAACACTGCTTTTTGTGTAATTTCTTAATCTGATCAATAAGGATGATTTATGTTCTCTCTTGAAGGGTATACACCATTTTAATAGTACATTATGCAACGAGCCTATAATGAAGGTAATTAAGAAGTGAGTATGGATATTTATGAAACGAGAGCAAGGGAGTTTCATAATTTTCATACGAGCTTCTTAATTACCATTATAGGCGAGTTTCATACGACTTTTTATGCTCGACCATATTTCTAACTTGATATTATTAATTTTTTAGCAATGTCCCATATGTTGTGAGATGTGCGCAGACGCGAAAGTATTGATTTTTTCCGAGGCACAGACGTCCACATTGACCTTGCTAGGCCATGAGAACCTACAGAGATAATATTGAAATTAAATTAGACATTGAAAAACGAGATGACAAATTGAATTTATTTGAATATTATTTACAATTAACACTAATTATTATAGTAACAGAACATAACCTTCTGCAACAGTATTGGATTTCCAGCCTCCGTGACTTTTCGCTAATTCTCTTTCGATTGCATATCCGAGAATAATCGATACTTGCGGTTTTATAACGGTAGAAAGCTGACCTGTCATTGGCTGAACAGTTGTAACCTGAATCGTCATTGGCTGAAAGACCTGACCTGTAATGAGTAGGTGTACTTTAATGACATGCATTAAAGGTCTGCTACCAGGTGTATAATTACTACATTTCGGCATGGTCGAGCATAAAATAATTTAATACACAAACCCAACTATTACATGAAATGTTCAATAAGTTTTTGTAGCTTTATTCTATTGAGCTCTAATCAACAATAACAACAATCCACGTTGCCAGGCGACGATAGAAAACAAAAGATGCGAAAACAAATGAATGTGGTGTATAAACAATTGAATGCTCTTTCATATTTAAGTATAAAGATAAAGCGGTGCCATTGGAAATTTCAAATTGGGGTTACTAAAGGGTGGGGTGAAATATGAAATAGAATTAACCCTGGTTTCAAACTTCCACTTCAATATCTAAATTGACATTTCTTTTTATTTGGATTAAATTAAATTACTATTTTAATGCTAGTAACATGAAAGTTTTACTGCATATTCTGTACACCATGATTAAGAAATTTTTGTGCATGGGTTTTATCATTAGATGAATATTTTTTGTAATAAAAATAAAATATTTACAGTGACATTGGAAAATTTTTATTTTTAGATATGCAGTGGTTATAAAAATTGTTTCCCCCTTTTGTAGTAAAGATATAGGAAAACTAATAAGTAATGTTTTTTTTTTCTAAATATGCAACTGATCTTGCAAAAAATATTTCAGACATTTTACTGAAAAATTGAGCGACACATTTAATTTTGACTGGTTTTAAAACTTGCCCTCAATATCTAAATTAATTTAATTTCAATAGTTATTTATTCGGCTAGGAGAGAAGTATTATATGATATTTTCATTGAATTTGGTATTCCCAAGAAACTAGTTCGATTAATTAAAATATGTCTCGGTGAAACTTACAGTAGAGTCCGTATAGGTCAGTTTCTATCTGATGCTTTTCCAATTCACTGCGGGCTAAAGCAGGGAGATGCACTATCACCTTTACTTTTTAACTTCGCTTTAGAATATGCCATTAGGAAAGTCCAGGATAACACAGAGGGTTTGGAATTGAACGGGTTACATTAGCTGCTTGTCTATGCGGATGACGTGAATATGTTAGAAAAAAACCCACAAACTGTTAGGGAAAACACGGAAATTTTACTTGAAGCAAGTAAAGCGATAGGTTTGGAAGTAAATCCCGAAAAGACAAAGTATATGATTATGTCTCGTGACCAGAATATTGTATGAAATGGAAATATAAAAATTGGAGATTTATCCTTCCAAGAGGTGGAAAAATTCAAATATATTGGATCAGCAGTAACAAATATAAATGACACTCGGGAGGAAATTAAACGCAGAATAAATATGGGAAATGGCTGTTATTATTCGATTGAGAGGCTTTTGTCATCTAGTCTGCTCTCAAAAAAACTGAAAGTTAGAATTTATAAAACAGTTGTATTACCGGTTGTTCTGTATTGTTGTGAAACTTGGACTCTCACTTTGAGAGAGGAACAGAGATTGAGGTTTGAGAATAAGGTTCTTAGGAAAATATTTGGGGCTAAGAGGGATGAAGTTACAGGAGAATGGAGAAAGTTACACAACGCAGAACTTCACGCATTGTATTCTTCACCTGACGTAATTAGGAACATTAAAGCCAGACGTTTGAGATGGGCAGGGCATGTAGCACGTTTGAGTGGATCTAGAAATGCATATAGAGTGTTAGTTGGGAAGCCAGAGGGAAAAAGACCTTTAGGGAGGCCGAGACATAGATGGGAAGATAATATTAAAATGGATTTTAGGGAGATGGATTACTCTTGCTCAGGATAGGGGCCAATGACGGGCTTATGTGAGGGCGGCAATGAACCTTCGGGTTCCTTAAAAGCCATTTGAAAGTACGTTATTTACTGGGAAGTTATGAAATGAAAGCCCTGTATATTCGTAATTATTTTCATGTCTATAAGTTACAAATGGTTATATGTAGGAGTTGTTGGATAATAATCTAAATACTTCTTTTCAAAAACATTAAATATTACTTACTAAGTTGATTGTGGAGAACAGAACAGATATGAAGAAAATGCATCAAATACTTTAAGAGAAATCAGTTTTGCGCCAGAATACTTTTTATTTTCTCCTCTCAAAATGGAAAATTAAAAATGAAGAAGACAAAGAAAATGTTTTGGGCAAAGTGAACCTGGAATAGGACGGCACTTGTGAACCGTCCTGTACTTCATCCCCTCGTCGGAGTCCTAAATATATTCATGAAATTTGCGCCATGTTTCTTAGTCGTGACGACGAGCGTCCTTCTGTCTGTCTAGATCAGGATTTCAGCCTTCATATTTTCAGTGAAGAGGCTCGAGGCGTCGAGTTCTATATCGGCTTCCTGCCCACGTGAGTGGATTTCTACAGTTCATCGCACTGTGCCTACAGATTCGACTGGAACAGCGTCGTCCTCTGTACCGTGCAAGAATCTTAACATATTCTACTGAAAGACAGCAAAGAGAGCCAGGCGTCTGTCTGCAAGTGCGAATGACTGATTATGAAATAATAAACGCATGTCTTCCGTAAGGAAAATTGTAATATACAGGGTGATACAAAATAGTCGCCAATAGTAGGGGATTATTTTATGTTAAGAAACCCATGTAGTTGCGAATAATTGCAGTCGTCTTACGATACTACGTCTAAAAACGATAAGAAACTTATGTTTAGTAGGTTATTTTACGACGCTTTATCAACAACTTTGTTATTTAGCGTCTGAATGAGGGGAAGGTGATAATACCGGTGAAATGAGTCCGGGGTCCAGAACCGAAAGAGCATTTGCTCATATTGGGTTAAGGGAAAACCCCGAAAAAAAACCTCAACTTGGTAACTTGCCCCGGCCAGGAATCGAACCTGGGCCACCTGGTTTCGCGGCCAGACGCGCTAGCCGTTACTCCACGGGTGTGGACGAGCTTATGTTCGGAAATGAATTCGTAATAATAGAGTAGGAAAAGGAGAAAATGAGATTATTTTTTATTCTCTTCCATTCAAGACTTCAACTTTTGTATCGCTGCAGAAAATGGAGCCGTATTTTAGTATGATACTATACTTCCACAGTGATTAATCTAGTGCGAAGTTTTTATTTAAATATATCCAATATTTCGGAACCTAAATGTCAACTTCATGATCAGATATGGTAATGAAAGGGAATGGGGATAACTATACATCTAAAAAAACTATAAATAAAAGTATCTAGAAACTCCGCACGAGAGATGTCGTGAGGGCTGGATTGAAGTTCCACAAGGGTCAGTAATTGGGTCGCTATTATTTTCTATCTAGTATATAAACGACATATCGGAATCTGCAAAATACTTCCGGCAGACGATCTTCAAGTATACACAAACGTCCATACTAGCAAAATAATTGACTCAATAACTAAAAATTGACGACCTCGGCATAATTTGGACTTTATATTACTACGAATTTCTGTAACATTCTGCATAATTCTGCAGCTACTCCAAACGGTGGACTTCGGCCAACCCTGTAACATAAATACGAAGCTATTTTTTATATAGACTAAAATATGCCGATTATGAGCGAATCCCAAAGGTTGTAGGATGCCGTATATCGTCGACAATGACTTGACAAAATATATCTAGAAATGTCATACGCAAAATTCAATTGAACTGTCCCAGGTTTGAACTACGCTCGCCGGCGTGTAAACTCCACACTTCAGTTGTTTTATTAACGGTGGCCGACACAGCGTTTGTTTGTTCTCCGCAACTAACAGTCCAGAAACTGCAGTAAGAACTGTGTTCCGATAATCCTGGGTTCCCTCCCTCCTCAGAGGGTCGATGTGGGGATGACTGTGTTTAATGACCTTTGCAAATAACTGTGCAGTGTTTGTTTGGCTTGCCAGTCTTGGAGCGCTCTGAATAAATGTTTCTCGTCCTGCGAGATGATGTGCCGCCCCAGGCCAACGCAAATCCAATATCTTATTGCGTTTTATTTATTGCAGACCATTTGCAACTACAGGGTGTTCCAGAAAATTAAAGCTCGAAGTAAAAATAAATTTGTGTTACAGGAAATGTTTTGCATACAGGTAAATAAGTTTCTAGGTGTAAATTAAGACTTTCGTAATGTTACAAACAATGCGAGGCTTTTTTTTTATTTTTCATCCTGATGCAGTTGTGTTATTGCATGAAATGAAGGATAAAAAGATTGAATTTTAAAATCATAATTTTGTCTGAAACTTCTATATTTCTTTGAAGTTAAAATTCTCGAAATTAGAAAGCAAAAAACAAAATTAGTTTCAATATGTGTCCGCTGCAAAGTTTTTAGGTTTGGCCTAACGTCTGCCTTTGTGTTGATTGCTTCAGTGCTTCCTAGCAGACTCAATTTAAGTGTGATGTTTGAAAGTGCCACAACCATAAAAGGTATAGAAGTAACACATTAAGTTACCAAATAAGAAGAAAAAGTTGCTAGCTTATTTTTAAGCAAGAAGGCCAGATATGATTATCAGGCAGATATAAGACCTTCGATTTCAAAGGGCATGCAGCACGTATGGGTGAATCCAGAAATGCATATAGAGTGATAGTTGGAAGATCTGAGGGAAAAAGACCTTTGGGGAGGCGGAGACGTAGATGGGAGGAATATGATGTTAGAAACTGCATTAATCTTGCTCAGGATAGGGACCGATGGATAGCTTATGTGAGGGCAGCAATGAACCTCCGGGTTCTCTAAAAGACATTTGTAAAGAAATATGTATTAGTCTGTCCCTGGTAATAATATATGTGTATATATATATATATATATATATATATAATATATATAATTTGAACTGGTAATGGAAATTACGTGAAAACGGCTGAACGGATTTCAATGAGTGACCCCTCATATTCATGCCTGGCATCCAAAGTTTTTCGGAAAAGTAATAGTTTTCAGTGAAATGTCAATTTTCCTAAATAATTTTCCTATTTTCCAAAATCCATCTGTTGTCAGTTTTGAGAACTAATTTTATTGAATCACGGCCGACTTGATTGCATTTCAGAACAAAACACACTCTACAATAAGCAATAGGCTATTACACGAAGGCCATGACCTGCAGGATTGCCGACATATTTAGAGCTCAATTCAATTTGTTATTAAAAACTGATTCTGCAGTGTATAATTTTCTGAGTACAACTGTGTATTGGATATTCAAATCTACGAAAATTGAGGTAGTTAGATGACATTATTACCATTAGAAATTAAATATTATTATAGTTAATATCATGATGTGACTATTTTTCATTAATTATACATATTAATGTTATATTGATGATATGAAAGTGAAACGTTTTGAGGTTATGTAAGTAAATGTAGAGAATATCTTAATTTAGATCTTCATTTCTATAATTTACTGAGTGACTGCTATATATAACTACAAAACTTAAGTAAGATAATAATATTGTTATTAAAAATCAAATATTTTTATACTTATTAACCCAGTGGGGTTGGGTCTTTTTCATATACTTAATGGCGGTGTATTGTAGATATTGATATGTGTCATTGTCTTCAGTACTGGCTCGAGAGAGCGCAAAAATTACAGTTCCTAAGGAAAGATCAAAAGGTATTACTTACTGATAAAATAAGAGGCCTAGAAAATTTTGTAGACTCCAGATCATTTCAGCAAGATCTCTTAGTAGGATAAAATGATTTTACGCTCTACATTTCAAGTTCTACATGTAGCAGCTATACGAAAATGCTATTGTTCGAAAGCTTAGCAAACCTGACATTTATAACTTTCGCCTACAATCCACAATGACCTGAAATAGCTACTGCTATCGTCCTGACATTGATACTTGCGTTTTCGCGTTGAAACTCAAAAACTGAAGTTGGATAGGTTCAAGAAAAAGTATTTGGCCTAAAAAAATCCACTCAGAGGGAGTATGTTTCATTATTAAGGAAGCAAATAACTATCAAAAAGACAAGTATTCTTCATTGAAAATAAATCTGAAAAAATTTTATTTGAACGGCTAACGAACTTAGTTTGCAGCAGCATTTGCTGCACAAGGCACTAGTATTTTCTTGATTTTAAAGCCAATGGACTTAATTTTCGGTCATATTTTCAGCATTCCGAGGCAGCGGGTAGTGTACCTAGTTTTGTTAAAAACGATCAAGATGTAGGGAAGTTATTAGAGGGCACCGGAGGGCTTAATTAACAGGCTAGGCCTCTTCGCAGTGTAACATGGCAGCGCTGAACAAGTCCTCCGCGGGAGACAAAGCAACCGGTTCGCATCCCACTCACCATATAAGCCTCATTAACAGCGTCATTGCTCAAGAATCTGATTCAGGGGCGTACAAAACTACATTTGTGCCAAATTTTTCATCGTTCCCAAACAATCTTAAAGGTTACCATGACTACAGTGAGTATCACGTAAAAGCAGTTCCTAAAAGGCTAATTTGGCCGTCTGTTCAGTGTTGCCAACTAATACCAGATATCACTAACGAAGATAAAATCGCAATGCCACGTATAATAACAATAATAATAATAATAACAATAATAATAATATTAATAATAATAATAACAATAATGGTAAAAATAATAATAGACTTATCCTTGTAATGGTTGTTCTGTGATTTTACTATATTTAATATAGTGTATATGATGTAATGTAGTGTAGTGTATTTTATGAATTGTGTATGTAATGTGCTGTATTGTAGTGTATGTGGTGTGATGTAGTTCATGTGCTGTATTGTAGTGTATGTGGTGTGATGTAATTCATGTGATGTATTGTAGTGTATGTGATGTAATGTAGTGAATGTCATGTAATGTAGTGCATGTGATGTAATGTATGTGATGTATTGTAGTGTATGTGATGTGATGTAGTGTATGTGATGTATTGTAGTGTATGTGATGTGATGTAGTGTATGTGATGTATTGTGATGTATGTGATGTACTGGCACATGTGATGTATTGTAATGTATGTGATGTGATGTAGTGTATGTGATGTGATGTATTGTAGTGTATGTGATGTGGTGTATGTGATGTATTGTAGTGTATGTGATGTACTGGCACATGTGATGTATTGTAATGTATGTGATGTGATGTAGTGCATGTGATGTATTGTGGTTCATGTGATGTATTGTGGTGTATGTGAGGTAGTGTATGTGATGTATTGTAGCTCATATGTGATGTATTGTAGCGCATATGACGTGATGTATTGTAGCGCATATGATGTGATGTATTGTAGTGCATGTGATGTAGCGCATGTGATGTGATGTATTGTAGTTCATGTGATGTATTGTAGTTCATGTGATGTATTGCAGTGCATGTGATGTATTGTAGTGTATGTGTTGTGGTGTAGTGCATGTGATGTATTGTGCATGTAATGTAGCGCGTGTGTTGTGATGTAGTTCATGTGATGTTTTGTAGTTCATGTGATGTATTGTAGTGCGTGTGATGTGATGTAGTGTATGTGATGTATTGTAGTTCATATGATGTATTGTAGTTCATGTTATGTATTACTTACTTACTTACAAATGGCTTTTAAGAAACCCGAAGGTTCATTGCCGCCCTCACATAAGCCCGCCAGCGGTCCCTATCCTGTGCAAGATTAATCCAGTCTCTATCATCATACCCCACCTCCCTCAAATCCATTTTAATATTATCCTCCCATCTACGTCTCGGCCTCCCTAAAGGTCTTTTTCCCTCCGGTCTCCCAACTAACACTCTATATGCATTTCTGGATTCGCCCATACGTGCTACATGCCCTGCCCATCTCAAACGTCTGGATTTAATGTTCCTAATTATGTTAGGTGAAGAATACAATGCGTGCAGTTCTGCGTTGTGTAACTTTCTCCATTCTCCTGTAACTTCATCCCGCTTAGCCCCAAATATTTTCCTAAGCACCTTATTCTCGAACACCCTGAACCTATGTTCCTCTCTCAGAGTGAGAGTCCAAGTTTCACAACCATACAGAAGAACCGGTAATATAACTGGTTATGTATTGCAGTGCATATGTTGTGATATAGTGCATGTGATGCAGTATAATGTGATATACTGTAATGTAGCTCATGTGATGTGATGTAGTCATTGCTATATAATGTTATGTGATGCAGTATTACGTATTTATTATGGGACATACTTTTATGTGACAAAGTTTAATGTAACGTAGTGTACTGTAATGGAATGCATGAGATGTGACGTAATGTAATGTATACCGATGATTAAGAAGTGATATCTCGTGTCTGTAAATTTGCAAGTGAGTAAGAAAACTATTTTGTGCGAGATCGTGCGTATTTGCTTGGTTTCCGCACAAAACCAATCCGCGGAAAGTCTAAAATTCCACATTCAGTATTCCCAACCTAACACACATAACAATTTCCCTCTTCTTACCGCTTAAGCGTCATATTCATTTTACTGCTTTAGGCTTTTAACATATTATTTTTAGAGACGTTCAATATAGTAATAATTATAAATTGGAAACTTACCACTGCAATTTCACCTAAATTGCACTGTTAATTATTGTTTTTAAATATTTGCAAGAATTAAGTAAACTCTACAACTCCACTAAAGTTACTGCATTCGTGATGCAAGTAACATTAAGGAAGCCGTGAAAAAAATCAACAAGATTCCAGACTCATCATAGACTGGGGGGGAAAAAGACAGACGTATATCACGGCCTGCTGGAGTATAGTAAACACAGAAAACATTTTAAAGCAATAATGTTGAAGATAGATATTTTTGTTTTGCAAATTTGCCGTCATTGAACAGAAACCAAGATGGAGATTTCATTGCAACTAATTAGAAATTCCACTTTCAGGTATGTAATAAACGATCTTCGCACAAAATAATGTACGATACACGAGCGGTATGTTTTCTTTCAATTCTCGGAAATTAAAAATCTCAACTACGTTTCGCTTTTTCAAACTTTTCCTCGAACATGAAAACTTCAACATACCGCTCTTGTAACGCATATTACTATTAAAGGTTAATTTTTATGAAATTATACAAACTTTGGTACATTTTTCTGCTTTGCGAGATGTTCTACTCGAGAACTAAATATCACTTAACTGTCCAATTTTGTAAGCATAATGATAATGTAGTTAATGTAATCTATACTAATAATAAATCTGTAGCCGAAATGTTCCTGGTAATTTTCGATTTTCTAAAAATAATTGGTCCTAACATATATAATTAACCACCCTGAAACCGAAAATCGCTTTTTTGAAATTTTTGTTTGTATGTCTGTCTGCCTGCCTGTCTGTCTGTCTGGATGTTTGTTACCTTTTCACGCGATAATGGCTGAACCGATTTGTATGAAAATTGGAATATAAATTAAGTTCGCTGTAACTTAGATTTTAGACTATATGACATTCAAAATATCTTATTTAAAAGGGGGGTTATAAGGGGGCCTGAATTAAATAAATCAAAATATCTCTCTTATTATTGATTTTTGTGAAATACGTGACATAACAAAAGTTTCTTTAAAAATGATTTCCGATAAGTTTTATTCCTTACAAAATGTTGATAGGACTGATATTTAATGACATAAATGAGTTTTAAAATTAAAATACAATGCAATCTAAGGCGGTGTAATGAATTAAAAAACAAAAGACTTCGTCTATAAGGGCCCTTGGACAACAACAATCGAAAGCTATGAAACATAGCCTACAGAGAATGTTTCTGTGTTTGTATGAAGTAATATCGGAAGCTAAATTAACCGATTTGTATAATTAATTATTATTTCACCATTGGAAAGTGTAGTTTCTCTAGATGGACATAATGCTATAATGTTATTACCGTAACTTCTGAGTGCTCTCTGGACCAAAATGATCGCATTTTAATTATTTAAATACAATTTAAATTAAGTAACATATTAAACGATTTATCCTCCTATCAAACACGAGTGTTCCCTGGATCAAACGTCCTATTTTAATTATGTAATTACTTTATATTTATTTCTAACAGGTGCAGCGGAGCGCACGGGTACGGCTAGTAATGTAAATAATAATGTAATTATTAAAGCAAACGATCACTTTTGCAGATACGTGGTATCTGCTTTTTAGGCATCTATATGTAACGTGTAGTCTAAGACTTTGTATTGTAATGTAGTGCATACCATGTGAAGTAATGTAGGTACGGATGAATGTATTTTTTTATTTTTTTTTAATTGGGTTATTTTACGACGCTGTATCAACATCTAGGTTATTTAGCGTCTGAATGATATGAAAGTGATAATGCCGGTGAAATGAGTCCGGGGTCCGGCACTGAAAGTTACCCAGCATTTGCTCATATTGGGTTGAGGGAAAACCCCGGAAAAAACCTCAACCGGGTAACTTGCCCCGACCGGGATTCGAACCCGGGCCACCTGGTTTCGCAGACAGACACGCTGACCGTTACTCCACAGGTGTGGACACGAATGTATGTAAGATCACAGTTCATACACCATAATGCTATACGAATATGTGATTGTACTGAATTGCTATAGGTCATCGTTTAAACGAACAGCTTTGCCATTGAGACTTCTTAATCTCTGTTCAACACGTTATTAAAAAAAACTGCAGCCTTGCTACGATATAGTGACATACAATGATCGTAGGCCTGATTATCTTCTTGTTTGTTGTTTATAAATGTGCCAGTTTGTATAATTTCGAGGGAAAAATTGTTCCGGAGCCGGGTATCGAACCCGGGACCTTTGGTTTAACGTACCAACGCTCTACCACTGAGCTACTCGGGAACTCTAACCGACACCGATCCAATTTTTCCTTCTATATCCACAGACCTCAAAGTGGGCTGACAACCGTCAAGCAACCAACTTCGAGTGCACACTAACTCCGTGTGACTTAAATTGTGGTTTTCTGTTAGCGAACAGTAACGTGTATTATGCAAATCAAGATTTCAGGTACAACTCCCTGTAAAGTTGATTTGAATAATTTCCAGGGAAAAATTGTTCCGGAGCCGGGAATCGAATCCGGGACCTTTGGTTTAACGTACCAACGCTCTACCACTGAGCTACTCGGGAACTCTAACCGACACCGATCCAATCTTTCCTTCTATATCCACAGACCTCAAAGTGGGCTGACAACCGTCACGCAACCAACTTCGAGTGCACACTAACTCCGTGTGACTTAAATTGTGGTTTTCTGTTAACGAACAGTAACGTGTATTATGCAAATCAAGATTTCAGGTACAACTCCCTGTAAAGTTGATTTGAATAATTTCCAGGGAAAAATTGTTCCGGAGCCGGGAATCGAATCCGGGACCTTTGGTTTAACGTACCAACGCTCTACCACTGAGCTACTCGGGAACTCTAACCGATACCGATCCAATTTTTCCTTCTATATCCACAGACCTCAAAGTGGGCTGACAACCGTCAAGCAACCAACTTCGAGTGCACACTAACTCCGTGTGACTTAAATTGTGGTTTTCTGTTAACGAACAGTAACGTGTATTATGCAAATCAAGATTTCAGGTACAACTCCCTGTAAAGTTGATTTGAATAATTTCGAGGAAAAATTGTTCCGGAGCCGGGTATCGAACCCGGAACCTTTGGTTTAACGTACCAACGTACGTTACGTACGTTACGTTGGTACGGTAAACCAAAGGTCCCGGGTTCGATACCCGGCTCCGGAACAATTTTTCCCTCGAAATTATTCAAATCAACTTTACAGGGAGTTGTACCTGAAATATTGATTTGCGTGCCAGTTTGTGTATATAAAATCTCGTGAATATCTTCATCTGCTGAACATAACCGTTAAGCCCCGTTCACATTTTTCAAGTAACTTGAATTCAAGTCACGTGATTTCAAGTACCTGAATTCAAGTCGCCATTCAGACATATTCAAGTTATTTTGTTTTCAAGTAGGATAAAATGGCGTCCATGGATGTTGTGCAATTAAGAATTTCTGTAGCAGCAAATCTCCGTGTCAGGGGAATGATAAATATATTGAAGAAATGGAAGACGCGTTGTTCAATATGGGTTAGGAATTAGATTAATAAGAGAAATACACGGCCACTGACTATCACAAATAGAATAAGTGAAATCTTCAAGCAGATTCAATGTAATAAAACATAAGCGAGTCTGATTTTCCATACGGTAATTGAAAATGATTATCTTGGAGCTGTTACAGATCTCCCACAAAAATCTATCAACCACATTGAACCATGCCAGTTTCGGCGATAAATGTCATCCCTTCAAGCAACGTCCTTCTCTTCTTAATCCCTCTTATCTTCCTCACTTCTTGCAGTTTCCTTTGCATTTCTATTAAGAAACTTTGCAGTTTCTACAGGGACATCATTTTATTTTTACTAACATTTTTAATATTAACCTGGCTATACCTTTGGATTAATGATTGAGACCCGGAAACACCGTTTGCTACCTCCTTCCACGACTGGAGTTCGATGATACTGGCGTAAAATACAAACAGATCACTTTATTAGGTACAGGAGAGAAGAAAAGTAGTTCATCCATTTACGTAAATTAGGAAATATCGCGATTTTGAATGTGATAATTTTCATTAGGTTTTGTTTAATCAAAATACAGTACAGTATTAACAGTAAGTGTTTTTACTCACGAATTGAGTTATCCATACGAACGTATTCATTATGCAGTGTATATTATACTGTCTACATCACATTAACGTACGATATAGAGAACGAAGTTAAAATTAAAAATAATCATAATATGGATATTTAAACACATTTTTTAAAATGGTGGCCGTTCATATCGATACTGGTCTTTTATGCATATTATCGCACTATAGACTATTGTACCTAATTCCAATTATCAGTTTCGTCCTTCGTATTAGTAACTCATGTTGAAATAATTCTGTACCTACTCTATAAAAGAGTACCTTACGTACTGTAAATTCAGTCTTCACTTCTGCCCGACCCGAAAATATAAAATTACTCAGACATGCTATCTACTGTCCGTCCAAGTGGTTATGTCGCAGGATCGTAGAAAGGGGGGGGGATCACGTGATAGTTAATTACTTACAATTTTTTACAATTTTTTTACAATTTACATTTGAATTTACATTTGGATAGTTACCTGAAATGAGCATATGCTCGTGCTCGGGTACAGTCCAGTAGTCTACATAAATTTTACAGGGTTCAAATAATAATGCTGATGATATAAAATAATAGTAACAATAATAATAAAAAATAATAATAATAATAACCGTGACAGAAATTATACAAAGATTGTTTTACAAAATAATTCATTAATAATAATAATAATAATAATAATAATAATAATAATAATAATAATAATAATAGTGATAAAACAAAAATATTGACAATAATAAAATAAATACTAAGACGGATAAAATAAAATATAAAACTACTAGCGAGAGTTAACACAATTTAAATAAGCATATAATAACCGGAAAAAATGCCAAACTCGAAAATCAACAGAAAAGTTCGTTGCATCGCAGACGACAGCAACCGCCGTATTGACATTGTGTTGTGCATTAATGGTAGTAGTGGGGAGCCAAAAGTCTACGTAACTGCCGTTCTCTTCGAATCTTCTCGTATAATCATGGGAAGTTAATGCTGCAAAAACAAAATGTCTACGAGTCAAACTGTTCATTATTACCAGGATAAATACAAATAATACTGAAATATATTAATCGAGTTTCAGTTATAGATCTCTCCTTTTGTGCAAGAGGTATCATATCAAATTATTTTATGAATGGCGGGGAAAATATAAATTTCAAGAACTTTCTAGTGACAAGTACAATCAAGTGTATCTGTGGCTATGCTAAGGAATCATTTATTGGAGATATACACTGTTATTAATTAAGAAAATGATCTATTTATATTTATTACAATGTTTTATCTTATAGGTTACATGCATCAGATAAATACAATAAACGAGGCCCTTTAATTTAAGTTATTTTAAACAGTTGCATAATATTACGTAGACGTCCAATTAATTCCTAACAGAAATTAATGTTTTTAGAAAAGAGCTAAGAAAGCCCAGCCACTAATCTTTACAGTGGAGCGAGCAGAAGCAGGTGAGGGAAATCGGGGTGCGACGTAGGCAAACGGACGACAGTACCTGTGCGAAAATATGATTCAATATTGGAAGTTTTCGTCACTGGAAAACGCGAACATATTTCTGAAACGTACTATAATCACTAACTCAGTACTGCAGCCTTAGTTCTGTGTGAACAGTAGGAACTTGGTTAGTAGAAGGGGTGGGAGTGAAGTACATTAAAAAACTCAGGTACAATAAAAGTTGAAGTAAAAATAAAATGATGTCCCTGTATAATCTGCAGGCCTTCGTGAATTTTATACAACTTCAGAAACTCAAATATTTGGTCACTATTTCACTTACTGCTGTTTGCTATTATTTTTACGTTCCTAGAACTGAAAAACATTCAGCTGTTAATTTAACGCCCTTAAATAGCTGTTAATTTAAATTCCCGCTCTTTTCTCGTTGAATTCAAGTTATCAAGTGACGTTCACACTTTTCAAGTCAAGTAAAAAGTAGAAAGGGATCCAACTTCACTTGAAACTTGAATTGAAGCCGTTAATTGATTTCAAGTCAACTTGAAACATAGTTCTCACTTTTCAAGTTCGTCTTTCAAGTGACTTGAATTCAAGTGAAGTGTGAACGAGGCTTTAGCTCTCTTGGGGACCGTTATGGCCTATCAGAAATGCTCGCCTTTTTTTAAAACGAATTCCCTGCTAGAAGTTGGTATGCGAACAGGGTCTTTGAGATGCAGCAACTTTCCCAGCTAGTTGCTAGACTTTTGCTTTGCTTCTTGTAAGCGTCGTTTTATTTCGCGAAGTATAAAAGTTCGTGCATCCGGGCCACAGTCTCTCGCCATGCCTCTCTTGTTAGGCAAAGCGAAATAACAAAGCAATTTGCTTGAAAGACTCTCTCGGACACATCTGCAGAGTTATAAAGGCATTCGAGAGCTTCTTTTGTTTTGTTTCAGTAGTTGTGTATGCAAATCCCGAGCAAGACCCAGGAACAGTAACATCTGAATTTCAAATCCGGTAATTTTACGTACACTTCGCCACGTTTATGTTCCGTTTCTGCGACCTCTACAGACGATAACCTTCTCCACCCACGCCTCCAGTGCTGCCAACTCCAGAGAACCTTATACTATCATGTGAAGTGTATAGAAACCACATACATGCTGCAGAAGATTATTCAAATAGAAACTGCTGAGCCATTTATACCGGAACCCACTCTTTCTGAAGTCGAAATAGCGATAGAAAATCTGAAAAAGTACAAGTCTCCAGATATCGATCAAATTCCAGCAGAATTAATGCAAGAGCATCGAAACGCATTATCTAGTGAAATTTATAAGATTGTAGTTGCTATTTGGGAAAAGCAAATTGTACCAGAACAATGGAAGGAGTCCATAATAGTACCTATTTTTAACAAAGGGGACAAGACTAATTGTAAAACTTAGTAACTGTCGAGGAATATAACTTTTTTTTGGCGTCGTACAAAATGTTGTCCAATATTTTTTTGAGAAGATTGACTCCATATGCAGATGAAATTATTGGATGTCATCAGTGTGATTTTAGGCATAATAGATCAACTATTCATCAGATATTTGTATTCGACAAATTTGGAGAAAAAATGGGAGTATGAGGGTACAGTACATTAGTTATTTATAAATTTCACAAAGGCATATGACTCCGTTATATAATATTCTTATTGAATTTTGTATTCCCAAGAAAAAAGTTCGATTAATTAAAATCTGTCTCAGTGAAACATACAGCAGACTACGTAGGCCTATAGGCCAGTTTCTGTCGGACGGTTTTCTAATTCACTGTGGGCTAAAGCAAGGAGATGCACTATCACCTTTAGGGCCGATTGTATAAACCATTTAATCTTAGATCAGAGGTTAAATTGATCCTTGTTTTAGCTGAACTTGGAATTTTGTGTTGTATAAAGTCTAATCTGAGATTAATTTGTCTCAAACTAAAGTCAACTTTGACTGAAGAAATTTCTCCGATTAAGTTAGATGATCCAAGTTCAGTTAGGCCTATTTCTTTTCTGTTTCAAATATACGAGTGGCAGACTGTGCAAATAGAATAACCATTATTATTAATATTAATATATATGGTAGTTACACATATATATACAGGGTGTTTCAAAAATACGGGGCATAATTTCAGGTATGTATTTCCCACATGTAGACAATCAAAATAGTTCATTACAACATGTGTCCGGAAATGCTTCATTTCCGAGTTATGGCCTTCACAACATTGAAATTCACCGGAACCATACCTCATGTTTTAGAAGACACTCCACTGATCAATCGTCAACACATTCACTTCTTGCATGATGGCGCTCCTGCACACTTCAGTCGTACGGCTCGCCGGTACTTGGATCGAAGGTTTCCTGATCGATGGATAGGTAGAGGTGGCCCAATTGCTTGGCCTCCACGCTCACCTGATCTGAACCCTCTCGATTTCTATTTGTGGGTCCATTTAAAATCATTAGTTTATTCGTCTCCAGTGCCTGATTTGGAATCCCTTCGGAATCGAATTGTGGCATGTTCTGAGGACATACGCAATACTCCTGGAGTTTGGGATCGTGTTCGCAGGTCAATGAGACATCGATGAGAGATCTGTATTCAAGCAGGAGGTGGACATTTTGAACATCTTCTATAATGACAACGACCTGCGGAAAGAAAAACGTTCCAGTGAATTTCAATGTTGTGAAGGCCATAACTCGGAAATGAAGCATTTCCGGACACATGTTCTAATGAACTATTTTGATTGTCTACATGTGAGAAATACATACCTGAAATTATGCCCCGTATTTTTTTAACACCCTGTATATTTTTTTTCAATTTCTTGCCTTAATACACAAACAATCTTATATTTTATAAGGCTCTATCGTGTACAGCAGTATCAAATAACATAACTTATAATTATATTATGTTTATAACAACCATTAATTATTAATGATTGTGATAGGTACATTAATAAATTTTCAATTTGTCGTTTTATAAAGCTTTATTATGTTTAGCAGTATCAAACACCATAACATGATAACAATTTGGAGAACAGTCAACCTTCTTCTTATTGTCTGCCATTATTTACATTGCACAAATAAACTAGTGTCTCCAACAGTGTGTACGGAAAGTCGCCAAAAAGTAGTTGTAAAATCGCTAGATTTCTCATTATCAACAAAGAAAGATTAAATTTTGTCACTATGGGGTGCTAAAAAGTTCGCTAAATCCCTATTTAAGCAATATAAAAGTTAAAAGAAATTGTTATTGAAAAAGAGTTAAAGTTGCTAGATTGTCAACACTGAACAAACTTGTACAACATGGTCGGCGCATCACATATTTCTCCTGTTTATGCGATGTTGCCAAATCCTTTTCACGTGAACTTAGATTGCATTTGAACCAAGGTAATTTGATCGCAGAAAAGTTTTATACAATAGGAAAATAATCTGAACTCGGTTCACTTTTTGATCTTCGATCAAAGTTGATCTTTAGTCAGGGAGTTTTATACAATTGGGCCTTACTCTTTAACTTCGCTCTAGAATATGTCATTAGGAAAGTCCAGGATAACAGAGAGGGTTTGGAATTGAACGGGTTACATGAGCTGCTTGTCTATGCGGATGACGTGAATATGTTAGGAGAAAATCCACAAACGATTAGGGAAAATACGGGAATTTTACTGGAAGCAAGTAAAGGGATAGGTTTGGAAATAAATCTCGAAAAGACAAAGTATATGATTATGTCTCGTGACCAGAATATTGTACGAAACGGAAACTTAAAAATTGGATATTTATCCTTCGAAGAGATGGAAAAATTCAAATATCTTGGAGCAACAGTAACAAATATAAATGATACTCGGGAGAAAATTAAACGCAGAATAAATATGGGAAATGCCTGCTATTATTCGGTTGAGAAGCTTTTGTCATCCATTCTGCTATCAAAAAAACTTTTAGAATTTATAAAACAGTTATATTACCGATTGTTCTGTATGGTTATGAAACTTGAACTCTCACTTTGAGAGAGGAACAGGGGTTAAGTGTATTCGAGAATAAGAGGCTTAGGAAAATATTTGAGGCTAAGAGGGATGAAGTATGTAAGTATTTATTAACACTACAATTGGGTATACACCCGGTGGCAGTGATATAATATATATAATAATATACAATAATATCATTACAATTATACAATAATTACAGCAATAAAACAAAAATAAAATAAAATAAAATAAACCTAAATTTATTTCTAACTATAAATAAATAGATGCAATAAACCTAGGACTATAAATAAAAACTATTCTATAATAACGCCTAACAACAAGCAAAAGTAAACCTAACTTACAAGTACTTCTATTTCACCAACTATTACCAATTTTAAGTAATTACATATCTTAATTAATTACAAATCAACTTAATTGCATATCATCTTAATTAATTACATATCACCTTAATTTATTTACATATCTACTAAATTACATATCTTAATTAATTACAAATCAACTAAATTACATATCATCTTAATTAATTACATATCATCTTAATTAATTACATATCAACTCAATTAATTACATGACACAACTTAAATAATTACACTGCACCTACAATTACATTTTCAGTCTAATCTTATCAACCTTTCCTTAAATGTATTGATTTTGAGAGGACCACCCTGAAAGATTGCCGCAGGTAAGCTGTTCCAGTCACAGGAGAATGAAGTCGGGCTTATGTGAGGGCGGTAATGAACCTCTGGGTTCTCTAAAAGTCATAAGTAAGCAAGCAAATATAAATTACGTTCAAATTTTGAATAACACTCGCTAGTAACCTTCGTTTCATGAACTTTAGGGTTTACCCTTGGTTTATATACACTAGTGTCCAAAAGTTAAGCATAATTCAATATTTTGTTCCCAACCTATCAGAATGGCACCAAACTTGTACAAATGAATCACACATGATCTGGTATGTAACAGAGTAACACATATCAGCAAATTTTGTCTTATTGTGGCCTAGGGACACATTTTACACAATTACGGTACAAAATCTGACTATCACTTCCACAATAATGGTGCTGAGCGGTTAATATGGGGTGTGGTCACCCCTCGTGGCTACACAGGCGTCGCAGCATCGTGGCATGCCCTCTACCAGGTGGTTCAAGAGCTCTGCAGGCAGCTGTTCCCATTCCTGAAGAAGAGCATTACGGAGGGCTGGAAGTGTCCTTGGTGGAGGCTGGCGGGTTGCAACTCGTCTTCCTAATGCATACCAGGCATGCTCTATAGGGTTCAGATCCGGGGACATCGCTGGCCAGTCCATGCGCTGGATATCTTCCCCCTCAAGATACTCGTCCACCAGGTTGGCTCTATGCGGACGTGCATTTCCGTCCATACAGATGAAGTGTGGAGCAACTGCACCTCAGATAAGTCGCACATGTCGTTCCAATACCTCGTCTCTGTATCTCTGGACATTCACAGCACCAGCTGCGAAGATGTTTAGATCTGTATGTGAGAGACTTCGGTCTGTGTCTGACCTGCTTCCAGACGTCCGATTATTCCACCCTTCAAAACAGAGTCCAGTTGGCGTCTCTGTGACATGTTGGTGCTGTCATGTATACACTGTGATAAGAAACTACCCTCTGTTCACAATGAGAGAACAGGAACGCCTGGGTCTGTTTGCTTACCTTCTAAACACGTGTTTATTCGGAGGGTAGGCGGAGGTTGGAGTACCCCCTCCCTATGCACAAGTACGATGCGGCACACACTGTGATAAAGTTTTACAGCGAATGCTCACAATTTTCCCTTTCATTTCTCTGTTTTACGAATTATGCTTAATTTTTGGACACTAGTGTAGTAAGAAGACCGGATGATACGGGGGATATCGTTCTCGTCTTTAACTCCCAGGGGTGCCAACTATATACAGTGCGTCCCACTCGAAGGTAGCCCCGTTAGTTTAAAAGAAGTACAAAAAAATACAAAAGTACTATAAGATTGTCATAGTAATGTTCTCCATGAGCGTTAATACATAACTGAAGACGACGTCACGTGCTTCTGAAGGTTAAAATCCTTGAAATATTTGTAGCAGGATATTAACGTTATCAGAGCTACCTTCAAGTGGGACACCCTGTACTATATGTGCATTGGGTGCGTATTTGTATTAGCGAGAGAGAATTTTCGTCTATATACATTCGTGTATATGAGCTTGTATGTGCGTATGTATATAACTAATTGAGAATATATGCGTGGTTTTGCGTAAACGATCGTGTGTGTGTGTGTGTGTGTGTGTGTGTGTGTGTGTGTGTGTGTATTCTAGCTACTTTGTGTGTTCAGCTATCTGTGCACATATAGGCTACACATCCCATCTGTATTTTTATGCATGCACACATTTCTTCACATTCGTATCTCCTGTTTGCCGCACGTGATGAGGTCGGGCCCCGCCGGGTAGCAACACCCCCTCCTCGCCGGGGTGGCGGTGATGAAGCCCTGGTTTGTGTTGTTCTCCGTCTATGGAATGAAATCGATTTATGAACCGTTGTAATGAAGTCCCGGTGTTACTCCGCTATTATACATAGTCCCTGCGTGCAACAACGGCGCATCGCCCACTCTAAGTTCTAAAGTTGAAGACAAGCCAAATTCATTTTTTATTTTACTTTCTAACTTGTAGCTTTTAGTCGTCTGCATTCCTTTGTTTTTAAATACTGCAACATCGTTTACTTGAATTTCGTAAAATCTCTCTGTTGTGTAATGGTATAGTAGATCCTACATGTCAATTTATGAGAAATTATTCGGGTCATTCATTCACAGTTTTCTGCCCGAGGACAGATCTTTCACTGCAAATCCAGCATTCTCCAATCTACCTCTTTTCTGCCTTCCTCTTCGTCTACCCATACGATCTATATACCGCAATGTCTATCATCAATAATCTTCTTCTGCCACGAACTAGTCCCCCGTTCACCTTTCCTTCCAGTGCATCCTTCAGTAGGCAGTTTCTTCTCAGCCAGTGACCAAACCAATTACTTTTTCTCTTTCTGAACAGTTTCAGCGTCAGTTTGTGGAGTAACGGTTAAAGCGTTTGATATCGAAACCAGGTGACTTGGGTTCGAATCTCGGTGGGACAAAATACCTGGTTGAGGTTTTTTCCGGGTTTCCTCAACCCAGTACGAGTAAATGTTTGGTAACTTTCGGTGCTAGACCCCGGACATAATCCGTCCAATGGTTTAGTATAAATCGCTGTACACAGACAGACTAGTACTAAAATGATTATATTTCATGTACATCATTCTCTGATAAATTGACTCGTAGATACTGAATATGAACAAAATCCGTCCAATAGTTTAGTAGAAATCGCTGTACACCGACAGACTAGAACTAAAATTATTATATTTCATGTACATCATTCCCTGATAAATTGACTCGTAGATACTGAATATGAACAAAATCCGTCCAATAGTTTAAGAGAAATCGCTGTACACAGGCAGACTAGTACTAAAATTATTATATTTCATGTACATCATTCCCTGATAAATTGACTCGTAGTTACTGAATATGAACAAAATCCGTCCAATAGTTTAGTAGAAATCGCTGTACACAGACAGACTAGTACTAAAATTATATTTCATGTACATCATTCCCTGATAAATTGACTCGTAGATACTAAATATGAACAAAATCCGTCCAATAGTTTAGTAAAAATCGCTGTACACAGACACACTAGTACTAAAATTATTATATGTCATGTACATCATTCCTTGATAAATTGACTCGTAGAATACTGAATATGAACAAAATCCGTCCAATAGTTTAGTAGAAATCGCTGTACACAGACAGACTAGTACTAAAATTATTATATTTCTTGTACATCATTCCCTGATAAATTGACTCGTAGATACTGAATATGAACAAAATCCGTCCAATAGTTTAAGAGAAATCGCTGTACACAGACAGACTAGTACTAAAATTATTATATTTCTTGTACATCATTCCCTGATAAATTGACTCGTAGATACTGAATATGAACAAAATCCGTCCAATAGTTTAAGAGAAATCCCTGTACACAGACAGACTAGTACTAAAATTATTATATTTCTTGTACATCATTCCCTGATAAATTGACTCGTAGATACTGAATATGAACAAAATCCGTCCAATAGTTTAAGAGAAATCGCTGTACACAGACAGACAGACTAGTACTAAAATTATTATATTTCTTGTACATCATTCCCTGATAAATTGACTCGTAGATACTGAATATGAACAAAATCCGTCCAATAGTTTAAGAGAAATCGCTGTACACAGACAGACTAGTACTAAAATTATTATATTTCATGTACATCATTCCCTGATAAATTGACTCGTAGATACTGAATATCAACAAAATCCGTCCAATAGTTTAGTAGAAATCTCTGTACACAGACAGACTAGTACTAAAATTATTATATTTCATGTACATCATTCCCTGATAAATTGACTCGTAGATACTGAATATCAACAAAATCCGTCCAATAGTTTAAGAGAAATCGCTGTACACAGACAGACTAGTATTAAAATTATTATATTTCTTGTACATCATTCCCTGATAAATTGACTCGTAGATACTGAATATGAACAAAATCCGTCCAATAGTTTAAGAGAAATCGCTGTACACAGACAGACTAGTACTAAAATTATTATATTTCATGTACATCATTCCCTGATAAATTGACTCGTAGATACTGAATATCAACAAAATCCGTCCAATAGTTTAAGAGAAATCGCTGTACACAGACAGACTAGTAGGCCTACTAAAATTATTATATTTCATGTACATCATTCCCTGATAAATTGACTCTTAAATACTGAATAGGTATGAAGAAAATCTTCGAGTAAATTTTCTCTTTATGACGAGAAGGTAAGATTGTTAATGTAGGTACATGTTTTCTATTAGTAACCATGGTAACATTTCTTAGAAATTCACACAACTAAATATCCTTTGCAAAGCTATGAACTAGAGTTTCCTACATGGTATAGCAGTTTATTCTTAAGTCTCACAGGTTAACTTAGAGGCATTGCTGTTGTCTGTAAGGGATATATGCCGGTGTTGCAGCATCTCAAGGTCTTTCTCATGCTGCGTCTTTCTTCAGGTCGGTTTCGTGGAACAGACAGATTCATACTCTTTCACAGCGTTGTTAGTAGTCGGGAGCGGCTTTATGCAACACACAGATGCGTTGCTGTAGTAGGGAGTAAGGGGAAATTGATAAGATCTCGCTTATTGACTTCTTTGTCCAACAGTTTCTGAAATCCACCTGAAAGAGAATATCCATCCGGTACAATCTCTGCTGCACAGAATGTAAACACGCAAGTAAGCAATAATTTACATAGAGGAGCGATCAACTAGCAGCAGACAGCTCATTTCCTGCTGTGTCGAAGCTGAGGTTAATTAAAAATCCTAGGTTCACCATAATATTGAAGTTATTCCATGCATTATTGCAGATTATTTAAGTTACAAACGCGGAAAGTTTCATTTCGTTTAGTACAGGGACATCATTTTATTTTTACTTCAATTTGTATTGTACCTGAGTTTTTGAAAGTACTTCACTCCCACCCCTTCTACTAATGAAGTTCAACCTTCCTCCACACAGAACCAAGACCGCAGATAGTAAGCAGTACTGAGTTACTGGGTATAGTACGTTCCAGAAATATGTTCGCGTTTTCCAGTGACGAAAGAGCTTTCAATATTGAACCACATTTTCGCACAGGTACTGTCCGTTTGCCTACGTCGCATCCCGATTTCCCCCACCTGCTTCTGCTCGCCCCTCTGTAATAACTGGGCTGTCTTAGCTCTTTTCTGAAAACATTAATTTCTCTTAGGAATTGGACGTTTACGTAATATTATACAGCTGTTTGATTTAACTTAATAAAAGGCCCTCGTTAAGTAATTAACTGTCACGTGATTTCCTCCCTTTCTACAATCCTGCGGCATAACCACTTGGACGGACAGTAGATAGCATGTCTGAGTAATTTTATATTTTCGGGTCGGGCAGAAGTGAAGATTGAATTTACGGTACGTAGAGTAGGTACAGAATTATTTCAACATGAGTTACTAGTACGAAGGACGAAACTGGTAATTGGAATTAGGTACAATAGTCTATAGTGCGATAATATGGACATTAGAACTGAAGCCTGTATCGAAATGAACGGCCACCATTTTAAAAAATGTGTTTAAATATCCATATTATGATTATTTTTCAATTTAACTTCATTCTCTATAGTGTACGCTAATGTGCTGTAGACAGTATAATATACACTGCATAATGAATACGTCCGCATGGATAGCTCAGTTCGTGAGTAAAAACTCTCATTGTTAATACTGTATTGTATTTTGATTAAACAAAAACCTAATGAAAATTATCAATCTAAAAATCGCGATATTTCCTGGTTTACGTAAATTTATGAACTACTTTTCTTCTCCCCTATACCTAGTAAAGTGATTTGTTTGTACATTACGCCAGTATCATGGAACTCCAGTCGTGGAAGGGGGTAGCAAACGGCGTTGATCCAAAGGTATAGCCAGGTTAATATTAGAAATGTTAGTAAAAATAAAATGATGTCCCTGTAGAAGCTCTGTGGTAGGTAAGCGTTTCTATGGCAACTGGTCATTTGGTAGAATAGCTCCATGCTATCAGTGTTTTTTTCTTAACTTGTAATGCTTTAGAAAGTCTTACTTCAACTGTTTTTCTAAAATAGCGGTGTTTTCGATTAAAATTACTAGCATATATTAGTTTCAGCCTTTCTGTCAGCGTGTAAGCCTTGCTGACGTATTAATATCTGTATGCCAGGTGACAAACTTATTCATAATTGAAGCGCTGTAATTGCTCTCAGTTCGTTGTATAACCCTTGCAACACAAGCGGACTGGAACAAATTGGCGCTTGTTCCTTCTCGATCAACGTATCGTAAAAATGTTGATGAAGCTAAAAGATTGATCACCTTGCAGCTATCCTGGGCGACACGTTTCGTGTTATCACCTCATCAATAAAACTTGTCGACATTATGACTGCCTGTTGTATAAATCCAGGCGATTAAACGCATTAATATCGGAAGGACGTACCCATCGAACGCTTTTAATATCGTTTTGTTTAATTTTACAGCTCCCTGTACAGACATATTACAAATTTAAAATTTAATTAAATATTCGTTACGTATAACACCATCTTTGCACTCATATCAACCTGCAGAAAATTAGAAAACGATGTGATGTACAGTAACAAATGAGAAGCGATCCTGTTTACATCTTCTTCTAACGCACTGCTTTATTTTTTCTAGTATAACTTGGGGCTGTTCTACTTCTCTCCGTGTGTTAAAATTTAATCGCCTTTATTAGATATCTTCGAATTTATTTTCTTTCTTCCTACATTAAGGCTGCTCTTGATGGTCGCATTGCCCCCATTTTTCCTCTGATCTCTAGCTCTTATTGTATTCCATCAATTTTTCTTCTGTTTATTCCGTTCTTTTTTAAGTTCTCTCGCTCTAGTTAAGTTGATTTTCCTTCGCCGTTAGCTAGTTTTTCCTTTTGTCCATTTTTTATTTTCATTTACTTCTTCTGTTTACTTTCTCAAGTTTTCTAGTTTTCTTCTCTCCTTGCATTTGTTCTCTCGTTTTGTTCTTACATTTATTGACATTACTTTTATTCTCTTGTTTCCCTCCCCCCTATAATCATATAACCTCCTTCATATTTCGTCTCCTCTTATTTCTTGGTTTTTACCTCTCATGTTTTATCCCTTATTTTTATGTCTCCTTTTTCTTATTATTTTGTATCTTTGTATTTATTGACACTGCAAATGGGTATATACCCGGTGGTAGTGGTATAGCAGAGTTCGTATAGGCCAGTTTCTGTCAGATGCGTTTCCAATTCACTGCGGGCTAAAGCAGAGAGATGCACTATCATCTTTACTTTTTAACTTCGCTCTAGAATATGCCATTAGGAAAGTTCAGGATAACACAGAGGGTTTGGAATTGAACGGGTTACATCAGCTGCTTGTCTATGCGGATGACGTGAATATGTTAGGAGAAAATCCACAAACGAAGAGGGAAAATACAGGAATTTTACTTGAAGCAAGTAAAGAAATAGGGTTGGAAGTAAATCCCCAAAAGACAAAGTATATGGTTATGTCTCGTGACCAAAATATTGTACGAAATGTAAATATAAATATTGGAGATTTATCCTTTTGAAGAGGTGGAAAAATTCAAATACCAGGGAGCAACAGTAACAAATATAAATGATACTCGGGAGGAAATTAAACGCAGAATAAATATGGGAAATGCCTGTTATTATTTGGTTGAGAAGCTTTTATCATCCAGTCTGTTGTCAAAAAATCAGAAACTTAGAGTTTATAAAACAGTTATTACCGGTTGTTCTTTATGGTTGTGAAACTTGGACTCTGACTTTGAGAGAGGAACATAGGTTAAGGATGTTTGAGAATAAGGTGCTTAGGAAAATATTTGGGGCTAAGAGGGATGAAGTTACAGGAGAATGGAGAAAGTTACACAACGCAGAACTGCACGCATGTATTGTTCACCTGACATAATTAGGAACATTAAATCCAGACGTTTGAGATGGGCAGGGCATGTAGCACGTATGGACAAATCCAGAAATGCATATAGAGTGTTAGTTGGAAGGCCGGAGGGGAAAAGACCTTTGGAGAGACCGAGACGTAGATGGAAAGATAATATTAAAATGGATTTGAGAGAGATGGGTTATGATGATAGAGACTGGATTAATTTTGCACTGGATAGGGACCAATGGCGGGCTTATGTGAGGGCGGCAATGAACCTCCGGGTTCCTTATAAGCCAGTAAGTAAGTGATAACTAATTACACACAATAATGGCAATTAATAATAAACACAGTTAACAATAAATGCAATTATTAATATATCTATAATAATAATAATAAAATAATAAATAATACTAATAAATAATAATAGTATAATAATATTAACAAGAGCATCCTAAATTAAATGAAGCACGATCACTTAAAGTAACATTTAAAGTAAATCTAATTTGTATCTTAACTCTAAGTTCGAACTAAGATCCACGAGTATGATATGTTCATACCTGCACAAGTACCTTTCAGCATACATTCATTTCGCTGACAACTCACTCACTGCACTGGAACTACGGCACATTTCACTGATACTATCCTCATGTCACTAACACTTCAAAAGCATTTCACTGTTCAAATACTTTGCTCTTACTTACATACTTACTCACTTACTTACTTACAAATGGTTTTTAAGGAACCCGCCCTCACATAAGCCCGCCATTGGTCCCTATCCTGAGCAAGATTAATCCAGTCTCTACCATCATATCCCGCCTCCCTCAAATACATTTTAATATTATCTTCCGATCTACGTCTCGGCCTCCCCGAAGGTATTTTTCCTTCCGGTCTTCTAACTAACACTCTATATGCATTTTTGGATTCGTCTATACGTGCTACATGCCCTGCCTATCTCAAACGTCTGTATTTAATGTTCTTAATTATGTCAGGTGAAGAATACAATGCATGCAGTTCTGTGTTGTGTAACTTTCTTCATTCTCCTGTAACTTCATCCCTCTTAGCCCCAAATATTTTCCTAAGAAACTTATTCTCAAACACTCTTAATCTCTGTTCCTCTCTCAAAGTGAGAGTCCAAGTTTCACAATCATAAAGAACAACCGGTAATATAACTGTTTTATAAATTCTAACTTTCAGATTTTTTTTACAGCAGACTAGATGACAAAAGCTTCTCAACCGAATAATAACAGGCATTTCCCATATTTATTTTGCGTTTAATTTCCTCCCGAGTGTCATTTTTATTTGTTACTGTTGCTCTAAGATATTTGAATTTTTCCACCTCGTCAAAGGATAATTTTCCAATTTTTATATGTTCATTTTGTAGAATATTCTGGTCACGAGACATAATCATATAATTTGTCTTTTCGGAATTTACTTCCAAACCCATCGCTTTACTTGCTTCATCGTAATGCACTGCTCTCTTAAATTCACTGAGCATATTGAGAATTAAATCAATAGGTTTCCCAAAACACGTTATGAAATCTTTTATATAAAACAATTTTTATCTAAAAAAGGAAGCGAAAACGAACAGAATTGTACTAAACTTTTTGTTTGAAATATCTCAAAGAATAACGCTCTAAATTTAGTGATATTAATTAAGGTTCACCCTGTATAGGTTACTTTGAATTATATTTAAGTGATACAAAATTCGGGCATTTGAAGGCATACATTCCCAGGGTTCTGAGTAACTTCCGGTGGCACTTTCATAAATTCAGCGAAATTGAAAGAGGCCTTATCTGGCCAGTTTGGCTGTACAACCCTGGCTTGACGCGACTTAACGACTCTATAACCTCGGAATTGCAACTCTCCCTCGCTCGGCTGGCTGTGTAACAGCATCCCTGCTCACAGGTACGGACTCACCCCTCCACGGAAGCCCCTCAGGATTTCTCATCTTTCTTGCGGCTCTTAATTTTAGCATAAAATATCTCCCTCGTTTTTATCCCGTCCTACTTTGTCGTAGGCGCGTGTATCACTTCCTTCAACTTTTTTATATTTTTCCTCTTAACACCTTCTTATTCATTATGGCTCTCGCAGTGCCGCGTTTCTTTTATTCATGCTTACTTCTCCACCCCACACTCTGCAATTTTCACTGGTTTTTCCACGACTCGCTATTTTCCTCGAACCTCTGTAAAAATGCTAACATCACAGCGTATCCAGTCTTCGATCCAAGATACTGTACTCTAGATATTACTACTATGGCTACTACTACTACTATTATTACTAATGCTACTACTACTACTACTACTACTATTGCTACTGCTACTACTACTATTACTACTACTATTACTACTACTATTACTACTACTACTATTACTAGTACTATTACTACTACTACAACTATTACTACTACTACTACTACTATTACTACTACTACTACTATTACTACTACTACAACTATTACTACTACTATTACTACTACTACTACTATTACTACTACTACTATTACTACTACTACTATTACTACTATTACTATTGCTACTACTACTACTATTGCTACTACTACTACTACTACTATTACTATTACTAGTACTATTACTACTACTACTATTGCTACTACTACTACTACTACTATTACTACTACTACTATTACTACTACTACAACTATTACTACTACTACTATTACTATTGTTACTACTACTACTACTATTACTACTACTATTACTACTACTACTATTACTATTGTTACTACTACTACAACTATTACTACTACTACAACTATTACTACTACTACAACTATTACTACTACTACTATTACTATTGTTACTACTACTACTACTATTACTACTACTACTACTATTACTACTACTACTATTACTACAACTACTATTACTACTACTATTACTACTATTACTATTGCTACTACTACTACTATTGCTACTACTACTACTATTGCTACTAGTACTACTATTGCTACTACTACTACTACTATTACTATTACTAGTACTATTACTACTACTACTACTATTACTACTACTACTATTACTACTACTATTGCTACTACTACTACTATTACTACTACTACTACTACTATTACTACTACTACTATTACTACTACTACAACTATTACTACTACTACTATTACTATTGTTACTACTACTACTATTACTACTACTACTATTACTACTACTACTATTACTACTACTATTGCTACTACTACTACTATTGCTACTACTACTACTATTACTACTACTACTACTACTATTACTACTACTACTATTACTACTACTACAACTATTACTACTACTACTATTACTATTGTTACTACTACTACTATTACTACTACTATTACTACTACTACTATTACTACTACTATTGCTACTACTACTACTATTACTACTACTACAACTATTACTACTACAACTATTACTACTACTACTATTACTATTGTTACTACTACTACTATTACTACTACTACTATTACTACTACTACTACTATTACTACTACTACTATTACTACTACTACAACTATTACTACTACTACTACTATTACTATTGTTACTACTACTACTACTATTACTATTGTTACTACTACTACTATTACTACTACTACTATTACTACTACAATTACTACTATTACTATTGCTACTACTACTATTGCTACTACTACTACTATTGCTACTACTACTACTACTATTACTATTACTAGTACTATTACTACTACTACTATTACTACTACTATTGCTACTACTACTACTACTACTACTATTATTACTACTACTACTACTACTACTATTACTACTACTACTACTTTACTACTACTACTATTACTACTACTACTACTACTATTACTACTACTACTACTACTATTACTACCGTTAGTATACTACTACTACTACTACTACTACTACTACTACTACTACTACTACCTATATTACATTTCCAAGATGACTTTGTATTAGTCTCGAAATAGTAATAGGAAATTCATCGAACCCCTAGAATTGCATGAAACGTTATGCCGTTCATGATTGTTATTATAATCATGATTAGGTTTGTAAGAATTTTTTCAATAAAAAAAAATATATATCCCCCATTTCTGCTTTTGTACTACTCCTCGCAATTAAATTTCACAAGTCGAAGCTTTCTCTTTAACTACATCATAATCGCTTCCTCATCCTATGATAAGATTTGCAGATGATATGGCGTTGTTAGCTGAAGAGGAGACGATACTAAGGGGTATGCTACTGAATCTAAACGATAGCTGTGAGCAGTATGGGATGAAGATAAATGCAAATAAGACGAAGACCATGGTCATAGGAAGAAAATTAAAGAAGGTAAACGTGCGAATTCTAAATGAGGCAGTAGAGCAAGTGGACAGCTTCAAATACCTGGCGTGTACTATAAGCAGTAACATGAGCTGCTGCCAGAAGTCAAAAGGAGGATAGCAATGGCAAAGGAAGCTTTTAATAGAAAAAGGAGCATCTTCTGCGGACCTCTGGAAAAATAACTAAGGAAGACTCTAGTGAAGTGCTTTGTGTGAAGTGTAGCATTGTATGGAGACAAAAACATGGACGTTACGACGAAGTGAAGAGAAACGACTAGAAGCATTTGAAATGTAGATATGGAGAAAAATGGAGCGTGTGAAATGGACAGACGGAATAAGAAACGAAGCTGTGTTAACAAAGAGTGAGTGAAGAAAGAATGATGCTGAAACTGATCAGGAAGAGGAAAAGGAATTGGCTGGGTCACTGGCTGAGAAGAAACTGACTACTGAAGGCTGCACTAGAAGGAATGGTGAACGGGAGAAGAGTTCGGGGCAGAAGAAGATATCAGATGATAGATAGCATTAAGATATGTGGATCATATGAGGAAATAAAGAGGAAGTCAGAAAATAGGAAAGATTGGAGAAAGCTGGGTTTGCAGTGAAAGACCTGCACTTGAATGAGACCTTGGACAATATCCAGGAATTGGAAGGAATCGAAGAGCTATCACACCTGACATGCAGCCCTGATTTTACGCCTTCAGATTACCGTTTCCATTCATGGCTCACTTCCTGCGTGGAAGAAATGTCCAAAATTTGGAAGTCGTTGAAATGGACATCATCGAATTTTACGCATCAAAAACCAGAAACTGGTACCGTCGCAGGGTAAAAGAAAAACTTGTTAAAAGGTGCCTCAAGACTATTGAATATAATGGTCTTTACTTTGAAGATTAGATTGTTAGAGTTATTTACGAAATGATATCGTAATACTTGATATTATAATACAGGAATATCATTTTATTTTTACTAACATTTTTAATATTAAGCTGTCTATACCTTTAGAGAACCGGAAACACCGCTTGCTCCCCCCTCCAAGACTGGAGTTCGATGATACTGCGTAAAACACAAATCACACTACTAGGTATAGGAAGGAAGAAAAGTAGTTCATCCATTTACGTAAACTAGGAAATATCGCGATTTTGAGTTTGATAATTTTCATTAGGTTTTTCTTTAATCAAAGTACAGTACAGTATTAACAATAAGTGTTTTTACTCACGAAGTGAGTTATCCATGCGAACGTATTCATTATGCAGTGCATATTATACTGTCTACAGCACATTAGCGTACAATATAGAGAATGAAGTTAAATTGAAAAATAATCATAATATGAATATTTAAACACAATTTTAAAATGGTGGCCGTTCATTTCGATACAGGCTTCAGTTCTTTTGTGCATATTATCGCACTATAGACTATTGCATCCAATTCCAATTGCCAGTTTCGTCCTTCGTACTAGTAACTCATGTTGAAATAATTCTGTACCTACTCTACGTACCGTAAATTCAATCTTCACTTCTGCCCGACCCGAAAATATAAAATTACTCAGACATGCTATCTACTGTCCGTCCAAGTGGTTATGCCGCAGGATTGTAGAAAGGGACGAAATCACGTGACAGTTAATTACTTAACGAGGCCCTTTTATTTAAGTTAAATTAAACAGCTGTATAATATTACGTAAACTTCCAATTCCTAAGAGAAATTAATGTTTTCAGAAAAGAGCTAAGACAGCCCAGCTGTTACAGAGGGGCGAGCAGAAGCAGGTGGGGGAAATCGGGATGTGACGTAGACAAACGGAAAATTATTCAATATTGAAAGCTCTTTCGTTATTGGAAAACGCGAACATATTTTTGGAACGAACTGTTCACTATGACCGTAAGGCTACTATGACTGTATATGCGGTCTTGGATCTGTGTGGAGGAAGGTTGAACTTCATTAGTAGAAGGGGTGGGAGTGAAGTACATTCTAAAACTCAGGTACAATAAAAATTGAAGTAAAAATAAAATGATGTCTCTGTACAAGACGAGTATTGTAACGTGAAGTTGAGATAAGTATATAGCACAACGTTTTATCCACTTTGATAAAAAATTATTTTTAATAGAAATAATTGTATTATTTTTATTAGTTTTGAACATTTCTTTTGTGGAGAGGCAATTGTATCATTATTAGTTTATTTCTGCGAGAAGCGATTCTTTTATGTTTGTTTTATTAGTTCTGAACACGATAGGTTTTTGTTTATAACAAACGAACAGCAGTACTAGGATAAATAAACAAACATTGTTAAAAAGAATTCAAATGAGAATTCAGATATTGAAAATGCTGCAAATTCTGCAATTGAATATTTACTACCATCGAAATCCTACGTAAGATATGAAGTGGAATATAAAAAAATTTGAAGATCGGTGTTCCAAGAAATTTGTAGAAAGTGTATCGGAGAAGGTAATGCTGGCATACTTTAGTGAGAAAGCTGCATGCAAAAAGCCAAGCTCTTTGTGGACGCACTATTCGAAGGTACGGAGGAGGGGAGACCGGGGCAAAACGAATAACCCGGGCAAAGAGAATAATGCATATTTCTTAGAAACGCCAACAGGTAGCGCTTTCTGCTATGTTGAGGAAGAATCCCTACCAGATTTTTCTGCTGGAACTGACTTGTCGTCATTCTAGCTAGTAAGAGAAGAATTCAGCATGTGTTTAAAGAAAATTGACTGTTTTCTTAAAATATTTCAAGAGAAGAGAAACAAATGTACAACACACAATACTGCAGTAACGTTTTGTTATGTGATAGTAATATATAGGCGATACGATTAGTTCTAAAGTGCCGTACTTACGAAGAAGATTATTGACGCTTATATTTGTATAACCTTAAATGAAAAGCGAAGTGGCGTCTGCGGACAAAGTGAATAGGGCAAAGTGGATAACTTATCCGTTTTGCCGTGCCACCTTTATTTGACTATGTAAGTTTTAGCTGTATTTTTGTATGTATTTGTCTATTGTAATAAAGCGTGTTAGATCATTTTACATAGTGGAGGCATTAAGTCACACTAATTAATGTCATAGAAGAATGGCAGATACATTTAGAGACACATTTTAAAATTAAGAATAGGTTTTTAGACACAATTTTATTTGCAGATGACCAAGTTCTAACCTGTAGCTCAGAGGATAATTTACAAAAATCCATATACCAATTAAATAATGTAAGTAAAAAGTATGCATTAAACATCTCCACAGCCAAAACAAAAGTACTAGCATTTCAGGGGTCCAATACAATCAGGGCTAAAATAATTTTAGAAGGAAAAATGATAGAACAAGTAAACAATTTTAATTATTTAGGCTGCAGTGTATCATACGTTAAAAATGATGATGTAATAAAAAAGATTAATCAATTTAACTACATATGTGGAACAATAAAAAGAAACCTCAAACAAATTAGGAAAGAAACTAAATTAAAATTTTATAAAGTAATGGCAGTGCCCATGTTCCTATATGGCTCCGAATGTTGGACATTGAGAAAAAGTGAAGAGAGAAAAATAGAGGCCGCCGAAATGCGATTCCTAAGTAGTATAGCCGGCTACACTTTGTTAGACAAAAGAAGAAATGATGACATAAGAAAGGAATTAGGCATCTTTAAACTAACAGAGAAGATACACCAATATAGAACTAAGTGGAGGGAACATGTGGAAAGAATGGAAGAATACCGCATTCCAAAACTGCTATTAGATTACAGACCAACAGGCAAAAGAAACATTGGCAGACCAAAGAAAAGATGGACTCAAATGTTTAATGCATGAGACCGGAACAAGCCTTTAGAAGCTTAAACCTTGACGATGATGATGAATTCATGATGATGAATTGAATTATAAATCAGTAACACTGATATTAATTTTTACTTAAAAAGGTCGTAATGTGTTTTAAGACGGTTTAATTTTTCAAGAGGAACACGGAACAAGCCAAATGGTCTGAAGAAGCCATGAAGAAAGCACTTGAAGAAATGAAATCTTCCAGTCATTGGTTCTGCTATCTGGCCATACAACCATAACGTGTTTGTTGATGAAGATTTTGCTCCAGATCAACTTACAGATCGCCCACTTGAAATAGAAATCAGCGAAACGACAGCTGGCCAGTAGCGGCTGGTGGTCAAAATAATGATTGTGCTACAATCTCTATAACGGCCTACTGTATACACTCATATGCATTTATCTTCATTTGAGACTCGCCTAGTGACGAAATATGAAGTTCCTTCCTACTGCAGAACTTGTCAATTACTCTGGTGTTAAACCCCTCCATCTTGGACATTATACTCTTTTCTATTGACAGTATTGCAAGAGCAGTGAGGCGATCCTGGGACATAGTGTTCCTTAAAAACGTTTTTATGCGTTTCAAGCAAGAAAAACATCTTTCTGGCTAGGCAGTGGTCATTGGTGTTGTAACCAAAATATTTAACAACTTCGTTACTTCACAGAATGGATCCCGTGAATTGTTGGAGACTATGTTTTGTAACAATTGAACAGCCATCTATATGTCGGAAGTCGGATCTTCCGAATAGAACTTCAAGTTGTGTCTTTAACATTCTTTTGTTCAGTACAGTACAGCTGTTGACAGCAACTTCAAGTTCGCGTTCAGGAAAATTATGCAAAAAATTGTCAAAAAATTCGCTGTTTAACAATTTTGTTGCGTCTAGGTAGCTTAAAGATTGGAAACGATGAGTACTTTCCTGAATTATACGGTTACATACCTCCTTGGCATCAATTTTCTGGGATTCAATTTTCCGTCGCTTGCCGGTTGATTCAGGAGGTACCTCAAAAAACTGTTAGATGGCAGCAGCAGTCGAACATTTGAATTACCAAATACATTGTACATAGTTCCGAGTTCATCCACAAACAAGCATTCTTTCCTTACTCTTTACTTTTGCAATCTCCAAGCTGTGTTGTGCTGAAGCTGACTACAGCACTTCCCCGCGTAAAAATAGCCAATCAGAGCAGTTATTCCAGCTTCGCACATGCGCATTAACTGTCTACATTCTCATGTAAGTTTTGAGTAGCACAACGAACCCCCTGAGGCACCACAGATCGAAGAGCGAAGACTAAACACTCTGTAACGCGTCATGAACATAACCACGGGAAATTGTCAAATGGCAGATCAGATACTATGGTATTGCAAACACTTTATTTGGGCAAAAAATATCATTGTGCTGTAGCACTGTAGCACATAAGGACGGGCCGCCCCTGCAGCTGGCTCAGATTTAACAAATTCTGCGGTGCCAGCTTCTTCAGCGGCTGAAGAAACAGTTAATGCTCACTCAGAATCAACCACCTCTGTGATGTCGGCATCTTCAGAGATTGAAGGAATATTCAATACATCAATTACACTCAGATTTTCAGTTCCGGTTACACCAAAACCCTCAACATCGTCAGCAGGAGAATCCAAGTCAGTTCTTTTGATTTGGACCAGTGCCAGAAGTGGATGCTCGAAAGATACGAGGTAAACGAAGAAAATGTCAGCGCTCTGAAGCTCTTACATCTATACCGATTAAAAACGTTGAAAGAGAAGTAACTTAAGGGCAGGAGCAAAACCAGAAAAAATCAAATTCTTCAGTGCTAGAGAAACGTCGACTTGTTCAAATTTGTATTTTGTACTGATCTAACGTGCTGTAATGGTCTGTAAATAACATATCCTATCGTCTAATATAACTCATTAACATCGTGTTTATGTGTTGATTTAATTTTATTATCAGTGAGTAAAAATTAAATAGAAATGTGAAAATGTTATAGGGATATTCACTTTGCCCGGGTTAATTATTCGTTTTGCCCGTGTACCCGGGCAAAGCGGATAATTAACTATATTTCCTTTCTCAAATCATATCACTGTCCGTAGGTACGAGAAACGAATTGCTGTTTTTTATATATGTGGACAACATGTGTCACATCCCAATCATGATGATTTTATTTCGGGAGCACCAAAATATAGCCTGTGGCATTGTTTGTTCTTAGCTTATCCGCTTTGCCCGGGTTTCCCCTACATTATTTTTGAAGAAGAAGATCGACATAAGTAACTACATACAGTTGTACTTTGTTGCGTTTTTGAAACGAAAAGTCCATACCTGTGGAGTAACGGTCAGCGCGTCTGCCGCAAAACCAGGTGGCCCGGGTTCGATTCCCGGTCGGGGCAAGTTACCTGGTTGAGGTTTTTTCCGGGGTTTTCCCTCAACCCAATATGAGCAAATGCTGGGTAACTTTCGGTGCTGGACCCCGGACTCATTTCACCGGCATTATCACCTTCATCTCATTCAGACGCTAAATAACCAAAGATGTTGATAAAGCGTCGTAAAATAACCTACTGAAAAAAAAGAAACGAAAAGGTGAAAGAAATCTAGCCTCTTTTCAAAAGAAGACCTTCACAGATTCCTACTGGAAGCAGATGACAAACGTTATTTTATGATCATTACCTAACTAGTTGTGTAATGAATGTGTTTACAACATTTTTGTTAGTGATGTAAAGTCCACATTACATTAAGTCGATAAATTCTTTTTCACAACACGCTCCGAATAAAATTTTGATACAATCCCACATCCTGTAAGAGACTATATTTCTATTTCGTGATGGAAGATGAGAACTCGATTTTTTAAAGTAAAATATGATAGAATGATGATATTCTTACTTCCTTTCACTGTATTTATTTATTTTTTGAATGCGTATGAATACATACAGGGACATCATTTTATTTTTACTTCAACTTTTATTGTACCTGAGTTTTTCAATGTACTTCACAACCACCCCTTCTACTAACGAAGTTCCAACTGTCCACACAGAACCAAGGCCGCAGTACTGAGTTAGTGAGTATAGTACGTTTGAGAAATATGTTCGCGTTTTCCAGTGACGAAAACTTCCAATATTGAATCATATTTTCGCACAGGTACTGTCGTCCGTTTGCCTACGTCGCATCCCGATTTACCCCATCTGCTTCTGCTCGCTCCACTGTAAAGACTAGTGGCTGAGATTTCTTAGCTCTTTTCTTAAAACATTAATTTCTGTTAGGAATTAATTTGACGTCTAAGTAATAATATGCAAATGTTTAAAATAACTTAAATAAAAGGGTCTCGTTGAATAATTAACTATCACGTGATTGCCCCCCTTTCTAGGATCCTGCGACATAGACCACTTGGACGGACAGCAGATAGCATGTCTGAGTAATTTTATCTGTGCGAGTCGGGCAGAAATGAAGATTGAATTTACAGTACGTAAAGTACTCTTTTATAGAGCAGGTACAGAATTATTTCAACATGAGTTACTAAGTATGAAGGACGAAACTGGTAATTGGAATTAGATGCAATAGTCTATAGTGCGATAATATGCACAAAAGAACTGAAGCCTGTATCGAAATGAACGGCCACCATTTTTAAAAATATGTTTAAATATCCATATTATGGTTATTTTTCAATTTAACTTCATTCTCTATATTGTACGCTAATGTGCTGTAGACAGTATAATATACGCTGCATAATGAATACGTTCGCATGGATAACTCAGTTCGTGAGTAAAAACACTCATTGTTAATACTGTACTGTATTTTGATTAAACAAAACCTATTGAAAATTATCAAACTCAAAATAGCGATATTTCCTACTTTACGTAAATGGATGAACTACTTTTCTTCCCTCCTATACCTAGTAAAGTGATTTGTTTGTATTTTACGGCAGTACCATCGAACTCCAGTCGTGGAAGGAGGTAGCAAACTGTGTTTCCGGGTCTCAATCGTTAATCCAAAGGTATAGCCAGGTTAATATTAAAAATGTTAGTAAAAATAAAATGATGTCCCTGTACATATATACATGTTGGTTGCCTACACTTGTTACATACAGAAAGATAACAGGGTCTTCAAATTCTGTACTGAAAAGTCGTTTTAAAAGAATCTCGCTTTTCGTCAACCATAGTGTGAAGAGACAGACCGTTTGAATTTCTCGCTAATGACTCCAACGCGTATTTAAAGAGTGTTTCTGTAAAGGATGGTAAAACTTCCTATCCCCCACAAAACCTGTTTCATCCGACTTGGTCTCCATTTTGGCGTAACTTAGTCCTTTCGTTGCAGACCCTTTGTGGCAAGTGGTTGATTAGCGGCCTGGAAAAACGTGTTAAGTTTGTCAAATGCCTCCTTTGAGGAGAAAAGTGGAGCGGAAGATAAATTTTACGGCGTTGGACAGTAGAAGCACGATTACCTCTTGGCAAATAATTACATTTCGCCTCTGTGGGACATTACTAGACTGACTGCTGATGGATGGGTCCTAGGTTCCGTAACCACCTGGGAAATGGAAAAATCGTGTTCATTCTTTTACAGTGAGGTGTGCATTTTGTAATTCCGTATTTGTATTGTAATGGCTGAAAGGTGACATTATTTATTTATTTACTTATTTATTTAATTATTTATTTATTTATTTATTTATTTATTTATTTATTTATTTATTTATTTATTTATTTATTTATTTATTTATTTATTTATTCACATATCGATATTCATATATTCATTTATTTATATTCCATTCATTTAATTATTTCTTTGTCAGTTATTTATTCGTTTATGTAGTTGTTCAGTTGTATGTTTATTTGTTTGTTGTGTATTAGTTATTTGTGTGCTTATTTATCTCTTTATCTATTTGTCTAATTGTTAATTATTTATTTAGTTGTTTATTTACTTTCTAGTTGTTTATTGTTTATTAATTTAATTGTTTATTTATTTACTTATTTAATTAACTGTTTAAATATTTATTCATTCGTTAAATTATTTATTTAATTGTTTAATTATTTGTTTAGTTACATAATTATTTATTTAATTGTTTCATTGTTTAATTATACATTTATTTATTTAATTATTTAATTACGTATTAATTTAATTATGTATTTATTTGTTTAAGTATGTAATTTTTAATTTATTTTTTTTATTTAATTATTAATTATTATTATTTACTTGTTTAATTATTTATTATTCATTTATTTATTAAGTAATGTATTTATTTAATTATTTATTTGTTAATGTATTTACTTATTTAGTTAACTATTTTATAAATATTTACTTACTTATTTATTTATTTATTCATTTATTTATTTATTTATCTGTCTGACTATGTATTTATTTATTTTTATTTATTCATTTATTTAGCTATTTATTTATTTAGCCATTTATATATTTATTTGTTTGTTTAACTGTCTGTCTATGTATTTATTTATTTAGTTATTTATTTAGCTGTTTATTTATTTATTTATTATTTATTTAGCTATTTATCTATTTAGTTATTTATTTATTTATGTATTCATTTATTAATTTATTTATTTTATTTAGTTAGTTAGTGTTAGTTGGGAGACCGGAGGGAAAAAGACCTTTAGGGAGGCCGAGACGTAGATGGGAGGATAATATTAAAATGGATTTGAGGGAGGTGGGGTATGATGATAGAGACTGGATTAATCTTGCACAGGATAGGGACCGCTGGCGGCCTTATGTGAGGGCGGCAATGAACCTTCGGGTTCCTTAAAAGCCATTTGTAAGTAAGTAAGTAAGTTAGTTATTTACTTAATTAGTTATTCATTCATTTATTCATTCATTTAGTTATTCATTTGTATATTCATTTATTTATTCCTTTATTTATTTATTTATTTATCTGTCTGTCTATATTTATTTACTTATTTATTTATTTATTTATCTATACATTTATTTATTTAATTATTTATCTATTTATTTATTTAATTATTTATTTATTTACTTATTTATTTATTATTTATTTTTATTTATTTACTTATTTATTTATTTATTTATTTTTAGTTATTCATTTATTTATTTATTCATTTGTTTATTTATTTATTTATCCATTTATTCAACCCTTTATTCATTTATTTATTTATTTAATCTGACATTTATTTATTTATTTATTTACTTATTTTAATTCATTTATTTATTCATTCATTTATTTATTTATTCATTTGTTTATTTATTTATTTATTTATCCATTTATTCAATCCTTTATTCATTTATTTATTTAATTATTTATCCCGTTTATTTATTATTTATTTACTTTACTTATTTAGTTATTCATTTATTTATTTATTCATTTGTTTATTTATTTATTTATTTATCATCAATCCTTTATTTATTTATTTATTTATTTATTTATTTATTTATTTATTTATTTATTTACTTATTTATTTATTTATTTATTTATTTATTTATTTAATCTGAACGAAATAAAACATACAAATACAAATAGTGACAAAATTAATTAGTACAAATTATACTGACATCCAATGAAGTTCTATAGGGTCATTTATTTATTTAATCTGTTATCAGTTAGGGCTCTTCCAAGAACGCTGTATATCGCTTATTAAGTAATACAAAGAAAAGGAAAAGAGAGAGAAAAGACAAGTGACAGTGATGATTACCAATGATAATTATAACAGTAATAATAATAATAATAATAATAATAATAATAATAATAATAATAATAACAATAATGACGATTATGCATTGTTACAACATTAACTACGCTTCTTGCCCTGTCATATAGAGAGTTTTATTTTCTCTTTATCAAAATATCACCTTTTATTTCCAATTTGCCTCGCAGAAGAGGTGAAGTCCACTCGCCATGTTGTCCCAATGACCCCCGGAAGTCATGCGCAGTTAAATGCAAATGGGCCATCAGAAACTCCGAAATAACGTCTCATGTAACTCGCTAGTATTTGCAGGTTGGCTGCAATGTAGGAGGCGTAACGTCCTCCCTGTACGTGAAAATATATCCCCATTACCACATCTTTCGAAGAACTTTGACCGCATTTCATATCGTGGGCATCATACCAGAAGGGCGTATCAACTTTTTTGCGTTATAGTAAAATGTTTAATTTATGTTTGAAAACAATCGGTTAATCTCGAAAGGACAAAGTATATGATTATGTCTCGTGATGAGAATATTGTACGAAATGGAAATATAAAAATTGGAAATTTATCTTTTGAATATGTGGAAAAATTCAAATACCTTGGAGCAACAGTAACAAATATAAATGACACTCGGGAGAAAATTAAATACAGAATAAATATGGGAAATGTCTGTTATTATTCGGTTGAGAAGCTTTTGTCATCCAGTCTGCTATAAAAATATCTGAAAGTTAGAATTTATAAAACAGTTATATTACCGGTTGTTCTGTATGGTTGTGAAACTTGGACTCTCACTTTGAGAGAGGAACATAGGTTAAGGGTGTTTGAGAATAAGGTGCTTAAGAAAATATTTGGGGCTAAGAGGGATGAAGTTACAGGAGAATGGAGAAAGTTACACAACACAGAACTGCACGCATTGTATTCTTCAGCTGACATAATTAGGAACATTAAATCCAGACGTTTGAGATGGGCAGGACATGTAACACGTATGGGCGAATCCAGAAATGCATATAGAGTGTTAGTTGGGAGCCCGGAGGGGAAAAAGACCTTTGGGAAGGCCGACACGTAGATGGGAAGATAATATTAAAATGGATTTGAGGGACGTGGGCTATGATGATAGTGACTGGATTAATCTTGCTCAAGATAGGGACCGATGGCGGGCTTATGTCAGGGTGGCAATGAACCTCCGGGTTTCTTAAAAGCCAGTAAGTAAGTAAGTAAAGAAACAATCGTTTGAGAATTACAATGGGCGTGAGAAGGAATAAAAGGAAGTAACATGTTATATAGACAAGGATAGGAAAAATTATTGTATATTTATTGGGCTGTGCTCCGAACCTGCAGTTTTGTTGATACGCCCTTCTAGCATGATGCCCTCGACATACAAACTATTTTTCCGACTAAAGCCATTCTGGGATCCATACACGTTAGACAACGTTACTTACTTACAAATGGTTTTTAAGCAACCCAGAGGTTCTTTCTTCCATTTTTTATAGTTGGTTATTTAACGACGCTGTACCAACTACTAGTTATTTAGGGTCGATGGGATTGGTGATGGCGAGATGAGGCCGAGGATTCGCCATAGATTACCTGGCATTCACATTACGGTTGGGGAAAACCTCGGCAAAAAACCCAACCAGGTAATCAGCCCAAGCGTGGATCGAACCCGCGCCCGAGCGCAATTTCAGACCGACAGGCAAGTGCCTTAACCGACTGAGCCACGCCGATGGCTGCCAGATGTTCATTGCCGCCCTCACAAAAGCCCGCCATCCGTCTTTGTACTGAGCAAGATTAATCCCATCTCTACCATCATATCCCACCTCCCCTCATATCAATTTTAATATTATCCTCCCATCTACGTCTCGGCCTTCCCTAAGGCCTTTTTCCCTCCGGTCTCCCAACTAACACTAACACATTGTTTTGTGTAGTGTTGTCATTTATATTTGCTATATAGTTTTATTACTTACTTACTGGCTTTTCAGGAACCCGGAGGTTCATTGCCGCCCTCACATAAGCCCGCCGGTCCCTATCGTGTGCAAGATTAATCCATATGCCACTTCCCTCAAATGCATTTTAATATTATCTTCCCATCTACGTCTCGGCCTCCCCAAAGGTCTTTTTCCCTCCGGCCTCCCAACTAACACACTACATGCATTTCTGGATTCGCTCATACGTGCTACATGTCCTGCCCACCTCAAACGTCTGGACTTAATGTTCTTAATTATTACGTCAGGTGAAGAATACAATGCGTGCAGTTCTGCGTTGTGTAACTTTCTCCATTCTTCCTATAACTTCATTCCTTTTAGCCCCAGATATTTTCCTAAGAACCTTATTCTCAAACACCCTTAATCTCTGTTCCTCTCCCAAAGTGAGAGTCCAAGTTTCACAACCATACAGAACAACCGGTAATATAACTGTTTTATAAATTCTAACTTTCAGATTTTTTGACAGCAGACTAGATGACAAACGCTTCTCAACCGAATAATAACAGGCATTTCCCGTATTTATTCTGCGTTTAATTTCCTCCCTAGTGTCATTTATATTTGTTACTGTTGCTCCAATATATTTGAATTTTTCCACCTCTTCGAAAGATAAATCTCCAATTTTTATATTTCCATTTCGTACAATATTCTGGTCACGAGACATAATCATATACTTTGTCTTTTCGGGATTTACTTCTAACCCTATCGCTTTACTTGCTTCAAATAGAATTTCCGTGTTTTCCCTAATAGTTTGTGGATTTTCTCCTAACATATTCACGTCATCCGCCTAGACAAGCAGCTGATGTAACCCGTTGAATTCCAAACCTTCTCTGTTATCCTGAACTTTCCTAATGGCATATTCTAGAGCGAAGTTAAAAAGTAAAGGTGATAGTGCAACTCTTTGCTTTAGCCCGCAGTGAATTGGAAAACCATCAGGCAGAAACTGGCCTATACGGACTCTGCTGTAGGTTTCACTGAGACACATTTTAATTAATCGAACTAGTTTCTTGGGAATACCAAATTCAATACGTATATTATATAAAACTTCTCTTTTAACCGAGTCATACGCCTTTTTGAAAATATAGTTTTATTATTAAACCTACTAAATAAAAATAAATATTTGAATAAATGAATATATGATTTAAATTTTAGGAAAGGTCAACGTAGTTTCAATCTTTATCACTAGAATGCATTGTGAACTGTCTTCGAGGTCTAGTTTCGAATCATGCAGAACAAAAAAAGATGCTAGAGTTCCCTGATATTATGTATATAATTACCTCTGGCACGCGCCAAATATGACGTCCTTGTCTATATAATCTCTGAACAGCTAACCTTATCTCCATACGCCCTGGGACAGAATGCGCTCCCTAGTAATGTAATGCAATGTAATATAATGTAATAATATATATTATGTTATAGTATAGTGTAGTACAGCATCATGTATCATGCCGTAGTAGCATATATCACAACATATTATCACATCTCATCTTATGATATACGATTATACAGGGACATCATTTTATTTTTATTTCAATTTTTATTGTACCTGAGTTTTTGAATGTACTTCACTCCCACCCCCTCTACTAGTAAACTTCCAATCGTTCTCCACAGAGAACCAATGCCGCGTATGCAGTACTGAGTTAGTGAGTATAGTACGTTCCAGAAATATGTTCACGTTTTCCAGTGACGAAAGAGCTTTCAATATTGAATCATATTTTCGCACAGGTACTGTCGTCCGTTTGCCTACGTCGCATCCTGGTTTCCCCCACCTGCTTCTGTTCGCCCCTCTGTAAAGTCTAGTAGCTGGGCTGTCTTAGCTCTTTTCCGAAAACATTGATTTCTGTTAGGAATTGGACGTCTACGCAATATTATACAACTGTTTAAAATAACTGAAGTAAAAGGGCCTCGTTAAGTAATTAACTGTCATGTGATCTCCCCCCCCTTCTACGACCCTTTGACAAAACCACTTGAACGGACAATAGATAGCATTTCTGAGTAATTTTATGTTTTCGGATCGGGTAGAAGTGAAGATTAAAGTTACAGTATGTAAGGTACTCTTTTATAGAGTAGGTACAGAATTATTTCAACATGAGTTACTCGTACGAAGGACGAAACTGGTAATTGGAATTAGGTACAATAGTCTATAGTGCGATAATATGCATAAAAGAACTGAAGCCTGTATCGAAATGAACGGCCACCATTTTCAAAAATGTGTTTAAAATGTCCATATTATGATTATTTTTCAATTTAATTTCATTCTCTATATTGCACGCCAATGTGCTGTAACAGTACAATATACACTGCATAATTAATACGTCCGAATGGATACCTCAGTTCGTGAGTAAAAACACTAAGTGGTAATACAGTACTGTATTTTGATTAAACAAAAAACCTAATGAAAATTATCAAACTCAAAATTGCGATATTTCCTGGTTTACATAAATGTATGAACTACTTTTCTTCCCTCCTATACCTAGTAAAGTGATTTGTATTTTACGCCAGTATCATCGAACTCCAGGCTTGGAAGGGGAGCAAGCGGTGTTTCCGGTTCTAGAACTTTAATCCAAAGATATAGCCAGGTTAATATTAAAAATGTTAGTAAAAATAAAATGATGTCCCTGTATTATCTATGTTATTTTCAAGAAACATTTTTAATCTTTTGGTGAACACTACCTACTCTTAATTTGTGTGTCCCCTTCTTTCTGCACACTCTGTATACAGAACTTTTCTTTTTTATATGTGGATGTCTAGACAGTATGTTTTATTGCTGCTAACGCTTGATGCATTTTTCAATAAATGTCCAACATGTAGCTTAGCCGTTGTTGACTTCCTGTGTTTAAAATCGAGACAGAAATTAAAGCTGAATAAAATTAAAATGTATTAAACCTGATTGATATTTCATTTCGCGGAATAAATCCATGAATGTTAAGTATGATTCCTGTCATAACTCTGATGTCATACTCGTTGCTAAGGTAATATTAATACGTTGACCTCCGCTAAAATAATATCGACATGATAACGCTCTCAATCAATTTATACGAGGATGTCTGCCTTGGCTTACGACTGTCACAGGCCTGAGTTCTAACTCCGGCGATTGCGGGGTGTGCTCGTGGTGGATTAAGAACTTTTCTGCATTAGTTCCAACCACTAAGGCAGTCCGCAAAATTTAAAATCTTTCTTTACTGCCTATAACACCAGAAGTTCAGTTATATTTATTCACAGTTTTCTGCCCAAGTGCAGGTCCTTCACTGCAAACCCAGCATTCTCCAGTCTTCCCTATTTTCCTCCTTCCTGTTGTCTCCGCATATGATCCATGTATCTTAATGTTGTCTATCATCTGATATCTTCTTCTGCCACGAACTCTTCTCCCGTTCACCATTCCTTCCAGTGCATCTTTCAGCAGACAGTTTTTCTTAGCCAGTCACCCAACCAATATTTTTTTTTCTCTTCATGATCAGTTTCAGCAATATTCTTCCTTCACCCATTCATTCTAGCATAGCTTAATTTCTTATAAAGAAGGTAAACTTGCTAATTCTAAATGAGGCAGTAGAGCAAGTGGACAGCTTCAAATGCTTGGGGTGTACTATTAGCAGTAACATGAGCTGCTACCAGAAAGTCAAAAGGAGGATAGCAATGGCAAAGGAAGATTTTAATAGAAAAAGGAGCATTTTCTGCGGATCTCTGGAAAAGGAACTGAGGAAGAGACTAGTGAAGTGCTTTGTGTGGAGTATGGCATTGTATGTGGCAGAAATATGGACATTACAACGAAGTGAAGAGAAGCGAATGAAAGCATTTGAAATGTGGATACGGAGAAGAATGGAGCGTGTGAAGTGGACAGACAGAATAAGAAATGAAACTGTGCTAGAAAGAGTGGGTGAAGAAAGAATGATGCTGAAACTGATCAGGAAGAAAAAAAGAAATTCACATGGTCAGTGGCTGAAAAGAAACTGCCTACTTTTATTTTTATTTTAGTTGGTTATTTTACGACGTTTTATCAACATCTTAGGTTATTTAGCGTCTGAATGAGATGAAGGTGGTAATGCCGGTGAAATGAGTCCGGGGTCCAACACCGAAAGTTACCCAGCATTTGCTCATATTGGGTTGAGGGAAAACCCCGGAAAAAAACCTCAACCGGGTAACTTGTCCCGACCGGGAATCGAACCCGGGCCACCTGTTTCGCGGCTAGACGTGCTAACCGTTACTCCACAGGTGTGGACAACTGCCTACTGAAGAATGTACTGGAAGGAGTGGTGAATTGGAGAAAAGTTTGGGGCAGAAGAAGATATCAGATGATAGACGACATATGCGGACACTAAGAGGAAAGCGCGAAATAGGGAAGATTGGAGAATGCTGTGTTTGCAGTGAAGGACCTGCCCTCGGCCGGAAGACTATGAATGAACGAACGAACAAATTTATATTGTATGTCCAAGCATTGTATCTGTGTAATAGCAACTAGTCCACACCTGTGGAGTAACGGCTAGGGCGTCTGGCCCGGGCTCGATTCCCGGTCGGGGCAAGTTACCTGGTTGAGGTTTTTTTCCGAGGTTTTCTCTCAACCCAGTATGAGCAAATGCTGGGTAACTTTCGGTGCTGGACCCCGGACTCAATTCACCGGCATTATCACTTTCATCTCATTCAGACGCTAAATAATCTAGATGTTGATAAAGCGTCGTAAAATAACCTACTAAAAAAATAACAACTAAGGAATTGTCGAAATGCATATAGAATTTTTCAGAGTGCAAATTAAAAAAAAAAATCATATTTTTGACCCTTGAAAATGTAGACTAATGGGATTAAAAACTTCAAAACTGAAGTCAATAATATTTATCTATAGAATAGTTGATTTACCTCACGCCAATAATTTTTGGGTTACTACTAAATTCACTACCTCATTTGCCTGTTTATTGTGTCCCTTTAAATTTGCTTCCCCATAAGCTGGGTCAGTGGCTGTTTCGTATCGCCACACCGTGTACACATTTCTCTCACACACTGTAGACCTACGTATGTTAGGAAACTCGATTACGTCTTCCGGTGCTCAAGACGAAGATGCCCCCTGTGTGACACACGGTACGGTCACCACAATTCGATAACAGAAGCCAGGTCTGGATTCTGCCCATTACGGCCACTTTCGCGCGTCAGCTGTTAAATTCCAATATCACCATGGCGACAGTGCGTGCCTGCATTTTACAGTCAACCGAATATTTATCTATCACGTAATAACTTCGTAAAAGAGATGGCCACCTTTTATGAGCCACAGGGGGTCTTAGTGACATCTTCCTGCAGAGGGCTGTCCAGCGTTGTGGGTTCTGACTGCGTACGCGTGTGGGATTCCCTGGAGAGAGCGGAGGTTTGATTCCCTTTCACATTAACTCGTGTCTGTCACCGGTTTTGAGTTTTTTTCTGTGATCTCTTAAGCAGTGGTTTTGCATCTTAACTTAGAATAGAATGGAATGTGTTATTTAGGCTAGCAGGGTTTAGCCATAAGGCCTTCTCTTCCACTCAACCAGCCTTAATCAATACAATAGCAACATACATATTTAAAGTACGAATATTTACAATACATTTGAAAGATTCTCCAGCAACGTTCTTCACTTAAGTTTTAATGACTAGTACATGTTTATTTAAACTGAGATAAAAACCTGTAAGAAAAAGTAATAACTGAATTTATGAGCTAATGTAATTCATTTCAGTCTATATGCAATATGTAAAGAATCATAATTAAGTTGAGATAGCTAGTTGGTTAAAATGATGAGAAATAATACAGGGTGATTCACGAGGATTTACCGTCCTTTACGGAGCTTATTTCTGAAGACGTTTTGAGCAAAAAATGTCATGTTTGTACAGGGATATCATTTTATTTTTACTTGAATTTTTATTGTTCCTGAGTTTTTTAATCTACCTCACTCCCACTCCCTCTGCTAGTAAACTCCCAACTGTCCTCCACACAAACCCAAGACCGCATATAGTAAACAGTACTGAGTTAGTGAGTATAGTACGTTCCAGAAAGATGTTCGCGTTTTCCATTGACGAAAGAGCTTTCAATATTGAATCATATTTTCGCACATGTACTGCCTACGTCGCATCCCGATTTCCCCCACTCGCTTCTACTAGCCCCTCTGTAAAGGCTAGTGGCTGGGCTGTCTTAGCTCTTTTCTGAAAACATTAAATTTCTGTTAGGAATTGGACGTCTACGTAATATTATACAACTGTTTAAAATAATTTAAATAAAAGGGCTTCGTTAAGTAATTACCTATCACGTGATTTCCCCCCTTTCTACGATCCTGGTATAAAATCACTTGGACGGACAGTAGGTAGCATGTCTGAGTAATTTTATCTTTTCGGATCGGGCACAAGTGAAGATTGAATTTACAGTACGTAAGGTACTCTTTTATAGAGTAGGTACAGAATTATTTCAACATGAGTTACTAGTACGAAGGACGAAACTGGTAATTGGAATTAGGTACAATAGTCTACAGTGCGATAATATGCACAAAAGAACTGACGCCTGTATTGAAATGAACGGCCACCATTTTAAAAAATGTGTTTAAATATCAATATTATGGTTATTTTTCAATTTAACTTCACTCTCTATATTGTACGCTAATGTGCTGTAGACAGTATAATATACACTGCATAATGAATACGTCCGAATGGATAGCTCATTTCGTGAGTAAAAACACTTATTGTTAATACTGTACTGTATTTTGATTAAATAAGAACCTAATGAAAATTATCAAACTCAAAATCGCGATATTTCCTAGTTTACGTAAGTGGATGAACTACTTTTCTTCCCTCCTATACCTAATAAAGTGATTTGTTTGTATTTTACGCCAGTATCATGGAACTCCAGTCGTGGAAGGGAGTAACAAACGGTCTTTCCGGTTCTCAACCGTTAATCCAAAGGCATACTTACTTACTTACTCACTCACTCACTTACTTACTTACTTACTTACCTACTGGCTTTTAAGAAACCCGGAGGTTCATTGCCGCCCTCACATAAGCCCGCCATAAGCAAGATTAATCCAGTCTCTACCATCATATCCCACCTCCCTCAAATCCATTTTAATATTATCTTCCCATCTACGTCTCGGTCTCCCCAAAGGTATTTTTCCGTCCGGCCTCCCAACTAACAAATCCAAAGGTATAGCCAGGTTAATATTAGAAATGTTACTAAAAATAAAATGATGTCCCTGTACAAGGATGAATTTTATATTATCAGGAAGAAAGTGCTTCAGTCGCTTTAATGAGTGAATAATCGAAAATATTTTTTTATAAGTGTGATTCACTTGTCCATTTCGTTAGAGGTAACAATCCATATAAATGCCAAGCCTGTGTAAATGCAGTGAAATCGGTGACGTGTATTTCTTGTCACCCTGTAGCGTAACTCATTTAAGCATGCGCTGTTAAGCTCGGAGACCCATTCGAAATGAATGGCTTTATTACTCGGTGGTGCAGGTTCAAACTCTATTAACGCCACCGAAAAAAACCAGGGAACGAAGTCAACTCAGTCGGTATGCACGCAATCACTGCAACAAAAGACACGCTTCAGTTTGCATGCGAGGGGCGAAGACCGCGCGGTGCACAATGCTGGAAGTTGGCTAGCAGTTTTCTTGGCTCGGTCCCTTTCAAGCTTGGCAGGATATTGTTCCCTTATGTTTCAGAGTTTTCCTCTGCTGATATCGAAATTATTCAAGAAATTCTATGACAAAAGACCAGTCTTAGATCAAGTCAGATCGCTCGGTTATTCAAGGACATCATTTTATTTTTACAAACATTTTTAATATTAACTTACCTATACCTCTCGTTAAACGCCGTTTGCTACCCCCTTCCACGACTGGAGTTCCATGATACTGGCGTAATATACAAACAAATCACTTTACTAGGTATAGCAGGGAAGAATAGTCGTTACAAGAGCGGTATGTTGACGTTTTCATATTCGAGGAAAAGATTGAAAAAGCGAAACGTAGTTGAGCTTTTTTAATTTCCGAGAACATGAAAACAAACATACCGCTCGTGTATCGTACATTATTTTGTGCGAAGATCGTTTATTACATACCTGAAAGACGAATTTCTAATTAGTTGCAATGAAATCTCCATCTTGGTTTCTGTTTAATGACGGCAACTTCGGAAAACCAAAATATCTTTCTTCAACATTGTTGCTATAACATGTTTTCTGTGTTTACTATACCCCAGCAGGCCGTGATATACGAATGTTTTTTTTTCCCCCAGTCTATAAATGCGAACTTAAATGAAACGGTAAGGTTATGTAATGATTTATTTTTCATTTTAATATTTTAACAATATTATTTATATAACATATTGCAGTAATAACATCCGCATCTGGAATCTTGTCGATTTTTTCACGGCTTCCTTAATGTTACTTGTATCAGGAATGCAATAAGTTTCGTGGAGTACTTAATTTTTGCAAATATTTAAAAACAATAATTAACATTGCAATTTAGGTGAAATTGCAGTGGTAACTTCCCAATTTATAATTATTACTATGTTAAACGTCTCTAAACATAATATGTTAAAAGCCTAAAGCAGTAAAATTAATGTCGCGCTTAAGCGGTAAGAAGAAGGAATTTGTTATCTGTGTTACGTTGGGAATACTGAATGTGGTATTTCACACTTACCGCGTATTGGTTCTGTGCGGAAAACAAGCAAATACGCACGATCTCGCACAAAATTGGTTAATCCATTTACGTCAACTAGGTAATATTGCGCTTTTGAGTTTGATCGTTTTCATTAGGTTTTTGTTTAATCAAAATACAGTACAGTATTAACAGTGAGTGTTTTTACTCACGAACTGAGCTGTCCATGTGGACGTATTCATTATGGAGTATATAATATACTGTCTTCAGCACATTAGCGTACAATATAGAGAATGAAGTTAAATTGAAAAATAATCATAACATGGATATTTAAACGCATTTTTTAAAATGGGGGCCGTTCATTTTGATACAGGCTTCAGTTCTAATGTGCATATTATCGCACTATAGACTATTGTACCTAATTCCAATCACCAGGTTCGTCCTTCGTACTAGTGACTCATGTTGAAATAATTCTGTACCTACTCTATAAAAGAGTACCTTACGTACTGTAAATTCAATCTCCACTTGTGCCCGATCCGAAAAGATAAAATTACTCAGAGATACTATCTACTGTCCGTCCAAGTGGTTACGTCGTATGGTCGTAGAAAGGGAGGAAATCACGTGACAGTTAATTACTTAACGAGGCCCTTTTATTTAAGTTAATTTAAACAGTTGTATAATATTACGTAGACGTCCAATTCCTAACAGAAATTAATGTTCTCAGAAAAGAGCTAAGACAGCCCAGCCACAAGCTGGCGAATAAAAGCAGGTGGGGGAAACCGGGATACGACGTAGGCAAATGGACGACAGTACCTGTGCGAAAACAATTCAATATTGAAAGCTCTTTCGTCACTGGAAAACGCGAACATATTTTTGGAACTTACTGTTTACTATAACCGTAAGGTTACTATGACTGTATATGCGGTCTTGGATCTGTGTGGAGGACGGTTTAACTTCATTAGTAGAAGGGGTGGGAGTGAAGTAAGAATAAAATGAAGTCCCTGTACATTAAGGACACCCTTTCTAAAGTGAAGTTCCACTCCTGTCCTTATATCTATATGAAACAATCTGTAGTTTATATAGGGACATAATTCTTGTGCAAAATGAAGTTTTTTTTACTACAAATCTAATCTGTTTACTATTATCTTCCAAACTGAGGATTATGTAACAGTTTTCTGCTATGAAAACATACTGAAAAATTACATTTTATAGGGGAAAAATTAATTACTCTAGACTGAATGTAGTTAGACCAATTAATTTTTGGGATAAAGTTAGAAATATCTGAAAGGCCTCTTCTGTAAATATGACTTTTTGTTTATACAAATTTTACAACGAAATTAAATACACATTTGTTTTCTTCATTTTCTATACAGAAAAATTGCCATTCTTTTTTCAAATTCTCTAGAGTTTCAAATTCGCAGCAAATTGACCAGGAACCGCCACTGTCACTTGCGTCATAACATTGGGAGTTGTTAATACTGGCCAATCAGCTAATTCCCTCCATTCTAGTAAACAGTTGTGAAGTTTGTTACAAGTGTGGAAAGGTTAGACTTCTTCCTTGAAAAAAAAGTGAAAATGGGTCGAAATTGAGGAGTGTTGACGTGAAGTGGCAGATTATTGGGATGTTGAAGAATGACTTGGGATAATATCTGATTCTATCCCAAAATACATTCATTCTGGACTGATTAATTTTTTCCTACACAAAAATGTAATTTTTCAGTAAGTTTTCAGCATGGAAAATTTTTATATAATCCACGGTTTGAAAGATGCAGAGATTGGGTTTTTAGGGGAAAAAAGTTCATTTTTCAGAGATATTTCGTCCATTTATAAACATTAGGGGATTTCACATAACTTCATTTTGCATAGGCATTTGTTTCTTTTTAAACATCAGTGGATTTCGCATAACTTCATTTTAACACGTATTTGGTCCATTTATAAACATCAGGGGATTTCGCATAACTTAAATTTTCACATGTATTTGGTCCATTTATAAACATCAGTGGATTTCGCATACCTTAATTTTTCACACGTATTTGGTCCATTTATAAACATCAGGGGATTTCGCACAACTTAATTTTTCACACGTATTTGGTCCATTTATAAACATCAGTGGATTTCGCATACCTTAATTTTTCACACGTATTTGGTCCATTTATAAACATCAGGGGATTTCGCATAACTTAATTTTTCACACGTATTTGGTCCATTTATAAACATCAGTGGATTTCGCATAACTTAATTTTTCACACGTATTTGGTCCATTTATAAACACCAGTGGATTTCGCATAACTTAATTTTTCACACGTATTTGGTCCATTTATAAACACCAGTGGATTTCGCATAACTTAATTTTTCACACGTATTTGGTCCATTTATAAACATCAGTGGATTTCGCATAACTTAATTTTTCACACGTATTTGGTCCATTTATAAACATCATGGGATTTCACATAACTCAATTTCTCACACGTATTTGGTTCATTTATAAACATCAGAGGATTTCACGTAACTCAATTTTTCACACGTATTTGGTCCATTTATAAACATCAGGGGATTTCACATAACTTAATTTTTCACAGGCATTTGGTACATTAATAAACATAATAGAATTTCACATAACTTCATTTTTCACAGGCATTTGGTCCATTTATAAACATCAGAGGATTTTACATAACTTGATTTTTCACAGGCATTTGGTCCATTTATAAACATCAGAGGATTTCACATAACTTCATTTTTCACAGGCATTTGGTTCATTTATAAACATCAGAAAATTTCACATAACTTCATTTTTCACAGGCATTTGGTCCATTTATAAACATCAGAGGATTTCACATAACTTCATTTTTCACAGGCATTTGGTCCATTTATAAACATCAGAAAATTTCACATAACTTCATTTTCACAGGCATTTGGCCCATTTATAAACATCAGGGGATGTTACCATGATCACCAATAAGAAAAGACCTAAAACAGATCCCTGTGGCACTCCACTTGTAATGTCCATAGTTTTAGAATGTGCATCATTTTCCTGATAGGTATTATTCCATTAACTTATTTTCTATTCCGGTGATATAATACAATTGCAGTTTTGAAATAATATCAAGAAATATAGAATAAAAACTACTATGTTTTCTGTTGCGTATGTTTGTAAAATAAAAAGATTTAAACCTATACATTATCATTATTTCGATGATGCTTGAGTAAAGGGAGATAAGTCATAAAAATTAGTTTTGAGGAAAAGAGAAAATTAAACTTCAGACCCATATTGCAAATAATTTTCTACACAAAATACATCAAAAGCTAATATTGTTTTGTTATACTCACTTGTGTATTTTAACTTGTGTATTCACCTGGGAAACAAAACTCCATTAGCACAAAAAATTACGTAACCCACCATCGATTTTTTTTTTTATTTCTCGAAATAATCTGTTCCAGTAAATTCTCTACAATTCAGACTGAATTTTCTCCAATTTACTTTGAATTAGTGGTGTTCTACTGTACTTAAAATACACAACGACATAACAGGCCTACTTGAAAACATCCAGAAACTAAAGTGCAGGTGTCGTTATTTGCTCCAGGTAATTGAATTGATAGTTTTACAATGATCTTTGGTTAATGATGTTGACGTAACAGAATTTTGCTCGCCTTGTTGAACTTGGCACATTGTTTTCTCATAGCGTGGGATAGAGCACGGTCTGTTTTGCATATTTTGATTACAAAGTTGTACCTGCCTCGCCAGACTTCGCTGTTAATTAAATAGCTTGCAGATCGCTGCCCCACAACAGGGATAAGTTTTGTGTACTAATGTAGCTAAGGGTCTTTAAATTTAACACAATAATGTGTTTACAGGGACCAGCTTCCATGTTGAATATTTCTGAAGAAAACTGAAAGCTTGGCATTCTGGAAAAGAAAGTAAATCTACTAAGAAAACTGCATTGTAAGATTCCACATTGTACATTTTTTTACAGGAAATAACTTTCAGAAGTTGCAATTATCCAAAAAGACGAGAATTTACGTCATATTTAAATAAAACTATTTCACGAAATATTATTACTTAATACTTTATAACATTATTATAAATTAAGATATTTAATACTTATTTGCTAGCACGGCCATCACGCAATATGACGGCCTACTGTATTTTAAGGAAACAATGAAAATATTTAACAACTGAACATCAGGTGCGACAAGATGTTAAACAAATGAGCATCAGGGCAAAATAGTAATTTTATTTCACCAGTACCATAACTATATCACTATCATTGTATTATCATATTTATTGTCACCGTACCATTATCACTATATTATGATTACTATTATCACTGTATCATCACTCTCTAATTACCGCTATAGGCTATTATCGCCATTGTTCCATGAGTGTCATCAATGTATGATCGTCATTATCATTATTGTATCACCACCATTGTGTTGTTACTGTATCACCACCATTGTGTTGTTACTGTATTACCAACATTGTATTATCATTACTGTATCACCACCATTGTGTTGTTACTGTATCACCACCATTGTGTTGTTACTGTATCACCAGCATGTATTTTCATTGCTGTATCACCACCATTGTATCATCATTACTATATCATCACCATTGTATTATAATTACTGTATCACCACCATTGCATCATCATTACTATATCACCACCATTGTATTATAATTACTGTATCACCATCATTGTATTATTACTGTATCACCACCATTGTATCATCATTACTATATCATCACCATTGTATTATAATTACTCTACCGCCACCATTGTATTACTACTGTATCATCACCATTGTATCATCATTACTATATCATCACCATTGCATTATAAATACTGTACTGCCACCATTGTATTATTACTGTATCATCACCATTGTATCATCATTACTATATCATCACCATTGTATCATCATCACTATATCGTCACCATTGTATCATCGTTACTATATCATCACCATTGTATCATCATTACTATATCATCACCATTGTATCATCATTACTATATTATCACCATTGTATCATCATTACTATATCACCACCATTGTATCATTACTATATTATCACCATTGTATTATATTTACTGTATCATCACCATTGTATTATTACTGTATCACCACCATTGTATCATCATTATTATATCATCACCATTGTATCATCATTACTATATCATCACCATTGTATTATAATTACTGTACCGCCACCATTGTATTATTACTGTATCATCACCATTGTATCATCATTACTGTATCATCACCATTGTATCATCATTACTGTATCATCACCATTGTATCATTACTATATTATCACCATTGTATTATAATTACTGTATCATCACCATTGTATTATTACTGTATCACCACCATTGTATCATCATTACTATATCATCACCATTGTATCATCATTACTATATCATCACCATTGTATCATCGTTACTATATCATCACCATTGTATCATCATTATTATATCATCACCATTGTATTATTACTATATTACCACCATTGCATCATCATTACTATATCATCACCATTGTATTATAATTACTGTGTCACCACCATTGTATTATTACTATATCACCACCATCGCATCATCATTACTATATCATCACCATTGTATTATAATTACTGTATCACCACCATTGTATTATTAGTGTATCACCACCATTGTATCATCATTACTATATCACCATTGCATTATCATTACTGTATCACCACCATTGCTATGTCGTCACTACTACATTCATTGTATCATCATCAGTAGTGTATAAATACCTGTATTATTAGTATGCTATTATTATTATTATTATTATTATTATTATTATTATTATTATATTATTATATCATAACCACTCTATCATCACCACTTTATTATGAGCATTGTATTATCACCAATGCAGCAGCCACAACTGTATCATCATCACCACTGCATAATAATCGCAGCATTAACTTGTTCTTTTTCTTCTTCAACTGTTTCTCTCGTTGCGATCGCTTCCCCAGTCAGTTTTTTTTTTTTTTCTTACAGATGGAAAGACTTTTCTCGTTGCTTCAGATTCCATTAGCAAGGACCGACCTAATGGAAATGAACCTTTCTCTTTTATTGGAAGTGGTGCCAAACGAGAAAGAACTGTCTCTGAACTTGAGAGCTGCAGATTCAGAAAGCCATGTTAGGCTACATTTGGGAAAATTTCCGTTCATACAATTCTCTTTATTTTGTATGCAAAATCAATAAAGAAGGCAGTGTACAGTTAGCCAGGGCTTTGTTCTAGTACTGATAGATTTTACTTCCGCCAAATTCCAATATTTCCACTGTTTTATCTTTCAGGATAAGATTCTTGTTGTATTACACTTTAAGCGGGAAAAAAATCTAGATTTTTTCTTATTTTATTCTTTTTTTTTCTTTACCACACACGTTCATAGCCTATGGGGCTTTTTAAATTATTGTCCTTTAAAAATAATCCTTCTGCAGTGTATAGAACTGGAAATGTTGCTTGTCTGAACCCCGCATTCTATAGGTACAGGGTGAGCAAATTATCTGTCGTCCGAAAATCAATATGTTTGACTTTGTGTGGGTGTTTTTCTACAAACTGGTTAACGGAGAGAGCGCTATGTCGGTAAGTACATAGTTAAAACTTTATTCACCAACACAAATTTAAAAAAGGAGATTCTGAAATTACCTGCCTTTTTGTCCCAAGTATTTTCACATCTACTTAAGAAGAGGTCTCAGTGAGAAATGTTTTCCTAGATGTCACTTTTCAGTTTTCCACAATATGTGGGTTATTGTTTATGTTATAAAGTTTCCATGAGATTACTATCACTGGAGGTTAGGCAGAGGTATCCAAGGAACTTACATTCCTGCTGATAATTTATTATATCTGAAAAACTATTGCCTTCATCACTTGGAAGAAATTGAAGCCGTTGATGCCTTATTCCTCAACAGCCAATTTTTGGAAAAATTAGATAGACATTTCCCCAATATCCTGTCTTAATTTGGATCAATAAATCACTTCTTAACTTCTATGTATCATTTTTATTATGTATTCATTTCTTATTTATGTACTTATATATTTACATATTTCCTTATTTACTTAATTATTGTTTAGTAGTTTCATTTTGGAGATGCCGATAAGCTCACTGTATTATAATATCAATTTTTGTTTTCCACCTCTGCTTATCTTAATATTTGGATTTACATTAACGTTTTCGACACTCGGTGTGTGTCATCTTCAGATATGGGGTCTATGTCATTGTGTGTTGTGAAGACCTAGCTTCTTAATTATGTTGTGGATTGTTCACTTGTGTATGACCTTTCATGATTTCTTAATTTAGCTAAAATTACTATAAGCAATGTGTGGTTGGTTGTTATGATTCTGTTAAATTCTATCTTTTGAAAACCCATATAGGACAATAGAAAATTATGTTAAAACCATTATTATGACACATGATATTACAGACGTGGACAAATTATTAGCAAAACTGAAGATTTTTATTATATATTTTTACAAAATATGATTCTTCTATAATTTAGACTACAGTTGACATTTTTGCGTATTTCCAAATTATTAGCAAGACTGAAGATTTGAATATTTTTAGAAAATTTTTAATTTGGACTATTTGATATTTTTGCATTTTACAAAATTTGACTTTTCTTCAATTTGGAATTTGAGAAGACTAAGATTTTTATTTTATAGTTTTACAAAATTTGACTTTTGAATTTTAGTTGAATTTTTGCAATTTACAAATTATTAACAAAATTGAAGGTTTTTATTATATATTTTTACAAAATTTAACTCTTCAATTTAAACTACAGTTGACATTTTTGCATATTTCTGTCTACTGTAATGATAGAAATATGCAAAATTGTCAACTGTAGTCTAAATTGGAAAATCAAATTTTGTAAACAGAATTATCATAAAAATTGTCAATTTTGTTAATAATTTGTCCACGTCTGTATAATTATTGTTTATTTTTCTTATATTTAATTTCTTATTTACTTATTTACCTATTTATTCATTTATTTATTCTATTTGTTTGTTTATTTATTTATCTATTTATGTATTTATTTACTGGTCCATATATTTACTTATTTTCCTATTTACTTATTTATTTATTGTTTATTTTTATCTGTATCTGTATATATATATATATATATATATATATATATATATATATTTACTGTTATTTATTTATCTGTTTACTTTTATCTATTTATTTACTTTTATTTATTCATTTATCTATGTATTATTTTTATTTATTTATTTATTTATTTATATACTTACGTATTTTCATATTTCCGTATAGTATTGCTTATTTATGTACTGATTTACTTATTTATTTGCTTATATATAATTATTATTTATTTATTTATTTATTTATTTATTTATTTATTTATTTATTTATTTATTTATTTGCCTACTTATTTCCTCATTTATTATTCATTTATTTACATATTTATGTATTTATATATTTTATTTGTTTGCTTATTTATTAATTATTTATTTACTTATTTTTTGTTTACATATTTATTTTTTGTTTATTTATTATTTATTAACTTATTTATTTTATTATTTATTTACTTACTTATTCATTCATTCATTCATTCCAATTAAGGAAGAATATTGCGGAAATGTCTACGTTATTAAATCCGTTAAATAATTTCTAGGCTGCCTATCCATACCGTATTACCACAGTCTAGTATATACAGTCACGAAGTTCAATACGTAATAAATATGCATCCATAGATAGTTACTAACCACTAGGATCGCTACTATCGCCTCATTACAGACAATGCAAAATAGTACCGGCACAGTCTATTGTTCCCAGCACCCTCACAACTCAAGCTTCGTGACTGTATATACTAGACTGTGGTACTATTCTGCGGCATCATAGAAAACTTCCTCTATGCCAGCAAGTTATCTGTTCAGATTTTCTATGTAATAATTCAGAATAAATCTGACATGAGTAAAATATTCAGAGTGTAGCATCCCTTTTGTTTGTTTCGCCTCGTGGTTACTATGGCAGTTCTGATTTTGTTACGTCTTCTGTTGCAGATTTCACGCCAGTTCAGCGCCGAGTTGATGAGGACCCCACACAACAAAACGGTAAGGGAACACAACTTTTGCATTACTCACAATCAGTAAGTACAGTATATACCGGGTGATTCAAAAGTTACTTGTGAAATGCTAGATGAAGAAACATAACGTTATTTTGGAGAAAAGAATGTAAATAAATGAATTTATTATTTGGAATAGTTTCCGATATAGATGAAAGATTCTAACATACGATATCAATTGTCGTGTATAGCAGTTTTTCTTTAGCTGTCCATACGTTTATAGTACTTTTATCTCTTGTTTTGATGCATAATACCTCCTCTATAAATAATGGAACATTTTTCAGAACAGCCTATATATATTAGCATTTTGCTATAATTGGATATAAAAATGGAACATTTTGATACAGAAATCTTGCAGGATAGGGACCGATGGCGGGCTTATATAATAACCTTCGGGTTCCTTAAAAGCATTTTGCTATTGTATAGTATTTATTAACATTCCATGGTATTCGTGCATTGCTTCACAACTAAAATATGGAACAATCAAAAACCTTAATACTACTATAAAGTCTTAATTTATAGTCACATTCTAGATGAAATATATACAGAAGAGATTTACAATATAGTCTACTAGTACAACACAAAGTTTTAGTATCAATTTCGTGAAGCGTATTCAATGTCATGAATTCACCTACAGAAAAGAAGGCGTGAGAAATTAGGTACTTCTTTAATTTGATCTTAAATAATCTTAAGTTTTGAGTTTGATTTGTTATATCCATAGGGAGGCTATTAAACATTTTTACAGTCATATAACGCACTTTTGATAGCGCGATAGACTTGCTGATGAAGTATGAAAGTCATTTTTTGACGTGTATTTATGCTATGAACTGTTGAATTAGATACAAAGTTTTCAAGATTACATACGAGGAAGATTATTAATGAAAAAATACAGGGTGATTCAGATCACCCGTAACAGTAATTTATTTCGGAAACTAGTGCATGAAAATTTTCGAGACAAAAATATTTATAACTAAACCACATGTGAACTTTTATATGAGCTTGATTTCATCAACCAGCTCTAACAGGAAGTAGGGTCAGTGGCGTATCACTTTAAAATTTCAAATGGAAGGCGGGTAAAATTGATAGAGCTCTTCAAAACAAACAACTTTCATGGGAAACGTTTTCATCAATTCTTAATCTTTCAATGAGAAAACGTACGAAAAGACAATGTCATCAATATTGAGAAATGTTACAAGACGAAAATGTAAACAAGACAATTAATGTTGACATGTTACTGAAAGGCTTGACAATTGTATTAATTTTTTTATAAATTTTCAAACTGTCTGCCGTTCTGAGCAGCACACACCTGTACTCTTCTTCTAACACTGTCAGTGACTCCTAATACTTCGGCGTGGTCAAGTGACTGGCAGAGTGGGAATTAATAAAACCGTTTCCTATGAAAGTTGTTTGTTTTGAAGAGCTCTACCAAATAGTACCATATTTGACCCCGACTCTTATTTGAAATTTTAAAGTGATACGCCACTGACCCTACTTCCTGATAGATCTGATTGATGAAATCAAGCTCAAGTGAAAGTTCACATGTGGTTTAGTTATAAATATTTTTTTCTCGAAAATTTTCATGCACTAGTTTCCGAAATAAATGACTGTTACAGGTGATCTGAATCATCCTGTATACTGACAAGCCTAGATTTGGCACCTACTATTATTCTAAATACTCTTTTTTGTAGTAGTAATATACTGTTACTATCTGGTGGAATTTCCCCAGAATATTATTCCAAAACTCATTACCGAGTGGAAGTATGCAAAGTATTTTATTGAGTTATTTTACGACGCTGTATCAACATCTAAGGTTATTAGCGTCTGAATGAAATGAAGGTGATAATGCCGGTGAGTCCAGGGTCCAGCACCGAAAGTTACCCAGCATTTGCTCGTATTGGGTTGAGGGAAAACCCCGAAAAAAACCTCAACCAGTTAACTTGCCCCGACCGGGATTCGAACCCGGGCCACCTGGTTTCGCGGCGAGACCCGCTGACCGTTACTCCACAGGCGTGGACCAAAGTATATTGTTTTTAAGGTATTGATATTTACTGTCTCTTGCATAGATCTAATAGCAAAACATGCTGAATTTAGTTTGGGGGTAATTTCTTTAATATGATTTTTCCAATTTAACACATTATCGGTTTGTAAGCCAAGAAATTTGGTTGTTGTTTGTTGTTTCTATTGTGGACTTATTGTTAATTATTGTCCTTGAAATTTGCGAGGTTAAATTTGCACAGGATTTAAATTGAATTATGTTAGTTTTGTTACAATTTAATACTAATTTATTGACTGAGAACCAGTCACGTATTTTGAAGAGACGTTCCGCTGTTGGAGATTGGAATGTGTTGGAGTTATTGGCTGTATCATTCGGTATCAAACCACTGAAAATTACAGTTCTGCTAGTGGCTTGTGCAGCAAATGCTGTAAGCTAATTTCTTTAGACGTTCAAAAACATTTTTCAGATTTATTTTCAATGAAGAATACCAGACATTTTGAAAGTTATTTGCTTCCATAATAATGAAACATGCTCCCTCTGAATGGTTTTTTTATGCCAGATACTTTTTCTTAAACCTATATATATTAAGTTTTTGAGTTTCAACGCGAAAACGCAAGTAACAATGTCAGGACGATCAGTGGGTTTATTATGTGGAGTAAAGTAATATCTATTTCAGGTCATTGTGGATTGTAGGTGAAAGTTAAAAAAGTCAGGTTTGTTATGCTTTCGAACAATAGCATAGCATCTTGGTATAACTGCTGCGTGTTTCGTGAACTACCTTGAAATTTGTAGAGGGTAAAATAATTTTGTCCTGCTAAGAGATCTTGCTGAAATGATCGGGAGACTATAAAATCTTGTAGGCCTCTTATTTTATCAGTAAGTAATACCTTTTGGTCTTTCCATAGAAACTCTAATTTTTGCGCTCTCTCGAGCCAATACTGAAGAGAATCACGCACAGAAATATCTCCATCGTGCTCCGTCACACCGCCATTAAATATATGAAAAAGACCCAATCACACTTGATTAATAGCTATAAAATATTTCATTTTTAATAACAATATTATTATCTTAGATAAGTTTTATAGTTTTCAGTAACATATAGGGTAAACTGTATAGTGATTGACCACTTAAGCTAATGAATAATAAAACAATGAAATAGCGGAAAACAGTGGTAACTTATTGAGAGAATTTTAAAGGCATTGGGTCAAGTGAAGATTCAGAAACAAATCAAAATCAATAAACAAAAGAAAAAATAAAATTTTAATGCAAAGATAAATTAAATAAACACAACAAGTCCACTTTTACAGTTATTGACCGTCTACTGCACAGTTATTGAATACTCATTTATTAGTGATTGAACAACACATTTTCACAATTTTCACTTTTTTCTTGTCTGTTTCGTTTCTCTTCTTCTGATCTTTTCATTAAGAACTATTCGCCACCGGCGTAGCTCTGTCGGCAAAGGTGTTTGCCTGCCGATCCGAAGTTTCGTTCGGGCGCGGGTTCAATTCCCGCTTAGGCTGATTACCTGGTTGGGTTTTTCCGAGGTTTTGCCCAACCGTAAGGCAAATTTCAGGTAATCTATGACGAATCCTCGGCCTCATCTCGCCAAATACCATCTCGCTATCATCAATCCCATCGACGCTAAATAACCTCGTAGTTGATACAGTGTCGTTAAATAACCAAGTTAAAAAAATAAGAAAAGAACTCTTCTCGCTGCCTTTTTTTTCATTTCTTATTCGCTTCCTTTCTTCTCTTGCCTCTTCTTCCATTTTTCTCTTTTGTGCCTTATCAGAAGCAAGTGTGTGTCATTTCTCTGATGTTATTACAAATGGCTTCACCCAGCACTGGGCGAGGATCAAAGAACACTTTTCCTTCAACGGGATATTTGTTTCTGGACGCTAAGGTTGCTTTTAGGACACCAAACTTCTTGGCAGCTTCATTTAAATCAAATCCACTGCGGACAGGTTCTGTAGCGTTTCGTAAAGCTTCCCTGTATAATGCACTTTACCTGGCTTAGGCATTATAATATAGTATCAGTCCTGTAAAAATCCCCATCATTTAACCGATAACATATATAGAATTGAAGCACATTGGTCATTATTCTAACAAATAATTTATGAACGACCAATCACTGTAGTTTGCGGACATACACTTTATAGTGATTGACCACGGGGCATTTTTATGTCATATAAAAACTTTTACAAAATAATATTCTGTGGACAGAAACCTTATACCTTTTCTCACACTTTGAGTTAAAAACGAGCACCAGAATTTGTGTATCCTTTGCAGAATAAATAAATTATTGCGTGCATTATTCTTAGCAATTTCTCTAGTTACTTACACTTGTTTAGGTTCAGTTGCATTTCCAATCGATTTCAGTCCTCTCAGACAACAGACACTAACTCAGTGGGATGAACAGCGACAACTAATCACAAATAAGGGTTGCTACTAGAGGTATATGCAGCAAAAAGTGAAATCACGATCGTGGTTTATTCACAATATACTTGAAAAAGGAACCGGTCAATCACCGTATACTGGTCAATAACTACCTAGTTTACCCTACTATGTATACTATATAGCCGCCATCCAGTAAATTGTATAAATGAAGGTTTAATTTAAGATATTCTCTACATCTACTTATATACCCCTAAACGTTTCACTTTCATATCATCAATAGGCCTATAGCATTAATATGTATAATTAATGAAAAATAGTCACATCAAGGGATTAACTATAATAATATTTCATCTCTAATGGTAATAATGTCATCAAACCACCTCAAGTTTTGTAGATTTTAATATCCAATACACAGCTGTACTCAGAAAATTGCACACCACATAATCAGACCTGTAAATTATTTTAATAACTCCTGAAGATTTTAATAACTAATTAAATTTGAGCTCTAAATATGTCAGCAATCCTGCAGATCATGGCCTTCGTGTAATATTGTTTACTGTAGTGTGTGTTTTGTTTTATTCTGAAAAGTTTCATAACTGACGACAAATGGATTTTGGAAAATAGGAAAATGATTTAGAAAAATTGACATTTCTGAAAAACTTTGGGTTCCAAGCTTCAAAATGAGGGGTAATTTATTCAAATCCGTTCAGCCGTTTTCCCGTAATCTTCATTGCCAGTTCGAATTTTATATATATATATATAATTATATATATATATATATATATATATATATATATATACACGAGTAGATGTGAAATAAGAGTTTGATTATTTCTGTAAGATGAAATATGTCATTTACATCTTACAGTTTAAGTACTTCTAATTTCTTTATATTAATTAAGTACTGCGTTCAATGTGGCGGACGTCTTGAGGAGTCCCTCCTGTGGAGTTGTGAAATTGGACTTTGCATTTCTGAAACTTACGGCTCAATTAAAACCAATTTCTAGGAAATTAGAGCCTTGCCAACAGAGGCGGGAGCAGCTAGAAAGTGGCTCCCCCCGTGTTTTTCTTGCTGAATTACTTCGGAATGTTCATTACCTGTACATTTGCGAATGAATATCTGTGCATCCAGGCCGTGGTCGCGGAGGAATTCATCCTGCAGCGAGTATCTTGATAGACTTGAATTTATTCCCGCTGTCAGAGTAATTACGTTTTAATTGCGACAGAAGTATTCGCTACCAATCCAGGTCGACATTTTTGTCTTTATAGAGATGAGAATTTACTTTCATTTTGTCTCGGCATGTTTCCAACATTCCAGACAGATATTGCGCCGTGGTGAGTTGGCTCTGTCCGTGGAATTGCAGACAAGAACGGACATTGGAGTCCGGACATCTCATCTCTTCATAACTGCCGGAAATTGTTTATTTCATAACGCTTTCGTTCATATACGAGATAAATATGGAGCGGATGTTTTCTTTTTAACTTTAAAACGTCATGTAACGTAGGCTCTACATGATTTTTTTTGCACTATCGTATTTTATTTCGTTTTTTTTTTTTTAAATATAAATTGCATAGTCGTATCACAGTATAGTATATATAGACACGAAGCTCAATACGTAGTAAATATATATCCATGTCGACCTGGTTGGCGAGTTGGTATAGCGCTGGCCTTCTATGCCCAAGGTCGCGGGTTCGATCCCGGGCCAGGTCGATGGCATTTAAGTGTGCTTAAATGCGACAGGCTCATGTCAGTAGATTTACTGGCATGTAAAAGAACTCCTGCGGGACAAAATTCCGGCACATCCGGCGACGCTGATATAACCTCTGCAGTTGCAAGCGTCGTTAAATAAAACATAAATTTTTTTTTATATATCCATAGATACTTGCTAACCACTAGGATCGCTAATATCTCCTCATTACAGACAATGCGAAATAGTACCGGCACATTCTAGTGTTTCTAGCACCCTCGCAACTCAAGCTTCGTGACTGTATATACTAGACTGTGGTCGTATGCCTATTTTACAATATAGTACAACTTAAAGTAGTAATATACGTTACAAGAGCGGTGTGTTGACGTTTTCATGGTCGAGGAAAAGATTGAAAAAGCGAAACGTAGTTGAGCTTTTTTAATTTCCGAGAACATGAAAACAAACATACCGCTCGTGTATCGTACATTATTTTGTGCGAAGATCGTTTATTACATACCTGAAAGACGAATTTCTAATTAGTTGCAATGAAATCTCCATGTTGGTTTCTGTTTAATGACGGCAACTTCGGAACACCAAAATATCTTTCTTCAACATTGTTGCTATAAAATGTTTTCTGTGTTTGCTGTGTCTGTCTTTTTTTCCCCCAGTCTATAAATGCGAACTTAAAACAAACGGTAAGGTTATGTAATGATTTATTTTTCATTTTAATATTTTAACAATATTATTTATAAAACATATTGCAGTAATAACATCGGCATCTGGAATCTTGTTGATTTTTTCACGGCTTACTTAATGTTACTTGTATCAGGAATGCAATAAGTTTCGTGGAATAGTAGACTTTACCGGTACTTAATTTTTGCAAATATTTAAAAACAATGATTAAATTACATAAGTTAGGTCAGATGCAACAGTGTTTATGAGTAAGATAGTTATATATAATAAAAGTAATATAATATAGTTATATGAACACTTTTTATATTATATTACTTTTATTATATATAACTATTTAAAACAATAATTAACATTGCAATTTAGGTGAAATTGCAGTGGTAAGTTTCAATTTATAATTATTACTATGTTAAACGTCTCTAAAAATAATATGTTAAAAGCCTAAAGCAGTAAAATGAATGTCGCGCTTAAGCGGTAAGAAGGGGGAAATTGTTATGTGTGTTACGTTGGGAATACTGAATGTGGTTTTTCACACTTACCGCGTATTGGTTCTGTGCGGAACACAAGCAAATACGCACGATCTCGCACAAAGTAAATTTGTGTCTTTAATATCTAATATTAAAACTTCCAGAGGGCTTTGCATGCTGTTGCTACGCGACAGGTTTTTTTTTTCGTAATTTTTATTACTTATTGCCACGTTAGTACAGGACAATTATTACAAATGATTCATCAGATTTTAAGAGGCTGCATAAAGAAAAATAAAACACTTAGAATAATGTATGACACATCAAAATAAACAGAAACTGTCCAAGTTTCGGACACACCCTCACAGGTGTTCGATGCGACTTCCTCTCGTTACACGACACACCGATGTGATATCGAAGTTTTCCCATACGCGCACTAGCATATACCTGGTAATGGTCGTAAATGCATCTTTTTTGTGATGTAACAACACATCACTTCTCTTACTTTAAACTTCAAAAGTAGGCTATAAAATGTTTCAACTCTCTCGAAATGAAAACGAAACGCAAAATCAAATAGTCATACCACCATTTACAATGAAAACATAAATATAACACCAATGGCGAAGTGCATCAACATCGGTTAAAAACGCAGTAATCATAGATTACGAAACGACGGTTAAACAGTAACCGTGGTTAAAATGTAATTTCTGTGCACCATTCATAATCATCGATTACTTAAACATAGTTAGCTGACACTTCATTTAACCAGAGCAAAATCTATGATGGTACACTGTTTCTACAAAATGACTAAAGGAAAGCATTCATACCGCTGCAAAGACAATAGTCAACATCTAAAAACGACTGCGCTCACTCCGTCCTACATCGAAGTGAACATGTCCTACATTTTCGCGTTGCATTTGTTTGCCTTTGGGCGCTGTTATATTTGCGAGTTGCATTTCTTTGTTTTTCATTGCTGTTAGGTTAAAATCGTACAAAATAGAAAATTGAATGCAAAAATGATTATATCCCAATGTGAGGTTAAGTATCGATAGACTTACTTAATATATTTAAATATATTATATAATAAAGAAGGAATATCCATGAAGGAAAAGGATGCAGAAGATTAGTAGGAATGTGTGTACGACCCAAGATCCCATTTACACCAGGTTACTGTTCATTATCCTAAGATCCATTCATAACCTCTCTTTGTTCAGCCAGTGACAGAGAAAGAGATATTCAAGTATTCTCTCTTAAAATACAGAAAATAACAGTTACATAGAATCTTAACGTAAGGAGCTGATCAACAGAAGACATATGACTGTTTTTGAGTTATTCCAAGTGAGCCATTTGTAGATTTTGATAAACAAAATCCCTCCTGAAATTTTCTGTCACCTAATTCCTCGTAAAGATTCTCTCTTTCCACTAAAGAAACTTCACGCCCACGCTCTATCCAAGTAATTCAAGTACTATACAATAATAATCGTCTTCGAAGTAAACATCTGTGGCTCTGGCCGCCATTTTGCTTTACTTGCTCTACTAATCACTGGTTATCTCCTTCAACCGCTCGAAAATGGCCGGTTATAGATTACTGTGGTTAACCTCCTATTTAAGTCGTAGCCGAGGTCGATCCACTGTAAAAATGCTTAACCAGAGGTTGGGTGACAATTTTAACTGGTGGTTACACTAACCGACGTTGATGCACGTGGGCACAAAGATACTTGGTAACCATGGAAACATAACGACGACGCCATTTCGCCATATTCTGTTGTAATCTTCAGCGGTCTACGATTGTGTGTTGTTTCCAAATCACGTAAGCATAAACACAAAAGTTTTGTAGTTTGTAGATTTTCATGTTAATGTCTAACGGTAGTTTTAATGTCAATATTTATGTTACATTTATGTTTAATTTACATTATGACTCGCTCTTTACTGTACTTAATTGAAGGCTGGCTATAAAAAGATGTTCTATTGTTTTCCTAAGCCTACTAAATGCATAAACATGACCCACCATATACAGCTAAGCCACTCTTCAAGTATACTTATACCACAGTCTACTATATACAGTCGCGAAGCTTGAGGTGTTTTTTTGCAAATCTCGTGATAAAGCGCTCCAAGCGGTTAGCAACTAGAAACAATAGACTGTCCATGGTCGACTTTGGACTGTTTCATATTTCTATCGAGTGCTAGCTCGTTGCGTATTTCACATTGATGCTTGTGAAATGTTCGTTATTGGTTGTAATGAAAATGTTAATGGCTAAAATATAATAATTTGAATAATAATATGGGACAAGGAGGAGACGTTTGTAGTGCTATAAATTGTAGCAACAGTAAGAGAAAGAGGCCAGAGTTATCCTTTTTCCGATTTCCGAAACATTCAGAAAGGTTCCTGGGTTTCCACAAGAATGCTGTGCAGAAACAAAACTGTTAATTTGAAGTTCTTTGTGGCTGTTAGAATACATTATATCCTTAAATTTCACAATGAAATGTTTCAGTCTAACCGAAAGGACATTAGATACCGGTCAAAGTTCTGTCACTTAGGCTGCTAAATTTCCAGAGAAATAAAGGGTAGGTCTATTTTTTTTTTTTCAGAGGATATATTTTTAATTGTAGCTATTAATTTTGTTATTATTTTTATGTGTTATTTAATTAAAGACGTAGAAAAATTAAGTTTGTTTTAATGAAATTTATTGATCACGTTTTATTTTCAATTCTGGTGGGATTATTATTGTTTAGCCTACTTTTTTTTTCAAAGGACATGTTTTTAATTATAGCTGTTAATTTTGTTGTTATTTTTATTTGTTGCTTTACTAGAGACGTAGAAAAAGTATGTTACAATAAAATTTATTGATCACGTTTTATTTCCAATTCTGGTGTGATTATTATTGCTTAACCTCATCCCACTTTGTTAACTACGTAAGCCTACACTACAAGTACCGGTACACGTAAGTTACTCCATTAATTGAAATTTCCATTATTATTGTTGTAAAGGGAAATGAAAATTAATATTTATTGGTTTCATAGTTAATTATCGCTAATCTCGAATGAGTGAAGCTATTATAGTAAATTTCAGTTCGTTTTGCACAAACAAAAATTATATTACTTATTTCTTGCAGGTATCTTCGAGTTTATGGTGGAATTCAATACACTTCATTAAAATAATAAATTAACTTTATGCATTTAATATTTCAATAATGGAAGGAAGGTGTTAATTTTTCCAAAAGAACACGACAACGAAAGTGTAACATATTTTGTCGCCTGCTAGGAGAGAGATCTGCAATGATGAGGCGATAGTAGCGATCCTAGTGGTGGGCAACTACTCATGATTGCATTTTTACTACATATTGAGCTTCGCGACTGTATATAATAGACTGTGCTTATACAGGGACATAATTTTATTTTTACTAACATTTTTAATATTAACCTATCTATACCTTTAGATAACCGGAAACACCGCTTGCTCCCCCTCCAAGACTGGAGTTCGATGATACTGGCGTAAAACACAAATCACTCTACTACGTATAGGAAGGAAGAAAAGTAGTTCATCCATTTACGTAAACTAGGAAATATCGCGATTTTGAGTTTGATAATTTTCATTAGGTTTTTCTTTAACTGTATTAAGAATAAGTGTTTTTACTCACGAAGTGAGTTATCCATGCGAACGTATTCATTATGCGGTGTATACTATACTGTCTACAGCACATTAGCGTACAATATGGAGAAAGAAGTTAAATTGAAAAATAATCATAATATAAATATTTAAACACAATTTTGAAAATGGTGGCGGTTCATTTCGATATAGGCTTCAGTTCTTTTCTGCATTTTATCGCACTATAGACTATTGCATCTAATTCCAATTACCAGTTTCGTCCTTCGTACTAGTAACTCATGTTGAAATAATTCTGTACCTACTCTACGTACTGTAAATTCAATCTTCACTTCTGCCCGACTTGAAAATATAAAATTACTCAGACATGCTATCTACTGTCCGTCCAAGTGGTTATGCCGCAGGATTGTAGAAAGGGAGGAAACCACGTGACAGTTAATTACTTAACGAGGCGCTTTTATTTAAGTTAAATTAAACAGCTGTATAATATTACGTAAACTTCCAATTCCTAAGAGAAATTAATGTTTTCAGAAAAAAGCTAAGACAGCCCAGCTATTACAGAGGGGCGAACAGAAGCAGGTGGGGGAAATCGGGATGCGACGTAGGCAAACGGACAGTACCTGTGCGAAAATATGATTGAATATTGAAAGCTCTTTCGTCACTGGAAAACGCGAACATATTTCTGGAACGTACTATACTCAGTAACTCAGTACTGCTTACTATCTGCGGTCTTGGTTCTGTGTGGAGTTGGAACTTCATTAGTAGAAGGGGTGGGAGTGAAGTACATTAAAAAACTCAGGTACAATAAACATTGAAGTAAAAATAAAATGATGTCCCTGTACATTGATTGTATACAGGAATGTTAAATCCCTATTTCTTCAAATCCGTACCACGAATACACTCTGCGCGCGGAACTTAGAATTTGAAATTAGTGGAATGAAGTGCTTCCCTCGTTCGGTAGGTGTCTGTACAGCAGGAAGTGTAAACAACAGGGGGCGCTGTTTTGCATGTGAATGCGTCTTAGTTCGTAGGATCAATACCAGGGGGCTCTGAATTACCATCACGTCCAAGTACCCAATAAACACTACAGTTCAGTTCATTCCAGTTCACCCAATCAAATATCTTCCAAGCCACGTGTTTTGTCTAGGCCTATGCCAATTGTTTAGATATTTGACTGGACTTCCTATGATAGGATATTTAAAAATTCTCCACAGCCACGGTGAAGAACTATAGACTAGGCAGTTATGTACATAAGTTTTGTCGTAACCATAGTGACTTTTGTCGTTTTGTTTTACCATATAATATGCAAAGTGACTTCTTAGCGTCAGTTTTGTTTCAATTATATTCGATAACGAAAAGGTCATTCGAGATTATGAGCTTTCATGCTCTATTTCCAGTATCTACTAGTCATATATCAGGGAATGATGTACATGAAATATAATAATTTTAGTACTAGTCTGTCTGTGTACAGCGATTTCTACTGAACTATTGGACGGATTTTGTTCATATTCAGTATCTACGAGTCAATTTATCAGGGAATGATGTACATGAAATATAATAATTTTAGTACTAGTCTGTCTGTGTACAGCGATTTCTACTAAACTATTGGATTTTGTTCATATTCAGGATTTTGTTCATATTCAGTATCTACTAAACTATTGACGTTTTGTTCAATTCAGTATCAGGGAATGATGTACATGAAATATAATAATTTTAGTACTAGTCTGTCTGTGTACAGCGATTTCTACTAAACTATTGGACGGATTTTGTTCATATTCAGTATCTACTAGTCAATTTATCAGGGAATGATGTACATGAAATATAATAATTTTAGTACTAGTCTGTCTGTGTACAGCGATTTCTACTAAACTATTGGACGGATTTTGTTCATATTCAGTATCTACGAGTCAATATATCAGGGAATGATGTACATGAAATATAATAATTTTAGTACTAGTCTGTCTGTGTACAGCGATTTATACTGAACTATTGGACGGATTTTGTTCATATTCAGTATCTACCAGTCAATTTATCAGGGAATGATGTACATGAAATATAATAATTTTAGTACTAGCCTGTGTACAGCGATTTATACTGAACTATTGGACGGATTTTGTTCATATTCAGTATCTACGAGTCAATTTATCAGGGAATGATGTACATGAAATATAATAATTTTAGTACTAGTCTGTCTGTGTACAGCGATTTCTACTAAACTATTGGACGGATTTTGTTCATATTCAGTATCTACGAGTCAATTTATCAGGGAATGATGTACATGAAATATAATAATTTTAGTACTAGTCTGTCTGTGTACAGCGATTTATACTAAACTATTGGACGGATTTTGTTCATATTCAGTATCTACGAGTCAATTTATCAGGGAATGATGTACATGAAATATAATAATTTTAGTACTAGTCTGTCTGTGTACAGCGATTTATACTAAACTATTGGACGGATTTTGTTCATATTCAGTATCTACGAGTCAATTTATCAGGGAATGATGTACATGAAATATAATAATTTTAGTACTAGTCTGTCTGTGTACAGCGATTTCTACTAAACTATTGGACGGATTTTGTTCATATTCAGTATCTACCAGTCAATTTATCAGGGAAAGATGTACATGAAATATAATAATTTTAGTACTAGTCTGTCTGTGTACAGCGATTTCTACTAAACTATTGGACGGATTTTGTTCATATTCAGTATCTACCAGTCAATTTATCAGGGAATGATGTACATGAAATATAATAATTTTAGTACTAGTCTGTCTGTGTACAGCGATTTATACTGAACTATTGGACGGATTTTGTTCATATTCAGTATCTACCAGTCAATTTATCAGGGAATGATGTACATGAAATATAATAATTTTAGTACTAGTCTGTCTGTGTACAGCGATTTCTACTAAACTATTGGACGGATTTTGTTCATATTCAGTATCTACCAGTCAATTTATCAGGGAAAGATGTACATGAAATATAATAATTTTAGTACTAGTCTGTCTGTGTACAGCGATTTATACTGAACTATTGGACGGATTTTGTTCATATTCAGTATCTACCAGTCAATTTATCAGGGAATGATGTACATGAAATATAATAATTTTAGTACTAGTCTGTCTGTGTACAGCGATTTCTACTAAACTATTGGACGGATTTTGTTCATATTCAGTATCTACCAGTCAATTTATCAGGGAAAGATGTACATGAAATATAATAATTTTAGTACTAGTCTGTCTGTGTACAGCGATTTCTACTAAACTATTGGACGGATTTTGTTCATATTCAGTATTTATCAGGGAATGGTGTGCATGAAATAAAATAATTTTAGTACTAGTTTGTCTGTGTACACTTTCTCTCTTTGTATAGTATATTGTCGATATTTATTAAGCATGTACTTCCTAATATTCTTCAGCACGGTTTCGAACCGGCGACCCTCGTTTTGAGAAGCGAGCTCAATAGCTGCTACATTAGCAAAACTCTGTTTATAATGTGTGGGTTGAATATGAAATTCAATTCTTTTCAGCGTTGCAACCCCACTCGTTTTAAGGTTTCCTTTTTTTCATTTGGAACAGCTTAACTAGAAAACTTTCAGATGATTTTATACCCTTCTCTCTCTCCCTGGAGAGATCAAAGGACGAAACGTGATCAGCCTTTTTATGCTCCGGCCTGTTGAGTAACAGCCCGAGTATGGCTTCCTGAAAACTCTATCCATGCGGTCATGGTCAGACTTCTGGGAAACTTTATGTGAGCCTTTATCTATTTAGGATTTAAATTCGCAAAAATGGTTCCAGCGTTCCTCTTTTTTTTTTTTGCATTTCCATTTAATTTTGTATTGTCTTGTATCTCTGTACTTGCAATTAACGGGAATAATGAAAGCCTGGCTGAATGGAGAAAAGTTTGAAAGCTGCTCTTTTATTATTGGCGCACAGGGACGGCATCTGGTGTCAGAAGTTGCAATCACAATTTGAATAGAATCGTGGAGGCTTTGTGTGTCGTTTCTTTATGTACGTATTCACAACGATGTACGCCTGAATACAACATTGTTGTGTTTAAAGTATACATCAATGACTGTTTTTGACCTGGGAGAGTTGAAATGGCATTAAAATGAGATGCAGTAATAAAAAATGATAAGTAACTCTGATGGTGAGGCAATGGTTACAAGTACTGACAACTGCAGAAAACGTAATTTCCCAGGCTAGCCAACCACAAACAGTAGGTATTATTTTTGTTACAAAAAGAAATTTCTAAAAGAAGATAAACGTTTTCTGTCATATTTTGACGCCTTTAATAAAAGTATGCAATTCTTTATCATGATGTAAATTATTTTCACGTTTATTTTTAATTTCTATTCAAAAGACGTGAAGGGAATGAAATTTTGTAAAAAAAATCACACTTTTCGTTTTCCGTAGGAAATGAAGTTGTGATGCTTTCTTTACATTTTGACGAAGTTTTGGAACCCTACGACGGTTGTGTTATTAATTAGGCCATTTTAAAATGGCTGCGCTCGTTAAGTTTGAAATGCATTCGAACTTTTTAACTGCAATTTTTCCTTGCCCACATCCCTCCATTCACACTGCTAAGGATTTCACAAATTTTACGCTAGGGAGCTGAAATATTCACTTCGTGTTCTTTAAAGTACACTTAACAAAGCTGTGTTGATATTATTTTTCGAAAAAAAATATTTGAATTAAAATGAAATGTGGACCCAGTCAATTTTTTTTTCTTTTTCCTGATTTTGGATATTTATAATGATGATGATGATGATGATGATGATGATGATGATGATGGTGGTGGTGGTGATATAATGGCTCCAATAATAGAAGTCAGGTCTTTCACTGCAAACCCACCATTCTCCAATCTTTCCTATATTCTGCCTTCCTCTTTGTCTCCGCATATGATCCATATATCTTAATGTCGTCTATCATCTGATATCTTCTTCTGTCCCGAACACTTCTCCCGTTCACCATTCCATCCTTCAGTAGGCAGTTTCTTCTCAGCCAGTGACCCAGCCAATTTTTTCTCTTCCTGATCAGTTTCAGCATCATTCTTTCTTCACCCACTCCTTCCAACACAGCTTCATTTCTTATTTTGTCTGTCCATTTCACACGCTCCATTCTTCTCCATATCCACATTTCAATTGAAGGTAACGTGGGAAAAACGTGGTAACTCCATAATTATCGATTTTCTATTTTAGATGTCGTGTAATAGCTCTGGTGGTGTAGATTTGTATATTTTCACTGTACAAGCACTGACCATCTATGCTCGAGGTTGCGGGTTCGACCTCGGCCCAGGTCGATGGCATTTAAGTGTGTTTAAATGCGACAGGCTCATGTCAGTAGATTTACTGGCATGTAAAAAAACTCCTGCGGCACAAAATTCCGGCACATCCGGCGACGCTGATATAACCTCGGTAGTTGCGAACGTCGTTAAATAAACCATAATTTATTTATTTATTTTAATTTCTCACTGTACAGAAATTTGAAGAATGATAACCCAAAAACAATACAATATAATTGGTCTTGAAACTTTTAACTTACTCTCCTGTGAAAACAGCAAAACGTAACTCTTCAGGTTTTTCTCCTGTACACTTCAAATTCTTTTAGTCTTTTTCTTGACTTCAGAACATGAAATTGGCCAATTTGTTGAGTTTTCATTCCACAGTCTACGAAAATCCGACTTTATACAGTGAAAAAAAACAGTGTAATGGGGTCAATTACTATAGCTTACTTAAAATATTAAATAAAACAATTGAATTGTACATAATAGAGTTCGTTTTAATCACATACAGTACCGTAGTTTATTTTGCTTGTGTGCTTGAATAAGTCTTTAATAGCAATAGGCATACTTTTTGAAAACCATTTCTACCCAATGGCGAACACTGTATTTCAGGTGCATTATTTCTAGTTACTTACTTACTTACTTACTTACTGCCTTTTAAGGAACCCGGAGGTTCATTGCCGCCTTCACATAAGCCCGTCATCGATCCCTATCCTGAGCAAGATCAATCCAGTCTCTACCATCATATCCCATCTCCCTCAAATCCATCTTAATATTATCTTCCCATCCACGTCTCGGCCTCCCTAAAGGTCTTTTTCTCCGGCCTCCCAACTAACACTCTATATACATTTCTGGATTCGCCCATACGTGCTACATGCCCTGCCAATCTCAAACGTCTGGATTTTAAGTTCCTAATTATGTCAGGTGAAGAATACAATGTGTGCAGTTCTGTGTTGTGTAACTTTTTCCATTCTTCTTTAGCTTCATCCCTCTTAGCCCCAAATATTTTTCTAAGCACCTTATTCTCAAACACCCTTAACCTATGTTCCTCACTCAGAGTGAGAGTCCAAGTTTCACAACCATACAGAACAACCGGTAATATAACTGTTTTATAAATTCTAACTTTCAGCTTTTTTGATAGCAGACTGGATGATAAAAGCTTCTCAAGCGAATAATAACAGGCATTTCCCATATTTATTCTGTGTTTAATTTTCTCCCGAGTGTCATTTATATTTGTCACTGTTGCTCCAAGATATTTGAACTTCCCCATCCCTTCAAAAGACAAATTTCCAATTTTTATATTTCCATTTCGTACAATATTCTCGTTACGAGACATAATCATAAATAGTTTGTCTTTTCGGAATTTACTTTCAAAATTATATCTAGATATTAGTATGTAATTAATAAACAGGAGAAATCGCTCTACACGGAGAGACAGATGGCAAGCTGAAAAGCAATATTTTTACAGCATTTTTGCTGTAAATCTGTGTGACTGATGAAATAAAAAAAATCTATTTTGAAACATTACAATAAGTTCTATTCATGTGCTTTGTATGGTGATAAAATCTAAATGCTCCATAACGGGAAAAGGAGAGAAATTACGTAACGATGCAGTTGGCTTCACCGGCTATTGGCATTTGTAAGGACTGCTCAATCAATACGAATGCTTTATGCAAGTCATGAAGCCAGCCCCAAATATGTATGGAGTAGTAATTAGAGAAAGTTAGTTCTGCGGACTGGACTGGAGTTGTGTAGACACGAACTGGATCTTATTGTACGTGGACGAGGTCAGAACTCGGACAATCTTGTTGCAAAACCAAGAAATTGCGTACTTTACGAGGGAGATCCACATTTGGAGTTCTCAAAGTGGTTCCGAATTATATAAAATAATATGTCAATATTACAGGATAATAAAATTACTTTGACCATCTCTGTGGTGTAGGGGTCAGCATGCTGGTCTCTTACGCAGAGGGCCCGGGTTCGATTCCCGGTCGGGTTGAATTTCCTGGTTGAGGTTTTTCAGGGTTTTTCCTCAATCGTAAGGCAAATGCCAGGAAATTCGGGCCACAACATCCCTGAATATCACCGGCTTCATTCATCACCGAAATCATATTCATAACAAATGAGTAACATATAAACAGACGCCATCTAGTTTACAACAATGAAACCAGTCTCAACAATAGTACACAGGCCTTCGGATTTCAACCAAAGATTAACTCGCGATATGACCAAAGATGTTAAAGTGAGTATAAATAACAGCGAGGGGGAAAAAAAATTCTTTTAGAATTAATATACAAGGTGTCTCAAAGAAACCGGCTCTTTTTTATTTTGCTGAGACAATTTTTCCTTTTGATGCTGCAACAATTCTTCACCATCATTTGTTTAACAATACTACGGTAGAAACATGGAACCATGGAACGCATCTCTACGAGCAATAGCTGTTAAACCTTTTTATAAAAATGATGATAATGTGGCCGCTGCTCTAAGGGAATTTCGGCGTTATTTGTATGCAGGCAGTGCGCCAAATTTTTCATAATCGCGTGTCCAAACCACTTTAATCTCCTTTCTCAATTACTTCACTACTACTATTGAAGTATTATTATTATTATTATTATTATTATTATTATTATTATTATTATTATTATTATTTTTACAAATCTCCAGGTATCGACCAAATTTCAGCAGAATTAATACAAGAGAGTCGAAGCACATTATCTACCGAAATTCATAACCTTGTACTTGCTATTTGGGAAAAGGAAATTGTACTAGAATAATGGAAGGAGTCCATAATCGTACCTATTTTTAAAAAGGGGGACAGATTAACTGTGGTAACTTTCGAGGAATATCACTTTTCTTGACGTAGTACAAAATTATGTCCAATATTCTTTTGAGGAAATTGACTCCATATGTACGTGAAATTATTGGGAATCATCAGTGTCGTTTTACGGGTAATAGATCGACTATTGATAATTTTTTTTTTATTCGACAGACACTGGAGCAAAAATGGGAGCATAAGGGTACAGTGCATCAGTTATTCATAGATTTCAAAAAGGCATATGACTCGGTTAAGAGAGACGTTTTATATAATATTCTTATTGAATCTGCTATTCCCAAGAAACTAGTTCGATTAATTAAAATGTCTGTCAGTGAAACTTACAGCATAGTCCGTATAGGTCAGTTTCTATCTGATGCTTTTCCAATTCACTGCGGGCTAAAGCAAGGAGATGCACTATCACCTTTACTTTTTAACTTTGCTCTAGAGTATTCCATTAGGAAGTTCAGGATAACAGACAGAGGTTTGGAATTGAACGGGTTACATCAGCTTCTTGTCTATGCGGATGACGTGAATATGTTAGGAGAAAATCCACAAACGATTAGGAAAACACGGAAATTTTACTTGAAACAAGTAAAGCGATAGGTTTGGAAGTAAATCCCGAAAATGACAAAGTATATGATTAGCCTTATGTTGTGACCAGAATATTATGCGAAATGCAAACATAAAAATTGGAGATTTATCCTTCGAAGAGGTGGAAAAATTCATATATCTTGGAGCAACAGTAACAAATATAAATGACACTCGGGAGGAAATTAAACACAGAATAAATATGGGAAATGCCTGTTATTATTCGGTTGAGAAGATTTTGTCATCTAGTCTGCTGTCAAAAAATCTGAAAGTTAGAATTTATAACACAGTTATATTACCGGTTGTTCTGTATGGTTGTGAAACTTGGACTCTCACTTGGAGAGAGGAACAGAGATTAAGGGTGTTCGAGAATAAGGTTCTTAGGAAAATATTTGGGCATAAGAGGGATGAAGTTACAGGAGAATGCAGAAAGTTACACAACACAGAACTGCACGCATTGTATTCTTCACCTGACATAATTAGGAACATTAAATCCAGACGTTTGAGATGGGCAGAGCATGTAGCACGTAAGGGCGAGTTCAGAAATGCATATAGAGTATTAGTTGGGAGGCCGGAGGGAAAAAGATCTTTGTGGACGCCGAGACGTAGATGAGAGGATAATATTAAAATGGATTTGAGGGAGGTGGGATATGATGGTAGGGACTGGATTAATCTTGTACAGGATAGGGACCGATGGCGGGCTTATGTGAGGACGTCAATGAACCTCCGGGTTCCTTAAAAGCCAGTAAGTAAGTAAGTAATTAAGTGTATTTGCACAGACTTGCTAATCTCAAAGTATACCAGTGACTTCATCCATGTTGTGCAGGAACTTGCGCATATGTTACTATCAATAGCCTATTTATAGGACTAGCTTGTTGGTGGGGTAGTTCCCTACTACTGTTTTGTACAGAAACATCCTTTTCACACCCACTTGCAGTTCGAAGAGGCTAGGGAGTGAAATCTACAGTAGCGTACGGACTGTGATCAGATAAGGTGGAGCGCGAGAAACAGAAATGGTCAATTTTCAAGCCACTCGGGGACGCGTTGAGAGGAGGAAAGCTGGTGCAATCCGAGAAGCTTAGCACGAATCTGCACCCACGAGCTCCTCTTTATGCAGTCCTTGTTTTGTACCCTACTGTCACTAAACTCAATGCGATGCAATTTATCTATCACTCCGTTCGTCAGTCCAATGTTTCTTACGCCACAAAATAACGTAAAAATGTTAGGAAAACACTTAGTTAAACAGGTTTGAAGAAGATGATGATGATGATGATAATGATGACGATGATGATACTAACACTTACATACAAATGACTTTCAAGGAACCCGGAGGTTCATTGCCGCCCTCACATAAGCCCGCCACTGGTCCCTATTCTATGCAAGATTAATCCAGTATCTACCATCATATCCCACCTCCCTCAAATCCATTTTAATATTATCCTCCTATCTACGTCTCGGGCTTCTCAAAGTCTTTTTCCTCCGGACTTTCGACAACACACTATACGGATTTCTGGATTCGACCATACATGCTACTTGTCCTGCCCATCTCAAACGTCTGGATTTAATTTTTATTTATTTTATTTTATTGGGTTATTTTACGACGCTGTATCAACATCTCAGGTTATTTAGCATCTGAGTGAAATGAAGATGATAATGCCGGTGAAATGAATCCGGGGTCCAGCACCGAAAGTTACCCAGCATTTGGTCGTATTGGGTTGAGGGAAAACCCAGGTAACTTGCCCCGACCGGGATTCGTACCCGGGCCACCTGGTTTCGCAGCCAGACGCGCTGACCATTACTCCACAGGTGTGGACGATTTAATGTTCCTAATTATGTTAGGTGAAGAATACAATGCGTGCAGTTCTGCGTTGTGTAACTTTCTCCATTCTCATGTAACTTCATCCCTCTTAGCCCCAAATATTTTCCTAAGCAACTTATTCTCAAATACCCATAACCTCTCTTCCTCTCTCGAAGTGAGAGTCCAAGTTTCACATCCATACAGAACAATCGGTAATATAACTGTTTCATAAATTCTAACTCTGAGGTTTTTTGAAAGCAGGCTGGTTGACACAACTTCTCAACCGAACTTTTCCACCTTTTCAAAGGATAAATTTTCAATTTTTATATTTCCATTTCGTACAATATTCTCGTCACGAGACATAATCATATACTTTGTCTTTTCGGGATTTTCTTCCAAACCTATCTCTTTACTTTCTTCAAGTAAAATTCCCGTGTTTTCCCTAAACGTTTGTGGATTTTCTCTTAACATATTCCCGTCATCCGCATAGACAAGCAGCTGATGTAACCCGTTCAATTCCAAACCCTGTTCTTGATATAGCGTCGTTAAAGAACCGATTGCAGAAAATCTCCATATAAAACTGCAACTAGAACCAAACGTTGCACATACCATGTTCGAGTATAAGCTAAAAAAAGCAAAAAGTCTCTTGATAAATTAAACATAATTTATTCTGTATTATAGAATATTTTGATATTAAAATTAGAAAATTATACATAGAATAGAAATATGTACCGTATAATTAGGCCTATATACATTATGAATTCATGCATGTAGAAGAAATGTTTCATAATATCATAAATTTCTTCACTTAACCAAGAAGAAAACAATTATTCTTCTAGAATCAAAATATAGTGAACCTATAACAGCAATTTTTTTTTTTTTTTTGGATGTAGGGGAGAGTCGGGTAGTATCGGACATCGGGTAATATCGGACAGTGAGTTTCTTTCATCTACCACACGATGATAGGACCTGATTGACATGGTTACGTTTCTATGATGTCGCATAGAGAAACGTAACCATGTCATTCAGGTACTACCATATGGTGGTAGATGAAAGAAACGCACTGTCCGATACTACCCGATGTCGGATACTACCCGACTCTCCCCTATATATGGTATGGTGGGCTTATATAATAGACTTGTTTTCTTTGCCAGCATCTTCAGGTTGCCTAAAACCCACACACTGACTTTTCTTTCCTGAGATTCCGTTACAAGCTATTTCAATCTATCAACTTTCATATCGCTTAGCCATTGTTTCGCAATACTTGCAACAAAAAAGTATATTTTACCATAGCATCCGTTTTATTTTATACTAGACAAAAGAAAGAAGGTAGGTATTCAAGACATGTGAAGGATTTTTATGTGATACCATGGAAACCTTTAATCCAGTTTCCTGGAGAACGCAGCGGAGTTCCAAATTGATCGATGCGCAACTGTCTCCATTAAGGCAATTAACTTGAGAGGCGAGTTTCCGAAACTTCACGGCAGATGTCGCTCGATGATGTCAGCGTGACGGACGCGCAGTGTCAGCGTGTCAGCACACATTAGCGCCTTCCTCAGCAACTTGGTCTGGAAGAATTCTGGCCCAGGACAGCCAGAAAGATAACTGACGTCCGTGTACAGGGACGCCAATCATGGTAATGAACTCCATTACCTTTCATGGGGGCACGACGATCAAAATCTGTATTAATAATAACAATAATAATAATAATGATAATAATAATAATGCAAATAATGATAATAATAATAATGATAATAATAATAATGATAATAGTAATTATAATAGTAGTAGTAATTATATTTTTCTTTATTTAATTATTTGTTTGTTTGTTTGCTTATTTATTTATTTGTTTATTTATTTACTTATTTATTTGTTTATTTATTTACTTATTTATTTGTTGTTTATTTCCTCATTTATTTGTTTATTTATTTTATTATTTATTTGCTTATTTGTTTGTTTATTTATTTATTTGCTTATTTCTTTGTTAATTAATTAATTTATTTAATTATTTGTTGTTTATTTGCATACTTATTTATTTGCTTATTTACTTATTTATTTATTTATTTATCTGCTTATATATTTGCTTATTTAATTATTTGTTGTTTATTTGCTTATTTCATTTATTTATTTATTTGTTTGTTTGTTTGTTTGTTTTTTATTTATTTGTTTATTTGCTTAATTATTTATTTGTTTATTTATTTATTTATTTCATTATTTGTTTATTTCCTTATTTATTTATTTATTTCATTGTTTGTTTATTTGCTTATTTATTTATTTATTTCATTGTATGTTTATGTTCTTATTTATTTATTTCATTGTTTGTTTATTTGCTTATTTATTTATTTATTTCATTGTTTGTTTATTTGTTTATTTATTTATTTATTTCATTGTATGTTTATTTGCTTATTTATTTATTTATTTCATTGTTTGTTTATTTGCTTATTTATTTATTTCATTGTTTGTTTATTTGCTTATTTATTTATTTATTTCATTGTATGTTTATTTCCTTATTTATTTGTTTATTTCATTGTATGTTTATTTCCTTATATATTTATTTATTTATTTATTTATTTATTTATTTATTTATTTCATTGTATGTTCATTTCTTTATTTATTTATTTATTTATTTCATTGTTTGTTTATTTGCTTATTTATTTATTTATTTCATTGTATGTTCATTTGCTTATTTATTTATCTATCTATTTATTTATTTGTTCTTTATTTGCTTATTTATTTTTTTATTTGTTTGTTTTTTTTTTGGTCTGTTTCTTTGTTCTTTTTTTGTTTTTTTTATTTCTTTATTTATTTTTTCATTTATTTGTTTGTTTATTCTTTATTGTTTGTATGTTTACTTGTTTATTTATTTAATTCTTTATTTGTTCATTTATTTATTCATTTATTCCTTTATTTATTTATTTGTTTGTTTGTTTGTTTGTTTGTTTGTTTGTTTGTTTGTTTGTTTGTTTGTTTGCTTGCTGTACAACAGCCAGAGACCAATTAAAGTTCAGCACAGTACAAAATAATAAATTATACAAGAATACAAGAGGAGAAAATATTAAAATGAATATAAAAAACAATGGAATATAGTCATAACAAGAGTAAATAAATACAATACTAAGAAAATACATAATAGATTAATGAGAACAAAGTGACACACAATTTCAGTTAAGTAAATACTGTACTGTACATTAAATGGATCAAAATTATTTCCATGCAAATTGGCAATCTTTATGCATCTGCAGACCGGAGAAAGAGATTTTGAATTCCTAGCATAAAATTTGTTTTGAAATCTTAAACCTTCTGTAGAAATTCGAAGACTGATATTATTCAAGGAGTTGAGTACAGCTTACAGCAGTAAAATTTTGGAAATATTCAACATTTTTTTCCTCCATTACTGTATCTTGTACAATATGAAAATTAGTATGTGCAAAACACTGTCCTTCTGCTATATGAAAAAAAAACATTTACAATTTTAAAAAAATATTTACATTTTTGTTTTCAAAATTCAGTTCACTGTGCAGTGATGAAGCGTTTCCCACACTAACTAAAAAGTATCCAACATTCTGTGATGAAATATTTTGTGTGTATTTATACAAATCATAGTCTATCTACAATATTATGAAAGATCACTCCTCTACCTTTGATAGATTCTCTGATAAAAATAAATTCATTAAAAAAATGGTCAAATACCAGTACTTTCTTCTAACACAATATAAAAACAAATACCTATTTATTGAGGAATGTAGGTGAAAGAACATAATATTATAAACATGAGTTTCAGTAATAAAATAAAAGAGGGAGAACATGAAAAAGTTAACAAGTTTATGAGTTATGAGAAAAACGCTTCATCACTGTACAGTTAACTGTCACCATTATGAATTTTGAAAAAATATATATATGTGTATATAAATAATTTTTTTTAAATCGTAAAAGTATTTTTTTTTTTTCATATAGCAGAAGAACAGTGTTTTATACATACCAATTTTCATTACTGTACAAGATACAGTAATGGAGGAAAAAAATGTTGAATATTTGCGAAAATCTTACTGCTAGCTGTACCTAACCCCTTAAGAAGGATTCACAATCAATTTCACCTTTTAAGACCTTACAAAAAAATAAAGAATCGAGATCTTGACGTCTGGCATATAGACTACAACAATTTTATGTATATAACTAGCCGTACCCGTGCGCTCCGCTGCACCCGTTAGAAATAAATATAAAGTAATTACATAATTAAAATAGGACATTTGATCCAGGAACATTCGTGTTTGATAGAAGGATAAATCGTTTAATATGTCACTTAATTTAAATTGTATTTAAAATATTAAAATGCGATCATTTTGGTCCAGAGACACTCATTTGGTGCAATGACAATTCCTTTAACATGTTTCTCAATTTTTATTACATGCAACCATAGTTTAATGAAGATTGACATCATTTAGATTTAATGTGTATACTTTATTTTACTTGTTATAGGTTTCCATTGAATTATGGTAATAACTTAATTTTAACCCTTCTTTTCTACGTATTCAGTAAATGGCGCTTGGCCCACTATGATTCTGAACCCTTCAAATAACTTAAATTATATTATATAATATTACATATTATATTAGGCTATATTATATTATATATTATATTATATTATATATTATATTATAATTATATTATATTATATATTATATTGTATTGTATTGTATTGTATTGTATTGTATTGTATTATATTATATTATATTATATTATATTATATTATATTATATTATATTATATATATATTATATATATTATATTATATTATATTATATTATATTATATTATATTATATTATATTATATTATATTATATCAGAAGTTACTGTAATAACATTATAGCATTATGTCCATCTAGAGAAACTACACTTTCCAATGGTGAAATAATAATTAATTATACAAATCGGTTAATTTAGCTTCCGATATTACTTCGTACAAACACAGAAACATTATCTGTAGGCTATCTTTCATAGCTTTCGATTGTTGCTGTCCAAGGCCCCTTATAGACGAAGTCATTTGTTTTTTAATTCATTACACGGCCTTAGATGGCAGTTATTTTACTTTTAAAACTCATTTATCTCATTAAATATCAGTCCTATCAAAATTTTTCAAGGAATAAAACTTATCGCAAATTATTTTTAAAGAAATGTTTGTTACGTAACATTTTTCACAAAAATCAATAATAAGCGAGATATTTCGATTTATTTAATTCAGGCCCCCTTATAACCCCCCCCTTTCAAATAATGTATTTTGAATGCCATATAGCCTATAATCTAAGTTACAACGAACTTAATTTATATTCCAATTTTCATCGAAATCCGTTCAGCCATTATCGCGTGAAAAGGTAACAAACATACAGACAGACAGACAGACAGACAGACAGGCATACAAACAAAAATTTCAAAAAAGCTATTTTCGGTTTCAGGGTGGTTAATTATATATGTCAGGACCAATTATTTTTGGAAAATCGAAAATTACCAGAAAATTTTGGCTACAGATTTATTATTAGCAGGCCTATAGATTATTCAGTCGACCTGGTTGGCGAGTTGGTATAGCGCTGGCCTTCTATGCCCAAGGTTGCGGGTTCGATCCCGGGCCAGGTCGATGTCATTTAAGTGTGCTTAAATGCGACAGGCTCATGTCAGTAGATTTACTGGCATGTAAAAGAACTCCTGCGGGACAAAATTCCGGCACACCCGGCGACGCTGATATAACCTCTGCAGTTGCGAGCGTCGTTAAATAAAACATAACATTAACATTAGATTATTATTAAGAATCAAATTCTGATTCTTCCAGAGAGTAGATACTGTTCAAGATACAATATGTTTAACCAATTACAATCTATAAACATTTTCCTAATAGCTATACATCAGTTTGGGGTCAAACTGTGATTCTTTTTAAGACCAGGTATTACCTCTGTTCAGCTGGGTACATCCTCATGCACGAACTCTGATGTTAATAACGACTCAGTAACGCCGATTTTATCTGCAGGTTAATTTATGCTGGTACGGTTTCACACGGATCAAGAGACAAAATGCGCAGTGCAACAAAATTACGCGAAATAATTAGAGCTTTTAGCGAGATAACTTTGTCCGCCACTTCACGCTGAACGGCGCAACGTTTGAACTGGGCCTTAATGCAATAATGTTGACAGTTGGACGTCAATTTCCTCTTCTGGGTGTTTAAAATTTCCGTGTCTTCTGGCACGTGGTGACGCATTATCCTCGGCGCACATTCAGCTGTGTATAATGACCTATTGAGCTAATCAGCAACTAAATAAAATTGGGTTAGCTACCAAATTGCTGCCGGTGAAACTCGACCCCCAAGTTTCCGGCACAGCAATCAGTGGTGGGTAATTGAATATTGCTCCGCCAGGGGTAGGTAACCATGGCGATGTTATTATTATTATACATACTGGTCTATGTTTTGATCTTTCTAGTCATTATAAATTCTTTGACCCTGCAGCGGTCGCGCGGTGTACAATAGTACTCCACTTACACATTGTTGTGCGACCGGTATTGCAGCAACTGGAGTGCCTTCTGCTGCAGGTTTGCACGTAGGGATGTTTTTAGTTGCTGTTTCATCAACATTGGTTTGTGGATGTCTACCGTATGATCATTGACGTCGGGAAGGTAAAGGTACAAAGTCATATATTCTACATGGAATTTATCTGTGAGTGTCAGCTGGTTTTGTAGGTTCTGCGTGTTTATATAAATTGCCACGGACGTGCTTGCCTGTTGATCTGGAGTTCCGCTCATGGTTGTTTTTTTTTTTCCGAGTTTTTCTTCAAACTATGACGCGAATTTTAGGTAATCTATGGCAAGCAAAGCCTTTGTACAGCGAATTCACTTTATTTTATTACTAGCCGTACCTGTGCGCTCCACTGCACCAGTTAGAAATAAATATAAAGTAATTACATAATTAAAATAGGACATTTGATCCAGGGAACATTCGTGTTTGATAGAAGGATAAATCGTTTAATATGTTACTTGATTTAAATTGCATCCGAATAACTAAAATGCGATCATTTTGATCCAGAGACCACTCATTTGGTCATAAAAATTATTTTAGGAAATACAGGAAACGAATGTACAGAATAGCCTATCAAGTTTTCTGTGCATAAGAAGCTATTTTAATCTTACCTGTCCTCAATTCACTCAAAAGTTACTGTAATAACATTATAGCATTATGTCCACCTAGAGAAACTACACTTTCCAATGGTGAATTAATAATTAATTATACAAATCGGTCAATTTAGCTTCGGATATTACTTCATACAAACACGGAAACATTATCTGTAGGCTATCTTTCATAGCTTTCGATTGTTGCTGTCCAAGGCCCCTTATAGACGAAGTCATTTGTTTTTTAATTCATTACACGGCCTTAGATGGCAGTTATTTTAAATTTAAAACTCATTTATCTCATTAAATATTAGTCCTATCAAAATTTTTCAAGTAATAAAACTTATCGAAAATGATATTTAAAGGAACTTCTGTTATGTAACATTTCTCACAAAAAGCAATAATAAGCGAGATATTTCGGTTTATTTAATTCAGGCCCCCTTATAACCCCCCTTTTAAATAATGTATTTTCAATGCCATATAGCCTAAAATCTAAGTTACAACGAACTTAATTTATATTCCAATTGTCAACGAAATCGGTTTGGCCATTATCGCGTGAAAAGGTAACAAACATACAGACAGACAGACATACAAACAAAAATTTCAAAAAAGCGATTTTCGGATTCAGGGTGGTTAATTATATATGTTAGGACCAATTATTTTTGGAAAATCGAAAATTACCAGAAAAATTTCGGCTACAGATTTATTATTAGTATAGATTTATATTTCTTGTACTGTACCCTATCCGTTTGTATTTCTTCATTGTTTACATAATATTGTTCTTTTACCTTTTGTTTCAGTTTTTATACATGTTATTAACATTTTGATTTCTTCCTTCGTTGATTTATTTCTTAGTGTGGTTTATTTATTTTGTTTGTTTCTTTACTTATTTGTTTACGGCTTGTTCTTTGGTTGGTGTATTTATCAAGTTATTTATTTGTGATATTCTTTGTCTGCTAGTGGATTTAATTGCTTTTGGTAAGCTTCACTATTTACTTCCGTTTCTTTTTTGTTTTAGTTTCTGTTAACGAAATTCATTTGTTAAGTTTTTATTATTTATTGGATTAATGGCGAATAGTCAAGTATCTGTCATTAGTTAGTTTATTATTTATTCTTAAGTTTTTCCTATTTCCTGAGTTATGTAATTCTTACTTTCTTGATATGTCCATTTTCTTGCCCGTGAATTTGTTTCCTTGTTTAATTTCCCGATGGTTTGTTTGCATTCATAATACTTGTTTCCTTATTGCTGATCAATTCTTTGTTCGAAGATAGCTGATGGTTTTCTAGTTCGCTGGTTGCTGATATTTTGTCTCTTTGCTGATTTTTCATGGCTTCTTCGCTGATTTCTCATGGTTTGTTTGATTACCGATTATTTTTTCGCCGATTGCTGATAGTTCTTTCTCTCATTATTGATGATGTGTTCGCTAATTTTTTGTCCAAAACCTAGTGAAGGTCCCGCGCTATCATCTGGTTTGCTGTTCTGGTGGGGTGTGTTCATGATTGCGTCGAAAAAGTTGTGTGTTTTGAAATTTAATTGAGTGTTCAGGATGTTCTGGGGTTGTGTTTTTGTAAGTTTGTAAATGTCTTATTGTTCTAGAGTGTCAATTTTCTGGTTTTTTGGCTGGATGTGTAGTATATTTTCATGTCAGTGTCTATGTTGCTGTAGTTGTGATTGGAGTTTGTGATGTGTTCTGCGTAGGTTGAATAAAGAATTTTAGAAAGTTTTATATTGCAGTTAACGATTAAGAAAAAATATATTTTTGATAGATCCTAGGCTATGTTGTTGATGTAGGTCTTTAGACATGCCAGAAGAAAAATCATGCATATATTTAATTAATTGTAGATTTTATTATGTAGATGCTTTACGGTTGTAAAAGAAATATACAAATTTGATATTATTTTTACAGGTAATTATTAGCTATTTTAATATTCTGAATAATGTACATCACATACTCATTTTGTATGAGGTCTCTCCCACCTCATTGAATACTACACGGCTACTATGAAGTATCCAATACGTATTATTACTATTTAATACGAGAAAAATTCGTACCGGCACCGAGAATCGAACCCAGGACCTCTCAGCTCTGCGCGCTGAGCGCTCTTTCCAACTGAGCTATGCAGGGACACGATCCACGGCGCCGGCCGAACCCAATTCATCAATCTCGTAATGCTTTTACGGCCTTACTACCTGCATTTGAGACTATACAAGTCATATATGAAGGAGCGCATATTTAAATGACTTTGTGGCCATATTCAACATCAGTTTGTGACAACTGCTAACAGTTAATACATCACATATTCATTTTGTATGAGGTCTCGCCCACCTCATTGAATACTACACGACCGGCGCCGTGGATCGTGTCCCGGCATAGCTCAGTTGGAAAGAGCGCTCAGCGCGCAGAGCTGAGAGGTCCTGGGTTCGATTCCCGGTGCCGGTACGAATTTTTCTCGTATTAAATAGTAATTCTGAATAATGTTTTATAAAGTGTAATGTATGTATATTAAGCATGGAAAGTTTTGTTTATTTAGCTTTTATAGAAGCTGAAATATAAAAAAATGAATTTCACAACATTATTGCATGCCAATAGTATACCTTCCCTCTTAACATTCCTACCTCTGAATCCCTTTCACTCTTATTCATTCTTTGTTATCCTACACATTTTCTCTTCTCCTCTCCTGCTCTATTTCTCACACACAAGCCAAGTCATTTCAGAAGGCTCCCTTTCTCTCTGGTAGCAACAGAAGAATTTTGCTTTGATGACTAAAAGCCAGACGCTCCTGGACTGCTAGCTACACAAACAATGGCTATCTCTTTTTTTTTCGCAGTTTATAAACAGAACATTGATTTGCCCTGACAGACGGGCCATGATTCATTATGAGTACTCTGTAAATATTAATCAGTAGTAATTATTGTCAAGCCAATTAAAATTCCATGATAACTGTACACAACCCTCTGTTGATAACTTTTCTCATAAATTTTCATAAACAGAAATATCGACAGTTGTATAATGGATGTTGAAATTTCGACATAGAATTATGTGATTCCAAACAGTCTCAATATTTGTATATTAATGAATTCAGGATGAAGCAGTGTGTTTTATTATTCTGGTATATTCTTCATCGTATTATTATTATTATTATTATTATTATTATTATTATTATTATTGATCAGATTTTTTTGTATTCGACAGATATTTGAGAAAAAAATGGGAATATAAGGGTACCGTACATCAGTTATTCATAGATTTCAAAAAGGCATATGACTTGGTTAAGAGAGACGTTTTATATAATATTTTTATTGAATTTCGTATTCCCAAGAAACTAGTTCGATTAATTAAAATGTGTCTCAGTAAAATGTACATCAGAGACCGTATAGGCCAGTTTCTATCTGATGCTTTTCCAATTCACCGTGGGCTAAAGCAAGGAGATGCATTGTCACCTTTACTTTTTAGCTTTGCTCTAGAATATGCCATTAGGAAAGTTCAGGATAACACAGAGGGTTTGGAATTGAACGGGTTACATCAGCTGCTTGTCTATGCGGATGACGTGAATATGTTAGGAGAAAATCCACAAATGATTAGGGAAAACACGGAAATTTTACTTGAAACAAGTAAAGCGATAGGTTTGGAAGTAAATCCCGAAATGACAAAGTATATGATTAGCCTATGTGTTGTGACCAGAATATTATGCGAAATGCAAACATAAAAATTGGAGATTTATCCTTCGAAGAGGTGGAAAAATTCATATATCTTGGAGCAACAGTAACAAATATAAATGACACTCGGGAGGAAATTAAACGCAGAATAAATATGGGAAATGCGTGTTATTATTCGGTTGAGAAGCTTTTGTCATCCAGTCTGCTGTCAAAAAATCTGAAAGTTAGAATTTATAAAACAGTTATATTACCGGTTGTACTGTATGGTTGTGAAACTTGGACTCTCACTTTGAGAGAGGAACAGAGATTAAGGATGTTTGAGAATAAGGTGCTTAGGAAAATATTTGGGGCTAAGAGGGATGAAGTTACAGGAGAAAGTTAGACCACACAGAACTGCACGCTTTGTATTCTTCACCTGACATAATTAAGAACATTAAATCCAGACGTTTGAGATGGGCAGGGCATGTAGCACGTATGGGCGAATCCAGAAATGCATATAGAGTGTTAGTTGGGAGGCCGGAGGGAAAAAGACCTTTGGGGAGGCCGAGACGTAGATGGGAAGATAATATTAAAATGTATTTGATGGAGGTGGGATATGATGATAGAGACTGGATTAATCTTGCTCAGGATAGGGACCGATGGCAGGCTTATGTGAGGGCGGCAATGAACCTGCGGTTCCTTAGAAGCAATTTGTAAGTAAGTATTATTATTAATAACGGTTAATAGTGATATGTTTTTTATGGTTGTAGTTGGAATGCCTAGTCTCTTGCACACGTCAACAAAGAATATAGGAATTTTCCCTCTAACACCGATTAGGAGACCAAAAACTTCAATGCCATGGAGCTGATGTTTTTGTTTGTAGTAGTCTATAGTTGGTAGATAACTTTCTTTTCCTATGAATTTTGCTTTGCATGGATAGACATTCATCCAACAATTTTCCCGATACTTGAATTCTACCGAGAGATATAGAAAATGAATGATACACTGAACTTCCAATTTGATTTCAGTTAATGTACTACACGTGTTATATAATGTAACAAAGTGTTGCTTTTGATGGACACGAATGACATTTCACGCGATATAGGTCTATATAATGAAATTCTGTCCATTTAACTCCTTTGTACAAACTTCAGAGTGTGTAAAACTCGTTTAATTACACCCTGTATCTGAGGTAGTATTTTAACAAAACTCATTTTTAACGCTGTGACGTCATTATTAGTGGCTAAAACAGCAAGAATTAATATGTTAGTGATGGTGATCTCTGACTCTTCACAATCCAATGGACACCCCTGAGGGTGCCGATAATTACAGTCAAACACGGATATAACGAGCAGGTAATCTGGCAGCTCTTTAATTGGATCTCAAATTGCACAAAGCATGATGACGCCCGTATGGGCCCGATCAATATGCAGCCCGTACTGAAAAACAGACAATTGACTGTCGATAGCAGCCGCATCTTACCAGGCGAATCGACGAGGTAAATTCTTTAACTTAGCACAGTTGTTCCCAAAATTTTAATTATCACGAAACTCATTTCTTTTGGCCATAATTTAGATTTATAAACATGTTCTTGTGATTTAATATTTCTATAATTCATGTTTTCATAGTTTTCCATCCAAGGATAAGTGTTTCACTGCAAACCCAGCATTCTCCTATTTTCTGTCTTCCTCTTAGTCCCCACATATGATCCTTACGTCTTAATGTTGTATATCATCTGCCATGAACTTTTCTCCCGTCCACCATTCCTTCCAGTGCATCCTTCAGTAGGCAGTTTCTTCTCAGCCAGTGACCCAACCAATTTCTTTTTCTTTTCCTGATCAGTTTCAGCATCATTCTCTCTTCATCTACTTTTTCCAACACAGCTTAATTTATTATTCTGTCAATTTCATACGCTCCATTCTTGTCCATATTATTATTATTATTATTATTATTATTATTATTATTTTTATTATTATTATTATTATTATTATTATTATTATTATTATTATTATTATAGCCTGTTTTTGAAAACATTGTCGTGTTATTCTTTTCATATAATAATACTTACTTACTGGCTTTCAAGAAACCCGGAGGTTCATTGCCGCCCTACATAAGCCCGCCATTGCTCCCTATCCTGAGCAAGATTAATCCAGTCTCTACTATCATATCCCAACTCCCTGAAATCCATTTTAATATTATCTTCCCACCTACGTCTCGGCCTCCCCAAAGATCTTTTTCTCTCCGGCCTCCCAACTAACACTCTATATGCATTTCTGGATTCCCCCATACGTGCTACATGTCCTGCCCATCTCAAACGTCTGGATTTAATGTTCCTAATTACGTCAGGTGAAGAATACAATGCGTGCAGCTCTGCGTTGTGTAACTTTCTCCATTCTCCTGTAACTTCATCCCGCTTAGCCCCAAATATTTTCCTAAGAACCTTATTCTCAAACACCCTTAATCTCTGTTCCTCTCTTAAAGTGACAGTCCAAGTTTCACAACCATACAGAACAACCGGTAATATAACTGTTTTATAAATTCTAACTTTCAGATTTTTTGACAGCAGACTGGATGACAAAAGCTTCTCAACCGAATAATAACACGCATTTCCCATATTTATTCTGCGTTTAATTTCCTCCCGAGTGTCATTTATATTTTTTACTGTTGCTCCAAGATATTTGAATTTTTCCACCTCTTCGAAGGATAAATCTCCAATTTTTATAGTTCCATTTCGTACAATATTCTGGTCACAAGACATAATCATATACTTAGTCTTTTCGGGATTTACTTCCAAACCTATCTCTTTACTTGCTTCAACTAGAATTTCCGCGTTTTCCCTAATCGCTTGTGGATTTTCTCCTAGCATATTCACGTCATCCGCATAGACAAGAAGCTGATGTAACCCATTCAACTCCAAACCCTGTCTGTTATCCTGAACTTTCCTAATGGCATATTCTAGAGCGAAGTTAAAAGTAAAGGTGATAGTGCATCTCCCTGCTTTAGCCCGCAGTGGGAAAAGGACCAGATAGAAACTGAATTATTATTATTATTATTATTATTATTATTATTATTATTATTATTATTATTATTATTATTATTATTATTATTATAGCCTGCTTTTGAAAACATTGTCGTGTTATTGTTTTCATATAATAATACTTACTTACTGGCTTTTAAGGAACCCAGAGGTTCATTGCCGCCCTCACATAAGCCCGCCATCGGTCCCTATCCTGAACAAGATTAATCCAGTCTCTATCATCATATCCCACCTCCCTCAAATCCATTTTAATATTATCTTCCCATCTACGTATCGGCCTCCCCAAAGGTCTTTTTCCCTCAGGCCTCCCAACTAACATTCTATATGCATTTCTGGATTCGCCCATACGTGCTACATGCCCTGCCCATCTCAAACGTCTGGATTTAATGTTCCTAATTATGTCAGGTGAAGAATACAATGCGTGCAGTTCTGTGTTGTGTAACTTTCTCCATTCTCCTGTGACATCATCCCTCTTAGCCCCAAATATTTTTCTAACCACCTTATTCTCAAACACCCTTAACCTATGTTCCTCTCTCGGAGTGAGAGTCCAAGTTTCACAACCGTACAGAACAACTGGTAATATAACTGTTTTATAAATTCTAACGTTCAGATTTTTTGACAGCAGACTGGATGATAAAAGTTTCTCAACCGAATAATAACAGGCATTTCCCATATTTATTCTGCATTTAATTCCCTCCCGAATATTATTTATATTTATTACTGTTGCTCCAAGATATTTGAATTTTTCCACCTCTTCAAAGGATAAATTTCCAATTTTTATATTTCCATTTCGTACAATATTCTGGTCACGAGACGTAATCATATACTTTGTCTTTTCGGGATTTACATCCAAACCTATTTCTTTACTTGCTTTAAGTAAAATTCCTGTATGTTCCCTAATCGTTTTCATATAATAATAATAATAATAATAATAATAATAATAATAATAATAATAATAATCAGTCCGCAATTTTTTCATTCTCTTTAATTTTTTGTTTCAGAAGCGATCTTGACAAGCCCTGAAACCCACCGGCTGAGGTAAGTAAAAATCGTATTTTATTTTATTTTCATTTTCCACATGTTTTAAAACCACTTATAAATAATCTGTCTACCCTAAAAACTATTAATGAAATATGAAGATTTTTAAATTCTAGGAATTCGTGCAGACGGAGTCCGCCGTCTTCCAAGAATTTGTCAACGTATTGTTGACATCGCAGAATCTATATTTTAAGTACGTAATGTAAAAAGTAACCCAAATAAATTTAGTGTGAAACAGTCACTATGTTGCCATTAGTTTTGGAATGCCATGGTAGCTGAAGGAAAGAAATTGTAAAAAAAAAAAAAAAAACCTATAATTCGCATCATGGCAAAGCAACTGAATTTTTACGCATAAAGTGAAAGTATGTGTAGGTACTTCCCTACTACTACAGGGACATCATTTTATGTTTACTTCAATTTTTATTGTACCTGAGTTTTTAATATACTTCACTCCCACCCCCTCTACTAATGAAGTTTCAGCTGTCCTCTACACACAGATCCAAGACCGCATATAGTAAACAGCAGTGAGTTAGTGAGTATAGTACGTTCCAGAAATATGTTCGCGTTTTCCAATGACGAAAGAGTTTTCAATATTGAATCATATTTTCGCACAGGTACTGTCCGTTTGCCTACGTCGCATCCCGATTTCCCCACCTGCTTCTGTTCGCCCCTCTGTAAAGCAGGGCTGTCTTAGCTCTTTTCTGAAAACATTAATTTCTGTTAGGAATCGGACGTTTACGTAATATTATACAAATGTTTAAAATAACTTAAATAAAAGGGCCTCGTTAAATAATTAACTGTCACATGATTTTCTTCCTTTCTACGATCCTGCGGCATAACCACTTGGACGGACAGTAGAGAGCATGTCTGAGTAATTTTATCAGTGCGGGTCGGGCAGAAGTGAAGATTGAATTTACAGTACGTAAGGTACTCTTTTATAGAGTAGGTACAAAATGATTTCAACATGAGTTACTAATACGAAGGACGAAACTGGCAATTGGAATTAGATGCAATAGTCTATAGTGCGATAATATGCACAAAAGAATGAAGCCTGTATCGAAGTGAACGGCCATGATTTTCAAAATTGTGTTTAAATATCCATATTGTGATTATTTTTCTATTTAACTTCATTCTCTATAATGTACGCTAATGTGTTGTAGACAGTATAATATACACTGCATAATGAATACGTTCGCATGGATAGCTCAGTTCGTGAGTAAAAACACTTATTCTTAATACAGTACTGTATTAAGATTAAACAAAAGCCTAATGAAAATTATCGAACTCAAAATCGTGATATTTCCTAGTTTACGTAAATGGATGAACTACTTTTCTTCCCTTCCTAAATCTAGTAGAGTGATTTGTTTGTGTTTTACGCCAGTACCATCGAACTACAGTCGTGGAAGGGGATAGCAATCTGTGTTTCAGGTTCTCTAAAGGTATAGCCAAGTTAATATTAAAAATGTTAGTAAAAATAAAATGATGTCCCTGTAGTTTCTATATTCGAGAGCCTACATTTCTCCGAATTATATTTCGCCATCGACATGTCGCAGGGCACTCAAATTGGTATTAGATGTTCTGAAATGTCTTTTTACTTCATGTTCAACCCTTAGATTGCTTCATTTTAAGTAGATATTCTGAATAGTTCCGCCTGGTAATCGAATTGTAGGTCTTAGGGTGGGAAGCCATCAGCTGATGGAGCTCCAGCATGCAGGAGTAATGACACAAAGAGAAGCTGATGACGCAATAGAAATAGAAGCGCTACGAAATGTCAAGGGGTCCAGCATCAGTTCCTTCCTGCGTCTAAACGCGACTTTGAAGTTTTATTTACCAGCGGTCAGCGCTCGATGCGTCACAGTCGGGTTTCGAAACTTTTTACCTCCACCCCTATGCGATAAAGGGAGACTATGTTTATCAAGAGGGCTGGGCAGAGCTTTCAAACAGTTCAATAGGGCAGTGACGTATGGAACACAGTAAAATGTCGTCAGGACACGATAGCAAGGCAGAATCCACTTGAAGTCATAACGGACATGTTTAAAAATAACTGTAATCAAAATGGTACAGTGTGTTAATTAAGCACCCAACTATACAGGGCTTTTAATATGCGAAGAAATAATGACTGAAATTGTAATTATTTAGTTAACGTTCCTTTTAAACTACAGAGGCTATTCATAGACGATGAGATGATGATTGTAATTGTAATTCTTTATTTAACGTTCCTTTTGAAATACAGATGCTATTCATAGACGATGAGATGATGGTTTTAATTGTAATTCTTTATTTAACGTTCTTTTAACCTACAGAGGCTATTCATAGACGATGAGATGATGATTGTAATTGCAATTCTTTATTTAACGTTCTTTTAACCTACAGAGGCTATTCATAGACGATGAAATGATGATTGTAATTGTAATTATTTATTTAACGTTCCTTTTAAATTACAGAGGCTATTCATAGACGATGAGATGATGATTGTAATTTTAATTCTTTATTTAACGTTCCTTTTAAACTACAGAGCTATTCATAGACGATGAGATGGTGATTGTATTTGTAATTATTTATTTAACGTTCCTTTTAAACTACAGAGGCTATTCATAGACGATGAGATGATGATTGTAATTATAATTCTTTATTTAACGTTCCTTTTAAACTACAGAGGCTATTCATAGACGATGAGATGATGATTGTATTTGTAATTCTTTATTTAACGTTCTTTTAACCTACAGAGGCTATTCATAGACGATGAGATGATGATTGTAATTGTAATTATTTATTTAACGTTCCTTTTAAATTACAGAGGCTATTCATAGACGATGAGATGATGATTGTAATTTAATTCTTTATTTAACGTTCCTTTTAAACTACAGAAGCTATTCATAGACGATGAGATGGTGATTGTATTTGTAATTATTTATTTAACGTTCCTTTTAAACTACAGAGGCTATTCATAGACGATGAGATGATGATTGTAATTGTAATTCTTTATTTAACGTTCCTTTTAAACTACAGAGGCTATTCATAGACGATGAGATGATGATTGTAATTGTAATTCTTTATTTAACGTTCCTTTTAAAATACAGAGGCTATTCATAGACGATGAGATGATGATTGTAATTGTAATTATTTATTTAACGTTCCTTTTAAACTACAGAGGCTATTCATAGACGATGAGATGATGATTGTAATTGTAATTCTTTATTTAACGTTCCTTTTAAACTACAGAGGCTATTCATAGACGATGAGATGATGATTGTAATTGTAATTCTTTATTTAACGTTCCTTTTAAAATACAGAGGCTATTCATAGACGATGAATGATGATTTTAATTGTAATTCTTTATTTAACGTTCCTTTTAAAATACAGAGGCTATTCATAGACGATGAGATGATGATTGTAATTGATTACTTAACGTTCCTTTTAAACTACAGAGGCTATTCATAAACGATGAGATGATGATTGTAATTGTAATTCTTTATTTAACGTTCCTTTTAAACTACAGAGGCTATTCATAGACGATGAGATGATGATTGTATTTGTAATTATTTATTTAACGTTCCTTTTAAAATACAGAGGCTATTCATAGACGATGAGATGATGATTGTAATTGTAATTCTTTATTTAACGTTCCTTTTAAAATACAGAGGCTATTCATAGACGATGAGATGATGATTGTAATTGTAATTATTTATTTAACGTTCCTTTTAAACTACAGGGCTATTCATAGACGATGAGATGATGATTGTATTTGTAATTATTTATTTAACGTTCCTTTTAAACTACAGAGGCTATTCATAGACGATGAGATGATGATTGTATTTGTAATTATTTATTTAACGTTCCTTTTAAAATACAGAGGCTATTCATAGACGATGAGATGATGATTGTAATTGTAATTATTTATTTAACGTTCCTTTTAAACTACAGAGGCTATTCATAGACGATGAGATGATGATTGTATTTGTAATTATTTATTTAACGTTCCTTTTAAACTACAGAGGCTATTCATAGACGATGAGATGATGATTGTAATTGTAATTATTTATTTAACGTTCCTTTTAAACTACAGAGGCTATTCATAGACGATGAGATGATGATTGTAATTGTAATTCTTTATTTAACGTTCCTTTTAAACTACAGAGGCTATTCATAGACGATGAGATGATGATTGTAATTGTAATTATTTATTTAACGTTCCTTTTAAACTACAGAGGCTATTCATGGACGATGAGATGATGATTGTAATTGTAATTCTTTATTTAACGTTCCTTTTAAACTACAGAAGCTATTCATAGACGATGAGATGATGATTGTAATTGTAATTCTTTATTTAACGTTCCTTTTAAACTACAGAGGCTATTCATAGACGATGAGATGATGATTGTAATTGTAATTCTTTATTTAACGTTACTTTTAAACTACAAAGGCTATTCATAGACGATAAGATGACTAGATTTTTACATTAATTAGTAATTGCTGTGTTTATTTAGACAAAGTTAACATTTATTATCAAGCTAAAAACTAACTTTACTTGTAAAATGAAAGTGGCAGCTGTATTTTCAATGCTATTTACCTCCATGTCTCTGCCTGAAGTCGAATTGCTGTATTCTACAATAATCTTAAGCTAAGCTTTTTTACAAGTGGTCCATGGGGTGGAATTGTCTGTCCGGTTGTAACGAACGAACATCAGCCTGATACCTTGTGTGCATCCCCCAGCACCCCCTGATCCCCTCTCCTTGTCCATTAACTCCGCCCGCTCAATGTGACAAACGGTATCTCGTAAAAGGCAAATTTTAATCCAAACCCAAATCCATTTTTAATTGAAAAGAGGGGAGACACTTTGTGGCTGGCATGCTTAATTGTGGAGCGGTTGGCAGCATTGATCGCTGCTACCAGAGGACCAGAATTTCACCTGCGCAGATGTCCCTGGCAGGGACATTGGGAATAGCGGTCGTGATCGTTTTTCTGTCGTGTTCTGTCTCGAGAAATTTTTATCTGCGACCAATTTGTACCAAAAGATTTTCTCTTTTTTTTCCCCAGACATTTTCTAAGTTCCTCTGGGCGGTTGGTTTATATTACCGAATTACTTGGTAATACACTACTGTTCATCCAGTTTCTATGCTCGGTTGATCTGCCTCTGTAATTTTTATTTTTTAAGTTCTTCCCCATTTCTTTGCTCTCTTTTCTTACCAGTTCTTTCCTCAACAGAGAATTATTAACGAATTTAATTTCGGTCGCCTGTAATCTTGCTTTTCCTCTTTCTTTCTTAGGGGGCAGTGGGTAGTGTTGCCTGTGAGATTAAAGAATTTCAATACATCTATGCCCACGTGCATCAACGTCGGTTAGTGTAACCATCGATTAAAATTGTCACCTAATCCCTGATTAAGCATTTTTACGGTGGATCGACCTCGGTTACGACTTAAATAGGAGGTTAACCACAGTAATCTCTAACCGGCCAAATATGAGCGGTTAAAGGAGATAACCAGCGATTAGTAGAGCAAGCTAAAGCAAAATGGCGGCCAGAACCACAGGTGATTATTTCGAAGACGATTATTATTGTGCAGTACTTGAATTACTTGGATAGAGCGTGAGCGTGAAGGTTCTTTAGTGGAAAGAGAGAATTCTTACGAGGAATTAGGTAACAGAAAATTTCAGGAGGGATTTCGTTTATCAAAATCTACAAATGGATTACTTGAACTAACACAAGAACAATCATATTTCTCCTACTGATCTGCTGCTTATATTACGATTCTATGTAACTGCTATTTTCTGTATTTTAAGAGGGAATACTCGAATACCGGTATCTCTTTCTCTATGTCACTGGCTGAACAAAGAGAGGTTATGGATGGATCTTAGGATAATGCACAATTCCCTGGTGTAGTCCAAGATCGTACACACATTCCTACCAATCTTCTGCATCCTTTTCCTTTATGGATATTCCATCTTTTTTATATAATACATTTAAATCTAGTAATTAAGTCTATCGATACTTCAACCTAACATTGGGATATAATCATTTTTGGATTCAATTTTCCATTTTGTACGATTTTAACCTAACAGTACTGAAAAACAAAGAAATGGAACTCACAAATATAACAGCGACCAAACGCAAACAAATGCAACGCGAAAATGTAGGATACGTTCATTTCGATGTAGAACATAGTGAGCGCAGTCGTTTTCAGACGTTGACTATTATCTTTGCAGCGGTATGGATGCTTTCCTTTAGTCATTTTGTAGAAACAATGTACCATCATAGACTTTACTCTGGTTAAATGAGGTGTCAGCTAGCCATGTTTTAGTAATCGGTGATTATGAATGGTGCACATAAATTACATTTTAACCACGGCTACTGTTTAACCGTCGTTTCGTAATCTATAATTACTGCGTTTTTAATCAATGTTGATGCACTTCGCCACTAGGCTTTTATTGTTCAGAGTGGAATAACATTTTCCATGGTCATACAACCAATCATTCTGAATTCAGTAGTATAAAAGACAACTAATTACTTTCTTACCCAAGTCCAAAATTAACGCCCTAAGTTATAACCCGTTTTCCCACTTTGCTAAGTTTATCTCATTCCTCAGGTGCAAATTACTTCCTACAATCTTCACTCTTATGCCTTGTATTTTTTAAGTTATCAAGTAATACATATTCTAAATTATAAAGCAAAATTTATTTAAATATTTCAACCTTAGTGAAAAAGAAAAAAATATATTTAACTTTGATTAATAATTTTGCCATTTTTTCAATGCTTATATATTTTTTCCTCGTGTTATACGTGCGATATCCTTAAACCCGTAGGTCTACTTTCTAGAACACAGGCTGCAGAAAACACTGTAAAAATTTGATGTAAATTGATTCAGTGATTTCAGAGAAAAATTCACTTAAGTTTAGAAAACATCAAATTACGGAAAACTGCATTTAAAAATGGAAGTATGTATAAATTACATTCGCCGCCAAATTTAAAGAAACAATTTAAGGGTATCTGCAGATATACCCCTCACAATGTATAGTGTTTTAAAGAGAAAGATTTGTACTTATTTTTTAAACACGAAATAAAAAATTGTATTTTTTTACCCCTTCTCACTACCTGGTTCCCTTAATCAAAGTTTCTCTTCCATACATTTGATTTATTGTTTATTGTTAAGAAAATAACATTGACAGAAATACAATCTTAGTTCTTCCCTGAAGGAGTAAAAACTCGTGCTCAGGGAGATATCTAAACACAAAGATAAACACAAAGATAATTTTTTGACACAAAGTGGGTCAAGAAAAATAAATTTACAGGAATAAATTAAATTTAAAAATACAATTTCAATTTTAACAATTTAAGTCATACAAATACTTATACATATTAAATCAATATATATTCTTTAAAAATTAAATTCCTAACGCTATTTTTGAAATTCCTGATACTAAAATTTTCCAAATCTGGATATTTATCAATTATTTTATTGTATAACCTTGGACCAAAGTAGGTACCATGGCTCAGAGCTGTGCTTGTGAAACACTTTGGTTCCTCTAGTCGTATAAAATCGGATCTTTTAGTTCCATATTTATGATGATACAATTTGAATTTATTACGGTTTTTATGTATGAAGATTAATAAGGCAATATAATAAATCTGTTTAATTTTCAAAACATTAAAATCAGTAAACAAGAGCTCAGATGAGTAATCAATTGGTTGATTAAGGCATATTTTAATGATTCTTTTCTGAATAAGTATTAGTGAAGTGAGATTAGAATTACAAGCATTTCCCCACCCTAAAATTCCATACTGGAGAATGGACTGAAATAAAGCTAAATAAATGAGACGTAAAATATTAATTGGTAAATATGACCGAAGTATTACAAAGATATAAATTGTTTTACGTAATCTATTGCATAAATATGTAATATATTTGTTCCATCGTAAGTGTTGGTCGATCGTAATGCCTAAATACTTAACTTCTGAGGACTCGGTTAATATGGGACATTCACAATTTTGAGAAGAACAATCTGAATGATGAATTTTAAGCCTAAAGGAAGATTGAGGAGATTGAAGACCTTAGTGAAAATGGAACAACAGTTGTTTTGGATGTGTTTAAGGAAAGAGCGTTTGAATCAAACCACTCTTTAATTACCTGTAATCCATTATTCGCATTAATATAAGTGCCTTCCCAAGATTGTTCACCAAAAAGAATTACGGTATCATCCGCATATGAATATATAACCCCATTATATTTTCGTAAATCTGTTAATAATAAATCATTTATATAAATCAAGAATAAAATTGGACCAAGAACTGTGCCCTGAGGGACCCCTACTTTTATGTTTTGAGTAAAACTAAATTCATTATCAATTTTAGTTACTTGATTTCTGTTATTCAAATAGGGGAGAGTCGGGTAGTATCGGACAGCGGGTAATAACATAAATCTACCACACGACGATAGTACCTGATTGACATGGTTACGTTTCTGTGATGTCGCATAGAGAAACGTAACCATGTCATTCAGGTACTACCATATGGTGGTAGATGAAAGAAACGCTCTGTCCGATACTACCCGATGTCCGATACTACCCGACTCTTCCCTAAATAAACTTAGAACATGACCATTAATGCCTAACAAGTTTAATTTCTCTAATAAAGTATCATGGTTAACAGTATCAAATGCTTTTCGAATATCCAAAAATATACCCAAGCATTTATTCCCTCGGTCTAACTCACATATAATTTGGCACCGGTATAACCTTATACAATATTTTATAATCCTCTCCTTCCTTACGCCATTCTTTAAAGTTTATCTGATGGTGCCACTTAAGGTTACACCGGGATGAAATTTTGTCATTTTTGATCAAAATTGTGTGTTTTACATTTTTATTACTAAACAATTGCTTAAGGGAAGGTTGAAGACTAAAACGCCAAAAATTGACATTTTGCACTTTGAATTTACTTAAATTTGCCGCCTTTTTTTCAATTAGAATATACAGGGTGATTCACGAAGAGTTACCGCCACTTACGGAGCTTACTTCAAAAGAAAATTCGAGCAAAAATATTGTCATATTAACATGGGTAGCATTCTCAAGATTTTTAGAGTTACGCTAATTCGAAGTTTTTGTAAAATACCTTTTTTTTTCTTTAGTTTTAAGGGTAAAAGAATATTACAAATAAAGAATGAACTATTCAGGAGTATCATTTCTTTAATTAGCTAGTATTCTGAAGCTGGAGTGTTTTGTTAATGCCTTAGTTGCTTTGTACCGATTTTTTTTTTTCAAATTTTAATTAAAAATTACATTATTCTTACGCACTTATCACAACAATTGCTGCATACCACACGACTTCCAGCAACTTGATACTGTGCAGTTCAATTTTGCATCCTAATGTACAGTCTTAAAGAGTTTACAAGAGTGGCACAATTTGTAAGAATTGTTGTGATGAGTTCGTAACTTATTTTACAAAAAACTTCAAATTAGTGTAACGCTGAAAATATTTGAGAATGTCAGCCATGTTTATATGACTTTTTCGCTCAAAATGTATTCGGAAATAAGCTCCGTAAGTGACGGTGACTCCTCATGAATCACCCTGTATATATAGAGGACATTGTATCAGAAGAACGTATCAACAAATGCAGCGTTATTCAAATATTTTAATAGAAACTATTTCTGTTTGAAAACAAACGTTTGTGAATTATTACAATGGACATGAGGAAGAATCGAAGAAAGTACCTTGTTGTGTAGACAAGGATAGGAAAAATTATAGTTATTGTTTACATCCTTTAAATGACATCTTTTGAAGAAAGTTACACTACATAGCATTAATAATGAGATTTAATTCTATCACTGTTTTTCTCAAAATGACGTTTTTTTATAATCTTCAGTGTTCCTTCTCTAAGAAACTACAAGTTTTTGGCTTTGTAAAAACACGCTATGAAAACAATTTTATCTCGAAAAGGAGCAAAATTAAACATTTTCGATTGAAATATCTCAACCCCCTGAAATTATAATAGTGACATTACTTACGGTTTATCCTATACATGTTGCTGAATCGGCTAAAGTTCCACTTCAAATTAAATCCAACGTCATTAAGCAATTGTTAATTTTTTCATCATTGCCTTCGTTAATTAATAATTATTCCCAATTAAAACTGCATCGCTTAAATTGCTCCACCATTAATTTTGAGGGTCAACACTTTTGCACGTTTCACAGTTTTACACTAAAAGTTAATTTACATTTCTGTTTGGCACGTTCGTAGATTGAAGAAACTGAATATCGTTGTCATGGCAATTAAATCGTATGAAATCTGACGGTGACTGCATTAACGATTCTTCTTTTTTTATAGTACTTACTTACTTACAAATGGCTTTTAAGGAATCCGAAGGTTCATTGCCGCCCTCACATAAGCCCACCATCGGTCCCTATCCTGTGCAAGATTAATCCACTCTCTATCATCATATCCCACCTCCCTCAAATCCATTTTAATATTATCCTCCCATCTACGTCTCGGCCTCCCTAAAGGTCTTTTTCCCTCCGGTCTCCCAACTAACATTCTATATGCATTTCTAGATTCGCCCGTACGTGCTACATGCCCTGCCCATCTCAAACGTCTGGGTTTAATGTTCCTAATTATGTCAGGTGAAGAATACAATGCGTGCAGTTCTGCGTTGTGTAACTTTCTCCATTCTCCTGTAACTTCATCCCGCTTAGCCCCAAATATTTTCCTAAGCACCTTATTCTCAAACACCCTTAACCTATGTTCCTCTCTCAGAGTGAGAGTCCAAGTTTCACAGCCATACAGAACAGCCGGTAATATAACTGTTTTATAAATTCTAACTTTCAGCTTTTTTTGACAGCAGACTGGATGATAAAAGCTTCTCAACCGAATAATAACACGCATTTCCCATATTTATTCTGCGTTTAATTTCCTCCCGAGTGTCATTTATATTTGTTACTGTTGCTCCAATATATTTGAATTTTTCCACCTCTTCGAAGGATAAATCTCCAATTTTTATTTTTATTTTATTTTTTATATAGTAAAACCTGCAATCGGTTTTTTCTTGATGATTTCACCTATGTGTATACTGGCGTTCTTTAGAAATCACAGTAATTTTTATGTAACTTTTTTATCTTTTCACGGAGGCTTTGGTAAATAAACAAAAGAAATGAATTAATTATTTATTGCAGTATGAATGAGCTTATACCGAATAGTAATGCTGATATAATATGAATGGGAAGAGACGTAATTAACATAAAAAACGAATACAGAACACAAAATAATACGCCAATAAAGACAAATCAAATACAATTACAAAATAATAATGCATATACAACATGAACACGAATCACAATACAAAAAAATACAGAATAATACTTTTCAATACACTACATCATTCTTAGCAGTGATCTGAAGAAACTACTAAAGGCTTAAGTGACAATTGCAGCGCTTATACAAATCCTAATTAATTTTAACACATACTGCGGCGGTCGGACCACGTTGGGGCGCCAGAATCTGCGACGGTCGTCGGTCGTCGCCGTTGTCGCCCACGACGCCTTTCCTTGCCCTCGGCTTCCAGCTCCGTCGTGTATGGAAAGTAGCTCAAGGAGGCACGTTGATGTCAATAATTAAAGATGTACACTAATTAATTTGGGCGCCAGCCTCCTCGAGATTACTCCGGTAGAGTATGAGATTTCTCAGGTCAGCTGCAAAACGGTTGGGACATGGGGTTTGGGAGACGTGCTCGTTGATTGAAATGATGTAAGCGCACACCAGAAGTTGTTGGTAAGAAATCTCTATGATAATGTTTATTACTATGAAGTGTTGGTTTCAGATTAGCAGAAATGCGTGTCCAAGTGTATAATATACTGCTCTCACTTCCTACAAGTTGGTAGACTAATTTCTGAGTTCACGTAATTATATATTTTGTACTATAAAACATCAGTAATATAGAGGAGAGTTGATAACGTGATGACAATTTATTCTTAATGTAATAATAATGATGAGAAAAGAATTCAGACTTATAATAATGATACAACACACGACTTCTTACTAAACCCACTAAAAAAATTCTAAGTCCGTAAATTGTTATCCTTCCGAGTTAAGTTCACCGAGAATACGTGGAGTACGTCCTCTCTGCACGCTATCTATATGCCCTCTGTCTATCTGCCAAATCTACCCTCTACTTGCAACCACAAACATACAATTTCGCCCTCCTATCTATACATCACGTGTCTCTATTATACATCCTGATTGGCCATAATTACTCTTACGTCACTTAAGACGCGCTCTTCAAAAATTGTTCGTTAACTAGGTCCTCCCCTACTTCCGGTGTTTCTGACAATTCTCTGACATATTCCAGATCATCTCTTTTTCGAACCTGGCTTGGCGTCATCTTGCTGACCACCAACAGGCAAAGTCCACACATTCCCTCATCGGTCAACTCCACGCCTGGACACATGTTTCCTGTCCGCGTAGCGTGGCTTCGGCCTTCCTGCCCACCTGTTACTTCCGCCTCACATTCTGGACCTTTCTTACACGTCCACGCTTCCTATCCATATAAGAATATTAACACGAAATGCTAATCTGATGAAAACCTCCTTAACCTATACGAGGAACCGTCTCACTACGAAACACTTAAGAGGGTATGTACGCCTTTCGGTAATATAAATTTATTAATATTCAAACTTGAATTTCTACATACCCTGAATTAATTTTTTATTTCAATTTGGTATAGTGAGTACACAATACTTCGACATTAACAAACAATTTGGAATGCGAAAAACTTTTACTGATAAGGATAATTAGTTATTTAAATTGGGGTTGCAGTTTGTGCAGGAAAAATTGGTTTCCCTGATATCTTGAGCAATTTTGAGCTTTTTATAATGCTTTCTTCTCTGTTTTATTCATATTGAGTGTGTTAATAATTCCCGCCCTTATCAATCAAATATTTGAATAGGAAATATTTGTTTGTTAATTTTTTTCCGTGAATTGTGAAATTTATTTTTTTTATATACAAAAATTATTAATAAGCCGAACTTATTTGCTATTGTTGTTTTAAAAATCTTTATTTTATTGGGTTATTTTACGACGCTGTGTCAACATCTAGGTTATTTAGCGTCTGAATGAAATGAAGGTGATAATGCCGGAGGAATGAGTCCGGGGTCCAGCACCCAAAGTTACCCAGCATTTGCTCGTATTGGATTGAGGGAAAACCCCGGAAAAAATCTCAACCAGGTAACTTGCTCCGACCGGGATTCGAACACGGGCCACCTAGTTTCGCGGCCAGACGCGCTGATCGTTACTCCACAGGTGTGGACTTTAAAAATCATAACAAAATAAAATTCAGCTTGTTTGTCTTTGCTTCGTATGGCCTATTAAAATATGTTATTAAAGTATATTTTTATTTTGCCCATGCGATGGTAGTTTATTAAATAAAAAGTTAAAAATAATTATTAATTTAATTTCTTATTGTAGTTGTTTTGTTGTTTTTAATTGACGTCCCACTTTTCAGTTGCTTAAATGTTAATAAACATATGTATTTTTCTGTCTATAGGACATTCATCATCTTTTACAGTATCAACCTCGCGTCAATGGAATTCCTTGTCACAAAGTATTAGGGGCTGCAAGACAATACACACTTTTAAAAACAGCTTAAAAGATAATCTTATTAGCATTTCACTCCAATCATACTGATTTAAACTATCACTGACTACACTGTTACTTCATTCTTTAGACATCATCCTGATAGTACTGTATTTTCAAAATTGTCTCATAATAATTTCTTTCTATTATCTAATATTATTTGAAATATATTAACATTCTATGTATTTTAGCTTAATTCTGCTACACAGTTTATTTCATTGTTTAATTAATAGTTCATAGTATTTTGTTGTTTAATTCTTAAATAACTCTTGTATACATGTAACTCTCATCTAAATCAAATTGTTGAATTCTTTGTAAGTTCATGCATATGTATATACACTTTTTGCTGGTTGAGTGGAAGAGAAGGCCTTACGGCCTTAACTCTGCCAGCTAAAATAAATTATTATTATTATTATTATTATTATTATTATTATTATTATTATTATTATTACTAGCCGTACCCGTACGCTCCGCTGCACCCGTTAGAAATAAATATAAAGTAATTGCATAATTAAAATAGGACATTTGATCCAGGGAACATTCGTGTTTGATAGAAGGATAAATCGTTTAATATGTTACTTAATTTAAATTATATTTAAATAATTAAAATGGAATCATTTTGGTCCACAGAGCACTCATTTGGTGCAATGACAATTCCTTTAACATGTTTCTTAATTTTTATTACATGCATTCATGGTTCAATGAACATTGACATCATTTAGATTTAATGTGTATACTTTATTTTACTTGTTATATGTATCCATTGAATTATGGTAATAACTTAATTTTAACCCTTGTTTTCTACGTATTCAGTAAATGGCGCTTGTCCCACTATGGTTCTGAACCCTTCAAATAACTTAAATAACTTAAATTATATTAGGTTATATTATATTATATTATATTATATTATATTATATTATATTATATTATATTATATTATATTATATTATATTATATTATATTATATTATATTATATTATATTATATTATATTATATTATATTATATTATATATTATATTATATTATATTATATTATATTATATTATATTATATTATATTACATTATATTACATTATATTATATTATATAACAAATGTGTTAATAACGGATGTACCCCGATAAGTAAGTTTTCAATTTGTTATGGGGGCTCTTGAATCTCAGAAGGAACAAATTTTATTTTACAACAGGGCAACATAATCTGCTTGGCTCATTACCCAATTTTTTTGCATTGCATTTAATGTATATGTATTTTATGTATTTTAGCTCGATTCAACTGAGCATAGTTATAAAATAATGAAATGCTAAGCTAACATATTATTACTGCATACTAAATCAATACACTCTCGTTGTTCGTTAATTCTCTGAGATAAATATTATTTTAAGAAATACAGGAAACGAATACACAGAATAGCCTATCAAGTTTTCTGTGCATAAGAAGCTATTTTAATCTTACCTGTCCTCAATTCACTCAGAAGTTACTGTAATAACATTATAGCATTATGTCCATACAGAGAAACTACACTTTCCAATGGTGAAATAATAATTAATTATACAAATCGGTTAATTTAGCTTCTGATATTACTTCATACAACACAGAAACATTCTCTGTAGGCTATGATTCATAGCTTTCGATTGTTGTTGACCAAGGTCCCTTATAGATGAAGTCATTTGTTTATTTCATTACACGGCTTAGATGACAGTTATTTTAATTTTAAAACTCATTTATCTCATTAAATATCAGTCCTATCAAAATTTTTCAAAGACTGAAACTTATCGGAAACGATTTTTAAAGAAATTTTTGTTATGTAACATTTTTCATAAAAATCAATAATAAGCGAGATATTTCGATTTATTTAATTCAGGCCCCCTTATAACCCCCCTTTTAAATAATGTATTTTGAATGTCATATAGCCTATAATCTAAGTTACAACGAACTTAATTTATATGCCAATTTTCATCGAAATCCGTTCAGCCATTATCGCGTGAAAAGGTAACAAACATACAGCAGATAGACAGACAAAAATTTCAAAAAAGCGATTTTCGGTTTCAGGGTGGTTAATTATATATGTTAAGACCAATTATTTTTGGAAAATCGAAAATTACCAGAAAAATTTCGGCTACAGATTTATTATTAGTATAGATTATTATCATTATTATTATTATTATTATTATTATTATTATTATTTTTATTATTATATATTTAACATTGTCATGCGACGCTGATATAACCTCTGCAGTTGCGAGCGTCGTTAAATAAAACATAACTTTAACATTGTCATAAAGAAACCTATGTCTATTTATAAAAACAATGAAGAAATAACTTAATCAGTGAACCACGTTTAGAAATTAAGAAGCTTTGACAATTTGTAAAACAAGAGAACATCAGATCTTCATTTAGCAACCATAAATATGATGTTAACTTGTTTTACAAATTGTCAAAGCCTGCTAATTTCTAAACATGGCCCACTGATAAAGTTATTTCTTCATTGTTTTTATACATAGGTTTCTTTCACTATGTTCTATCACAGTCTACTATATACAGTTGCGAAGCTTGAGGTGATTTTTTGCAAATCTCGTGATAAAGCGCTCCAAGCCGTTAGCAACTAGAAACAATAGACTGTCCACGGTCGACTTTGGACTGTGTCGTATTTCTATCGAGTGCTAGCTCGTTGCGTATTTCACATTGATGCTTGTGAAATGTTCGTTATTGGTTGTAATAAAAATGTTAATGGCTAAAATACAATAATTGGAATAATAATATTTTACTAGATACGAAGAAAAATTAAGTTTGTTTTAATGAAATTTATTGATCACTTTTTATTTTCAATTCTGGTGGGATTATTATTGCTCAGGCTTTTTTTTTTTCAAAGGGTATGTTTTTAATTATAGCTGTTAATTTTGTTGTTATTTTTATTTGTTACTTTACTAGAGACGTAGAAAAAGTCTGTTACAATAAAATTTATTGATCACGTTTTATTTCCAATTCTGGTGTGATTATTATTGCTTAACCTCATCCCACTTTGTTAACTACGTAAGCCTACACTACAAGTACCGGTACACGTAAGTTACTCCATTAATTCATATTTCCATTATTATTGTTGTGAAGGGAAATGCAAATTAATATTTATTGGTTTCATAGTTAATTATCGCTATAATCTTGAATGAGTGGAGCGATTATAGTAAATTTCAGTTCTTTTGCACAAACAAAAATAATATTAACCTATTTCTTGCAGGTATCTTCGAGTTTATGGTGGAATTTAATATACTTCATTAAAATAATAAATTAACTTTATGCATTTAATATTTCAATAATGGAAGGAAGGTGTTAATATTTCCAAAAGAACACGACAACGAAAGTGTAACATATTTTGTCGTCTATTAGGAGAGAGATCTGCGATGATGAGGTGATAGTAGCGATCCTAGTGGTGGGCAACTACCCATGTTTGCATTTTTACTACATATTGAGCTTCGCGACTGTATATAGTAGACTGTGGTTCTATTACTAGAAAAACACATTGTAGCTTTATTAATTATAAAAAAAATATAAACAAAAATAAATAATTAAAATGAAGTTAAAATATAACCCAAACATATTTCAGTAATTTTCAGAACTAATTAATTTGTACTCTAACATGTTTCCGGAGTTCTCGGAAAACGATATAAAAATCTAGTAGGATTTCTATCGAATGCCAGTTCATCTCCACTCCCAGCGAACTGGTGAAGGTAAAACCAGCCGCTCTGTGTGTAATTAATGGATCTCGAAGGAACGCACTGCCGGTAACAGCCCGGTTGTTTAATCTGCTAGCACCATCTGATTTTGGCACTCCTAAATTTGTCAGTGGAACTGGTCAGTTTCGCATTTGTTGTACAACTAATTGGGAGAAAGCTGTGTTTGATATCCTGTGCCTAATTCGATCGCAGCGCCTCTACGTTCAAAGACCTCCACAAAATGATTTAACACGCATTGCAATCACAGCATTCCACCATGTTCGCAACCACATCATAAACAATGTCTGACGATGTGCATGGCACTTTTGTGATATGATGGTATTAGTTATTGTAAAATGAGTTATACAGTGTGTCCCAAATTGATGTATACACTATTCTAAATACTGTTTTACAGCAAAGAAAAGAGATACAAATACGATTTTTGCGGTATATGATTCAGAAGGCAGTGGAAAGCATGGAAACATGTTCATCTGTTTATAAACAAACATGGTGGTGCAATTATCTTTCGATAAAACGTAAGTGGATACTGAAATGTTATTGGAAAGTGGAGAATGTTGTTGGGGTTCAACGACGTTGGAAGGTTGAATTTGGGACACAACCACCAACAAGGTTAACTATCACAAAAATGGAGACAAGTTTGAAGTCGATGTAACGGTGCAAGATGTGTTTATTTTATTTTAGTAGGTTATTTTACGACGCTTTATCAACAGCTTTGGTTATTTAGCGTCTGAATGAGATGAAGGTGATAATGCCGGTGAAATGAGTCCGGGGTCCAACACCGAAAGTTACCCAGCATTTGCTCGTATTGGGTTAAGGGAAAACCCCGGAAAAAACCTCAACCAGGCAACTTGCCCCGACCGGGAATCGAACCCGGGCCACCTGGTTTCGCGGCTACACGTGCTAACCGTTACTCCACAGGCGTGGACGCAAGATGTGTTGGAAGGGCGGTGCGGAAGAAAGAGAAGTCCCACCGATAACGAGAGTGTTGATGCAGTCATGCAGGCTTTTGCACAATCCCCAAAGAAGTCAATGAGGCAATGTTCTAGTGACATTGGTATCAGCAAATCCAGTGTTCATCGAATTTTGCGAGCTCAAAAATGGAAGCCGCTAAATATCCACGCACTAAATAAGGACGGCCCAGAGATGGATAGGACGAAGAGGAAGTGCTGCGGAGTTCCTACCTCGATCTCCGGTTTTAACCCCTCCATACTTCTTTCTATGGGGAGAACTAAAGGACACAGTGTACGCCACAAAACCACAAACACTGGAGGAACTGAGAGTTCAGATTGAACATGCCTGTAATGATATTCCATTAGCAACAATCCAGTTGGTATGTCGCTCTGTTATACGTCGTTGTTGGGAGCGTAGTGTGGCGGAAGGGGGTCATTTTGAACATGTACGGACTTAAGTAATACAAACAGCAAAAATCGTATTTCTCTCTCATAACTTTGCTGAGAAATAGTGTTTCTAAATGTGTATTATCAATTTTGGACGCTCTGTATAGCCTAACCAATTTCTTCCAAAAAGTAAATTATAAAATAGCTCTTTCTACATTGTAATCATTTCCAGTCATACTTTTTTTTTACGAAAATCGAGTTCATGTGGTTAAAATATATACAGGAAGTTTCAAAAGTAACGCATAAATGCAATTAAAATTAAGTGAGGAAATTTCGGACAAAAGCTCAGACACGGGAAAACTTGTTATTTAAAAAGTAATACTTTTATGGAAAAAAAATATTTTTGCGACTTTTCTTCCGCAAGTTATGACGTCATTTAGCACATTTTAATATAGCACTCAGTACTTTTTAATATATTCTGAAATAGCATTCATTCATTTACTATTCAGCCAAAGGTACAGGTATTTCACTGTAAACCCAGCATTCTCCAATCTTTCTTATTTTCTGCCTTCCTCTTTGTCTCCACATATGATCCACATAGTTATCTTAATGTCGTCTATCATCTGATGTCTTCTTCTGTCCCGAACTCTTCTCCCGTTCACCATTCCTTCTAGTGCATCCTTCAGTAGGCAGTTTCTTCTCGTCAGTGACCCAACACATCATACTACACCGCACCCTTAAATTGACTGAGCATATTGGGAATTAAACATTAGGAAAGTCCAGGATAACAGACAGGGCTTGGAATTGAACGGGTTACATCAGCTTCTTGTCTATGCGGATGACGTGAATATGTTAGGAGAAAATCCACAAACGATTAGGGAAAACACGGGAATTTTATTGGCAGCAAGTAAAGAGATAGGTGTGGAAGTAAATCCCGAAAAGACAAAGTATATGATTATGTCTCGTGACGAGAATATTGCACGAAATGAAAATATAAAAATGGGAAAATTACGAGTACCTTTTGAAGAGGTGGAGAAGTTCAAATATCTGGGAGCAACAGTGACAAATATAAATGATACTCGGGAAGAAATTAAGCATAGAATAAATATGGGAAATGCCTGTTATTATTCGGTTTAGAAACTTTTATCATCCATTCTGCTGTCGAAAAAAAAAGAAAGTTAGAATTTATAAAACAATTATATTACCGGTTGTTCTGTATGGTTGTGAAACTTGGACTCTCACTTTGAGAGAGGAACAGAGATTAAGGGTGTTAGAGAATGAGATGCTTAGGAAAATATTTGGGGCTAAGAGGGATGAAGTTACAGGAGAATGGAGAAAGTTACACAACACAGAACTGAACGCATTGTATTCTTCACCTGACATAATTAGGAACATTAAATCCAGACATTTGAGATGGGCAGGGCATGTAGCACGTATGGGCTCATCCAGAAATGCATATAGAGTGTTAGTTGGGAGACCTTAGGGAAAAAGACCTTTGGGGAGGCCGAGATGTAGATGGAAGATAATATTAAGATGAATTTGAGGGAGGTGGGATATGATGGTAGAGACTGGATTAATCTTGCTCAGGATAGGGACCAATGGCGGGCTTATGTGAGGGCGGCAATGAACCTCCGGGTTCCTTAAAAGCCAGTAAGTAAGTATTGGGAATTAAATCAATGGCTTTCCCAAAACACGCTATGAAATGTCTCATATAAAACAATTTTTATCTCGAAAAGGAAGCAAAAACGAGCAAAATTGTATTAAATTTCTGTTTGAAATATCTCAAAGAATAACCCTCTGAAATTAATGACTTTGCTTATGGGTCGACCTGTGTGGTATTGAAATATCCTAGGTTGAAAATTCGAACCTCACCGTCCTGGCAGCTTTTTCCCCAATTGGATCGACACTGGATATTAGTAAGGCCACAGTAGACAGGCCTGCAGTATATTTGTGTTGATAAAGGGATCCTTTACGCCTCACAATGGTTATGGACGACCTGTCAGGGAATTATTCGGAAGTTGGCGAACAGTAATAAATTGATAGCTCTCCGAGGTGACTTATTTCTCGCAACAGGCATCGCATATTTCTCACACCTTGTCTCTAATGCTATTTTTTCTGTTAGTTCGGATCCCAGAAACATAGTACATCCATTGCTAGGAATTGGCCTGCCGCTGGTTCGATTCTCTGCAACTTAGAAAGCTACTTCCCTTCTCACTTCGATAAAATACTTCAACACTAATGTATTCTCTTAGCGTAGTTAAAGGTGGATTACGTTTGCGCCAACCATTGTTTATAAGGCTGTCAAAAGCGCCAATGACATAAATACAGCGCGAAAATGAACATAACAATGGTGTTTCAGTAAAGGAAAATAACTCATAAAAATGTGCGTTTAGATAAATCAAAATTAAACTTAGAATGCTTATTGCAAATAATTTTATACATAAATAAAACACATCAAACTTCTAGTATTATTTCATTTTTTGCACATCCACTTGTATAATTTAATGGAGGAGATACACCATTGACCTGCAAAAATTTAGTGAAATTCGTTTTTTTATATCTCAGCTACTGTAGAAGCTAAATGGACAAAATTTTCGTCCTTAATACACATAGGCCAACAATAACTTACAA